>JBBCBC010000029.1:3918489-4462549 GCA_037126765.1 Stenogyne calaminthoides | reverse complement strand
GCACAAATTCCAAAAATTTCTAGGATGAAGATATTACAACAACTTGTTTCCTAATAAAAAAATCAGCATTAGCTGCAATCAATTATAAAACCCTAGATGAGATGTGGTATGCAAAGTGGTCTGTATACCAAAATCTAAAAGTATTTGGTTGTTTGGCCTTTGCACATGTAAAGGCAAGACAAACTGGAACTAGGGACCTTGAGATGTGTAAAACATTGCATCATGATAACCTTGAACTTCAAAAATTACATTTCAAAACTGCATTCTTACATGGAGACTTAGTTGAAACTATCTACATGCAACAACCTGAGAGCTTCATTACACCAGGAAATAAAAACAAAGTGTGCTTGTTAAAGAAGTCACTCTATGGATTGAAACAAAGTCCAAGACAACGGTACAAAAAATTTGATAGTTTTATAATATCCATTGGTTTGAGAGGTGCAGATATAATAGTTGTGTATATTTGGACAAGCAGGGAAACCCGGTAATCACTTATCTTCTACTGTATGTAGATGATATGCTCATAGCAAGTAAGAGTATGAACAATATTCAAAGTCTGAAACCTAAATTGAATTCAAGGTTTGATATGAAAGATCTAGGGGATGCCAAGAGAATTTTGGGAATAGATATTATCAGAGATAGAAAGGTTGGAAATTTGTTCATGTCCTAGAAGGATTACTTGCTCAAGGTTCTGAGAAGGTTTCAGATGCATCAGTCAAAATCAGTGAGCACTCCACTAAGACAACCGTTCAAATTATCTACAACCTAGTCACCAAAAACTGAGTTAGAGAGAAACCACATGAATAGAATACCCAAAAAGGGGCCCGCACTAAAGACGAGAACAGGTGACCAGTCCCGTGACATGTGGAAGACAAGCCGAAGGCTTCATGCCTAAGAAAAGACAGATGTCAGACAACAAAGACTCATGGGACATGTGTCAATGTCAAATGTAATCTTATCCCAAAAAGTGGCAGCTCATGCTTGTCCAATCGTATAAATAGGACCATTGTGTTCAATAAGGGTTCAAAAATTTATTACCAAGTTGCTCTATAATTACATCTTTTATCTCATCCAATACGTATCGAACATGTGTACTATTTATTTGTTAGTCAGTCAAAAATAAAGTCACATCAACATCCACATAATACTGACTATCAACATAACATATACTCATATTTTATGTTTTCATCAATCCCCTTAAGGGAAAGACAACAATCATAAAATAGGAGATGATATGTTTGCACAAGTTCATAAATTCATGCATATGTTCATAACATTATGAACCGCTGAATAATTTTTTGCATAGGTTCATAAATTTTGTGCATTTCGAAGGAGTGGGCCTCTCTATATTTGTTCATAAGGGTATATTAGTCTTGTTGGTATACTTTTTGCACCTACTAGTAATTACAAAAATTTCTTGCACCTACTAGTAATGTGTGGTGAAAATTTACACCTATGAGTAATTGCTTCAAAATTATAATGAGATGTTATTTTAGGACATCAAAAGGTTCAATAAACTTGTAATGATTGAAATGGTTACAAGCACAAGTCTGCTCTAATTTATTGAAATTAACCTATAAACTGACCACACCTAAAAGAGTTGATTGACCGCACTATCGAGTTGAACTAAATATAAATAGCCCCCACAACCCTATCAACTCGTAGTAGTGGCAAGTAAGGAGCCGATCAACAGGGAACATTGAACTAAGTCGCGCTTTTCTTATGAACACGAACAACTGGGGGAGGCTGGATTGATTTTTCTAAAGTAATAAATTACTACGAAAATAACAATTAATCACAAAAGAAAATTAAATTAATTAAAAGACTTAAATTTACATTTAGTTCATCCCTCAATTTTAATTGTGCTAACTATATGCAACGTTTGCTCCATTTTGCTCACAAATTAATGACTCTCAATAAGCAACAAGGTTTGTTTACTAATTTTATCTCTTAATTTTATTTAATTGAAACTCTTCAATGAACCTTTTTATCCAAACGTTGATTGAATAAGACATTATTTTTTTAAATTGATTAACGTGTCTTGAAATCGTTGATACCAACTTCATTTTGTATGGATCCTCAAGTTTCCTCCACAACCATCAACAGGTTGGGTTGCATGCCAATCAGGGGCGGACCTAAGTAGGGGCCAGGGGTCACTAGGCCCCACTTAAACTTTATATATATATATATATATATATATATATATATATATATATATATTATAGTTAGAGACAAATTTGTTTGAGACGGTTTCACAGTAATAAACAGAGTATAATTTGGATATTGACGCTTTAATACTTTAGAAGGAAGGATGTTGATTTGTGTTAGTGTTGAGGGAAATTAAATAAATAGATTATTCCCGACCCTCTCTACAAGTTCGAGATTTTAGATGAGACAGAGTTCTCTCACGGTATCAGAGCCCAGGTTGTGGGTTCGATTCCCGTGGAAGCACTCCACCTATTTAAATTGTCCATTTTGTTGGATCTCCTCTTCAGAGATCAGAGGCAATGATTCGGCCCACAAGTGAGGGGGAGTGTTGAGGAAAATTAAATAAATAGATTATTCCTGACCCTCTTTACAAGTTCGAGTTTTTAGATGAGACGGAATTCTCTCAGTTAGTTTGTACCTCATCTCATATGGATTTTTATCCTATAAGTTATTTGTTTTTAACTTAATGAGATCATAGTTTTTGGCTAATTTCAAAATGTAACTTCTTTTCCTATATAAATGTTCTTATTATCCTTTAGGCGAGGAAAAGTGATCAAAGAGAAAAAAAAATGTATATTTCTGATTTTAAATATGTATATATAAATATATTTGACTCAGTTAATATAACAAAATTTAGTCCAAATAATTTTTGAATATATACAAAAAATTTAAAAGTTCATTTAATTATATAATTTTATAAGTTAGGCGCCCTTCGACGAAATTCTTGGGTCCATCACTGATGCGAATGCCGATATTTCACAACACAAACACCGAATCCCTGTTGGAATCTCATACTCCAAACATATGATCAATATAATTACAAAATTTCCACCAGGAATTTATTTACAATTTTACCCTTTTATTAACACAAGAATAAAGCTCCGGTCAAAGAAAGATAAAAAATTCCGTAACAAAGCTTATCCATTGGAGTTGGTTTGTCATAAATTAGGTTTATGCTATGAATTTAAATTATTTGATCAATTTCATTATTTCAATATATTTTTTTAACTCACTAAACTTGACCCGTATCATATCCTGGATAAGTTCAAATGTACATGAATTAAAAATAAGATTCATAGTATGAACCATGTTTATACAAATTTTTATCTATTATTGATCTTTGTTGGATAACAAAAAACATATTGTGATTTTTGTCCTCTTAATTTTAAAAGTACAACACTTTTTTCTACCTTTAATCTTTGACAATATTAGAAAAACAAGCATCATATAATGCTCTATATAAAAATCAAATATAATCTGTACATTTCCCTCTCAAAATGATATTTACATCTTAACATTTCTTTCAAATCTTCTTTTTGGGCTTTGGTTTCATACAACCATCATCAGATATGGAAAAACCATGGGATTCTGAATTTCAGATATCTGACATGGTCAGTTTTTTAAATTTGCCTTTTAATGTAGCTTTCGTGTCTTCATACGATCAAAGAGCTAGTATTGAAATGATCCCATGCCTCCTGCACAAAACAAATTAAAAATAAAAAAATTACATAACTCTTTATATGCACGAATAATCCCAATATGGTTTACCATTTAAAACACTATGCACAAACTTTTTAGGAAAAATAAAAAATATTTATCACAATGTTTTGTATTTTTAGCAAGTGTTCGGTTTTACCGAGAGCTGTTTTGCAACTAATACTTTATAGTAAACAATTAATAGTCTTTAATAAAATAAATAATACTATCGAACTAATACAGTATAATGGAACAACTATTATTATTAAAAAATACAAATAAAATGCAAATTAGTTGCACGGTTGTTACTTTTTTAGAATATTTTGCATTTTTGTGAACTATTTTGGAGTTTTTAAATCATCAATGGTCCCATAACTTTTTTTGTTATCGATTTTAGTCTCAATATTTTTAACAATATCCAGAATTAAGTTTCAAATCAGCCCGGAAAATTCAAAACTACATTATTTTGCGGCTGTGATTGAACTACCACATGTCATTTGATTGGACTACTATATATAAATTTTTTTATATATGTTTTTCAACAGTAGAAGTACCTGAAGAATGTCAAAAACCTTTTCAGCAGTATATTTATGATGAAAAAAAGCACCCTTCTGCTGCAGTTTATCCGGATGTAAACGGAGCAAAGCTTTCTGATATGCTCTCTTTACTGAATTAGCTTCTATTAGATCAACAAGTGCAACTGCTTTCCATCCACTTTCCTCCCAAAGAACCTAACATCACGATACATATAAAAAAAATTAGAAAAATAATAATACATATGAGTAAATCAGGAAGTATCTTTCTTCATAATTAATTTTAATTTAAATAGTTCAATCTTCTATAACTAAATTTAAAAAAAAATATTGATGAAAGTTTGATATTTTTCTATGTAGAAAAAATTACTTTGAAATTCCTCGCAGGGTGTCAGATAATCATTAGCAAAATTAGTGTGATTAGGTGCCAAAGTTTGAACGACAATTACATGACAAATCTATTACATAAGGCTAAGTTTGGTATGCATTTAGGTGCACCGTGCACTCATGGTGCATTTTAAATTTTAAAAATATGCAACTTGTTTACAATGAATACGGTTCAGTGTTAATAAGTTGTATATTTTTAAAATTCACTATGAGTGCATTGTGCACCTGAATGCACATGAGACCAACGCATTACACAAAATTTAGACAACTAATTAAAAATAATTAATTATCATGAGATCATCTCATGCAAATGTATTTCATAAAACTTGAAAGAAATAGAAACAAAGCTTACATATTGGAGAGTGGATAGGAGTGAGCGGATGTTCCCTTTCTTCCCAACTGACCATTGCCGGATTTTGGCATCTATAGCCTACATCAACATTTTAACATCACATTAAATTATAAATTAATTTATTTTCATCTATCTAACATTAAATAATACTAGTATGTTTTAAAAGTATAATTAAATTAAGATTAATAATGAGTGTTGAACTCAAAGCTTACTTTCGTGTCATCACAACTTTCACTTGCTTCAACATTTTCTTGAGCATCAAATATTTCCTCAACCTGGTAATCCATTCAATTTATTAGTCTTAATAGAGTTCAATATCACTGTTGTTCATATGAAGTGTCACTGTTTAATTGAAAAAAAATCAAGCAACACCCAAAAAAAATGAATTCACATGAACATCTACTCCATTATAAAAAACATCAAGAAAGTGCTAATTTGATATTGTGTCAGCACATAAACAAACATAAAAACAAATTTGTTAATCTAGTCATATGTCGCACGGTAGTCGCACGACCCATCCAAATGATTAGACAAGAATAAAAATGTTATAAAAAAAAAAGTTTTAACTATCAAAAAGAGCATTTTTTGCTTTTTAACTTTTATGTTTCAGCTGTCTCTAAACATATAACATATCAAATTTAATAATTTTTTATGACGTATAGTTTGATATCCATATTACATATATAAAATTTGGTATTCATAAAATATTTAATGATTTGAAGTGTTTTTTTTACGGAAAAATTAAAACACAAGAATGCATTATTGTAATGACAAATTAAGAAATGATATATACCATGAAGTTATCCAAAAAATCATCTGCATTCTCCTCTGAGATCTTTGAATCCGTCTCTGCTGAAATTCCAAAAAGAAAAAAAAGAATTCCATTTTAGTTTACTGCGTGCAAATTTATTTAAGATAAAAAAAAATTGTGAACTCGATTTTTTTAGTATTATTATTATATATAAATATTATTATTGTTATGTATAAAAATTATTATTTAACAAAATTTTATATTTTTAAATAGTGAAAGCTTTTATACATAACAATAATAGTTTTTACACATAATAGTAATAAAATTCATATATACATCTGGTTCATAGAAGTGTTACTCAATTATTAAACTCATCCTACATCTATATCTATATATATATATAGACTATATTGTATATGTAGAACCATGCCCAAAATATCCCAAAACTTGCTTCCTATTTTGGATATTTTTAAGAAATAGTAGTTCTAGTGTGAAAATTTTCATGTATGAAAATCTATAAAATTGCTCTAAATCAACCATCTATACCATAAATACTAAATAATGAACCCTAAATTATGATCTATTCGGGCCGGGTGAACCATGAACCACTTGGGCCGAGTGAACCATGAATCACTCAATTTTGTCTTACCTTCACCAATTACAGAATTTGATTGTAAATTAAAGTTTTTTCATGTATGAAAATTTTTTATATTAGACTTTGTCATTAAAAAATACTGTCAAGTAAAGCTGCATGTTTTCTCTTGGTCATTATTTCAAATTTCCTACAAAATTTTAAAACATAAAAAAGAGATAGTTTGAGATTCATCAGTCATCCCTAGCATACAATATGTAAAATAAATATTTTTTTGTAATATTTAATTCGACACTCATATTACATACCTAAGCACCAAATATTAGATCAAAAATGTGATTTTTTCTTTAGATATGAACAATTACTAAACATAGGTAAATAGAGAAGAAAGATTTATAAGTAATAATTAACTATAATTTAATGTAATTGTGAGGTCATTAAGTACTCCCTCCGGCCTAATTTAGATTGCACATTTTCTTTTATTTGACGTCCTTATTTTGTTATACCATTTCTTAAAATAGAAATAAAACTACTTTACATACTTAAAAGTACATATTACAAACATATCTTATTTACACTACATGCCACTACATTTATAAAAAATGAGGTGCTAAATGGGCAAATACTACCCAGGGCAAAATCATTAAAAAATCTTTGCCCTCAATAATGTCCACCAAAGAATTTGTCCTCAATCAAGCCCACTAAATTTAAAATAGTATTTTCTGCACTGGACAGAATTTGTCCACTATGAATTACCCTTATAAAAATACCCTTTACACATAAACGCTTTTCTTATATAAAGTAGAAAGGACATATATAGCTTTCCACCAAATTAATTATACACCATTTAATACTAATAAATAACACTTTTATTAAAACACGTATCATTTACAAATGTGCAATCTAAATCAGGACGGGGGAGTAGTAAGTAACCTGATGATGGTAATGTGGTAGTAGAAGGCTGTGAGGGTTGTGGTTGATGGTTGTATAGATCTTCAACCACCTGAAATTAATTAATACAATGCAACTTTAATTTTGGAACAAATCATCATTAAATTATCTGAAATCACACTACTCATATGTATATATATATTTCACCTTGAATGAAACATGTCCTAATTTGTTATGATCTTTTGCTGCAACATCACCTGATTCACCTTCCTGCTTGAAAATCTGAACAAACTCTTTCACATTCACACTTTTCTTCTCATGATTCACTTGTCCATTTCTGCCCTCATTAACTCTTGGACTAGTTTTAAGTTTCTTATCTTTGATTTCTGTAAGATTTCATGGAAACTAAGTTGAGTAGAATTACATAATAGTATGGATTAAAATGCAGAAAATATGCAAAAATGTCCTTTAATGATAATTAAAACTCTTTTATGCTCTACCCTTGATAAAAAAACTCTTTTTTGCCCTTTTATGACATATTTATCCTTATCTATTCATTTCACTAGGTCGCGCATAGTCGCGCGATCAATGCACTACCTATGCGCGACCCTTATGTGCGATCCATGCGCGACTCTTTTAAATAAGGGTAAAAATGTCATAAAAGGCAAGAAAGAGTTTTTTTTTTCAAGAGTATGGCAAAAAAAGAATTTGAACTGTAAAATAAGGGCAAAAAAGAGTTTGTCCCAATAAATTGTGAATATAAATCACCTTGATGGGCTTCTTCTTCATTAAGGAATGAATGAATAGGTTTTTTCACTTGAGAGTTGAGCAATTCTGTTTTCTTCTTCACATGGACTACTTGTTCTTTCTTTGAAGCAACCGTATCTTCTTTCGTCTCTTCGTTGTCCACGTGGCGTGTTCTCATTGGCTCGGCTGGCGTGCTTTGCTGCTTTCTAGAATTGGACTGCTTAATATTCTTGCTATTATTGTCGTCGAATTTGAAATCGTTGAGCATTGGCACCCCTCGACCCGCCCATTTGTAGATTGAGAAATGGAACTGACTGAACATGCTGTCAACGTTGTTTGTCGATGTATCCTTGATCTTGTCTTTGTGATGAGACGACGAATCATCAGTGACGATGAAACAAGATTCGTCGACTCTCGTCTCATCATCGTGTCTTCGACTTGAGAATCTGGATGAAGGACTTGAAGAACCAAATGTAGGCAACTCCATGCCTTTGTTCACTTTGGCTGGGAGACTACAATTGTACATGATACCGGATTAATAACAATAATACTTTTCAGCTGGAATAAGTAATGTTAATAAACTAATACCTTTTGGTAAACTTTTTAGAGGAAATAGTATTAACAAACTAATACCGTTTGGTAAAATAACTAATATTTTCCATTAGAAATAATATTAAGAAACTAATACCTTTTAGTAAAAAAAACTAATACTTTTCAGCGGAAACATGTGATATTAACAAACTAATACCTTTTGATAAAACAACTAATACTTGTCAGCGGAAACAAGTAATATCAACAAACTAATATCTTCCGTAAAAAAAAAACTAATACCTTTTGGTAGAACAACTAATACCATTTAAAAATGCACTTGAGTTTGCACGGTGCATAACAATCTCAAATTGGCAAATGTTGATAAACACAACAATATACAAGCAATATTAACAAACTAATACCTTTTAGTAAGAAAATTCATACTTTTCAGCAGAAACTAGTAATATTAACATACTAATACCTTTTTGTAAAACAACTAATACTTTTCAGTGGAAATAACTAATACCATTTGGTAAAACAACTAATACCATTTACCTGAAGTGAGCAGGGAGAGAAGTGGGAAAATGATCAAGCATAGATGGCAAGGGGCTCATAATTCGAGAACTGGGGTTCGACCCGAACGAGCTCTCCCGATCTCGATCACTTCTCCTAGGAGAAGGATAAGATTCAACACCTTTAAAAATGTCATTAAAGAATTCATCACCCTGATGGTACTGTCGCCTTCTCGATCTCACTTCTTCTCCGAAAATGGGCTTCTCTTTCGGACCACTCCGTTCGTCGGACTCTGAGCTGAATCTTGTCCCGAATTCTTGCATCGAAAACCGCTTCGGAGGACCACCAAACACATCATTGAAATCCATGTCCTCTGACACGTCCTTCTCTCTCTGCATCAAATTCTTCATTGCATAATAATATCAATCAAAATAGCAAAATTCTACTGCAAAATATCTACTCCTGCTGCAATAAGAGAATCTTGATCAAGAAAAGATTATTAGAGCATAAGCAGAAACAGAGGATGTCTAAATTCTTGTGCATTTGTGAAACGTATGGCCGTACTAATGTTTCACACATTGTAGCATGAAAAAACAAAAGACAGGGGAATAAAATATAAGTGAGAAACTGAAGCCACAAAATGGGTTTGGAGAAAGTTGTTCCATTGAAATGAGGATAAGAGTGGACAGAAAAGAATGCCAAACGACAAAATGCCATTTTGGCAAACCCAAAATTCTTGTCGAGTTTTCTTTAATCTTACGGGAATATTGATTTTTCTGTCCAGTAACTTTGATCAATTTGATCTTGATCCTGTAATTTTATAAAATTTAACATTTTAGTCCTGTTACCTGCTAATTCAGGTAACTAGTAGGTGACAGAACAAAAAAGATGAATTTTATAAAATTACAGAACCAAGATCAAAACACGTAAATTAGTAGGATATCTCACGATTAAAATTGGTCAAAATTATAGGACAAAACAGACAATCTTCCCTAATGATCTTATTGCAAGTTAATAATAGGTGCGTTTTTGTTGTCTCATAATTTCTTCTGGCAGCAGTTAATTTGGAATTTATGTGACATGTATATATTATTATTGGTGGGGATGTATGATTGGTTAGAGGATGAAGACAACTAGGTGAGATATGTGAAGGGTATTCACAACTAGGATCCCTCCTTCTTTTACTTATCTGAATTGTCACTTTCCTCCTTCAAACTTTGGCTTACTCTTCATCAACCTTCTCAAATTTGACTTGGATAATAAGGTGGGTAATGACTGATGAATCAGTTTTGGCTAATTTTCTCTTTGTAATATTAATGGTTTAGACAGGGGCGGAGCTAAGATTTTGGGTAAGGGGGGGTCAATTCATAAAGTTCAACGTTAATTTATATTCGATAATAACATTTATATATTTGCCCAAAATATATTACTACTAATATTTATTGTTAAATATATAAATATATTTTTATATTTAAAACTTTTAACGTCTCTATTGTAAATCACGAAAATTAACAATTGTGTTTGTACATAATTTCTTATAATTTGCTTCTGGATTTACACTAATAGACCGTCGATGAAAAACAACGTCCATTTTATAGAGTTGTTTCAATTAACGAGTTTGATTGAGATATTAATTTTTTGACATTTCTTTTGTTATAAATATAAAATAATTGTTTATGACTTAATCATACATGCAACTATGATGTATTAAAACATTTGGACTGACTTTAATATTAATTAATGGGCAAAAAAAATTTGGGCTGATTTGATAAAAATTTTGTCCAAATATCAACACTCAATATCTCAAATTTCAACTATTGAATTGTTTTATAATTATATGTATAATATTAGTAGTACCAAAAAAAATGTAGGGTGGGGTTGGGGGACACAGCCCCTAAGGATAAAGCGTGGCTCCACCACTGCGTTTAGATCTTCTTCCACTCAAATTCAATAGTTATGATTAACTAGTCATTGGAAAGGGTTTTTTTTTTGCCAATGTGGCAATTTTGGTTTATTATAAAATTATTCTGCGTTTATTATATAGTGTTAAAGTTGCAATTATTTTTAATTCTAATATTATAAGCGAATTTTTAAAGTTGCTAAACTACTTCTTCCTAAAGTAAGATTAGATTCATTAGAAAAAATATTAACATTTTATTAGGGTTAATTGCAAAAAGCTTCACTACTATTAAAGTGTATATCAATTATAACACATCTTTTTATTTCTTTGTAATTCGATACACCATCTTTTTTAATTTATTTTTTGCCTAATTTAATCCTACGTGGGCGCTGAAATTGATATCTTTATCACGTGGGATTGAAGGTTTAAAATCATGTTTTAAATTTATTCACAATTACCTTTTTTTTTTAAATCTTAATCCAAAAATGATCAACTTTGCAACAAATTGCAAGAAAAGAAAAACAATCAAACTAAAATTGAAAACAATCACCAAAAAGCGAAGGAACACCGATGTACCAAAATATTATATCAAAATGGGAAGGAGATAGAAGAATGGTGTGTCACATGAACTATCACGTGACAAAGGCGGCATTTCGACTGTGTCATGTATAATTGATTTTCTGAGTATGCTTCATACCCACGACTACTGTATTTTTCAATAAAATATTTGATCTACTGATAAAAAAAAATGTATAATTGATTTTCTACAATTTGAGGAGTAACACTTTGATACACTAATTATACATTTAATTGTATATGGTAATGTTTTTCAATGAAGATAACTAGTATTACTTTTCAGTGAAGATAACTATTACATGATGTATTTGATACATATGAGACTATATACTTTAAATTTGTGTTAAAGATAATTTATCTTTTTTAAGAAAGCGTGTTATTCCTATCAGGAGTAATTCTTTATATAGTGACACATGCACAACTTTTACAAAAATAAATAAAAGATACTATATAGCTAATAATATTCCTACATAAAAGATTCTACCTGATATATCTACGTACTTATGAAATTCACCTTGTATAATGTTACATTCATCTTATGAATATAAAAATACATTATGTATTTTACTGCACAATAATCATATGATTTTACCTTATTGCTACTCAACGGGATTCTTGTTTTAATTTATGTGAAATTATGCAAGTTTCTTGTGAGAGTTACTATAAAATTATTATGCGTTTATTATATCGTGTTAAAGTTGCAATTATTTTTAATTCTAATATTGTAAGCGAATTGTTATGTGATGTTACTGTTTAAGTGAGAGGCAAATGGTTAGAATTTTTTTGCATGTTCTTGATGTGTTTTAGTTCTGAACTACTTCTTCCTAAAGTAAGATTACATGTATTAGAAAAAATATTAACATTTTATTTGGGTTAATTGCAAAAAGTTTCACTACTATTTGTCGCGAGTCGTTTTATTTGGAGAATACTATGTGGCTAATTCGGTTACGACTCACAAACAAAACATGCACGTGTAAAATAAACTGTAAATAAGAAGAATTTGTTGACCCAGTTCGTCAAGAAATGACTACTCTGGGGGCATACCAAGCCAGAGATGTAGTATTACGAGTTTTACACGTACAATATTTGATACATCTCATGAAGATGAATCATTATGGATGAAGATGATTTGGAGAATTAGTATATGAGTGCTAGGGTTTTTGAGTGCATGAACTCTCGTATTTTTCTGTACCTCACCTCTCTGGGAATATTTTTTTGTAACCTGTCTCTTGTTGTTTTTTCTTCCATTTATAGCACTCCGACAAGCATGAGCTGGGTTGGCAAGCATGAGCCGGAGACTCGAAACCATGCAAGAACTCTTGATGATCTTTGCCACCTTTCAACTCCGTCTTCTAGATTGACCTTTGCTTTTGCTTGTCTATATGGCACTCTTTTGGTCGTCCGAATCAATCTTTTGCTCGGCTGCATGCTTTGTTCGCCCCTTTAATCATGTCAGTTTTATGCTGGAATACTATCCTTCTCGAGCATACTGAGCCTTCAGGATGTCTGGGTCTTTCGGGATGTCTGAGTCTTCAGGATATCTGAACCCTCAGGATGTCTGAGCACCGAGCATACTGACCCCTCAGGTTTGTCTGAGTCTTCAGGATATCTGAACCCTCAGGATGTCTGAGCACCGAGCATACTGAACCTCAGATTTATCTGAGTCTTCAGGATATCTGAACCCTCAGGATGTCTGAGGATATCTGAACCCTCAGGATGTCTGAGCAACGAGCATACTTGTACCGATTTATCTCGAGTCTTCGATATCTCGAAGTTCTTGAGCATACTGACCACTCAGGATAGTCTTAACATTTAGGCTGTCTGAGTCCTCAGACTTGTTCGTGGCCTCAGACTTGTCTGAGCCCTCAGGTTGGTCTGAGTCCTCTTGACTTAGCTCATTTGATTCCTTATTTCCTAATTTGAGTGGCGAGTATGTTTGCTTTGGTTGGCAAGTGGCGACCTGGTCGAACAAACTTGTTTGGTCAACGGTCGGCGAGCACACTTGTCCATCGGGCATGATTATTTTAATAAATATTACACGTGTCGCTCTTACGTGTTTGATTAATGCTGAATTATTATATCAAACACAACAATACCCCCCAGCCGGGTCGCTTTGTATTCACCATGGGGCCCGGCTGTTAAAATCTGATTGGGCCCTAGTTGACGCCGTTTCGTATTACGTGCAGATTTTCAAAATTGAATCCGGTATCTATAAATACCTTATTTTGCCGCCTTAATCCCTTTTCCTCTTCTCTCGTCTCTGCCTTCAATCTTTTTTGCGTTTAAAATTTCCGGCAAGGGCTTTATCATTCCGGCGAAAGATTTTACCCAGGTAACTTATTGCATTCTCTCTCTCATTGCGATTATGGCTTCTTGCTCAAACTCTTATGTTTCACTAGAATCGAACCACCATAGTTCCTCTTCCCTCTCTGTTGATAGAATCCCCCGTAGCGACGCTAACGCGCCGGGGACGAATGTCTCGGGTTCGGAGTTTCATTGGCAAGTTCGGCAGCCGTTTGCCATTCTTTCCTCCGATTCCGACCAAGCCCTAAATGAATTAGATAGGGACTTGGTCCGTAGTGATTTTTCGGATGATTCAGGTGAGGATTCTTTGCCCCAAACTCAAATTAGGTCTAGGGTTGTAGATAATGTTGATGTAAATAGAGATGATAATATTGGGGGGGTATTTTGATGGCCGTGAATGTGACTGAATCGAACATAGGGATAGGCGGCGAGCAAAACTCTGAACTTGATATACCTGTTGGTGTCCCTCATAGTCCAACATATAACGAGTATAATGCTCGTTATAGTTTTGATTTGCCCGAGCAACCTCATAGGATTAGGGTTGAAAATGAGTACCCAGCGAGCAAGATTGCGAGCGTGATAGATGTAGATATGCTCGCTCAGCTGTACAGGAATTACGAAACCCCCAAAGATGTCTTTTTCTGGGCACCGGGGCCTGTTGAGCGAGCAGACCAACCCCCTGAGGGTTGTGTTGCCGTGAATTTGGACACAATGGAAGCCGGCCTTCTATTTCCACTCCATCCGGCTATCACCCGTTTGCTCGTGGAATGGAATATCACCATCACGCAGCTTAAACCGAATGGGTGGCATATGATCATGAGCTTCCTGACTTTGTTCGGCAAAATGAAGCCTAGATATTATCCCTCAGCAACTGAACTTGCTCGATTGGTGCATTTGACCCGTCCGAAAGGCGAACATGGATGGCTATTCATGCAAGCAAATGCCAAGTGCAAAATCATTGAGGACGTGCCGAACAAAATCAGTGATTGGAAAGAGAAGTTCTGGTTCGTTGGGGGCGATTGGAAGAGCCCGGCTTCTGGAAGCGAACCAGATGCTCGATTAGACATCCCTACTGACTTCAGGGTGTACCGAAGTAAGTAATTTTGTGTCTTTTGTTCCTCAATTTGAACTGATTTTAACTTACTCTTTATTTTAGGAATCCCAGCTGCGACGGACAAGGAGACAAACGACGGCTATTTTAGCAGTGTTTGGCAAATTGATCTCGAGTCTCACTCAGAACGATCTGTGAGGACCCTGAATACCGCCGAACAGAGGAAGAAAGGAGGCTTGTTTGTGCCCCCTCACCATCTTGTAGCAGTTAACCCCGCTGGTAAGGATTGTTTTTTTGCGTTTGGATATGTTTTGTGCCATTTTGCTCGCTGTCATCCTTTCTTACATAATGAATTGTTTTGCTTATAGCTTTCCCTGTTGTTACTGTTACCGTGAGCACGTCCGAACATACCGAGATGGCTCGAAGAAAAAAAAACCCTGAGAGCTCGCTCGAATCCAAGCCGAAAGGGAGGCTCAAATGAGCAAACAGAGGAGAAGAAAGCGGCGCGGCAGGCGAAATGAAAAGATCAGATCCGGGCCCGGGGAATCGAGCCGACCAAAAAGGACTACTCGTTCGGCGGAGCAGGGGACGAGAGAACAGGCTCCATCGCCGAAGAAACCAAGGATGGAAACCGTGAATGGGGGCTGCGAACAAGCTCGGGACGAAGCGCCCAGCTTAATAAAGCTCGACGAGAATCGATGTCGTTAGGGTGACTCAGACCCCTTCTACCGAGGCGATCAGAATGGCCGCCTCCGTGGTCGGCCCGGTCGCTCAGATTGTTGAAATGGAGGTTGGCACATCTTCTCCACCTCCTGCTGGGCCCCGGTCATGGACCCCTTTGAATCCTGAGCTTCGGTCCCCTGAGGATAAATCCTTCTTGGGATGGGATCTGGCTCGTGCGAACAGGTACATTTTGTTTGCTTTAATTCCTTTTGCATTAATTATGTTCGCCTTAACATGTTTATTTGCTCGGGTGTATGTGTAGGTTGAGCATGTTAGCGCCCCTGATGCCCAATCTGAAAAACTACTATTGCTCGCCTAGTGTTCGCAAGGTTCCGGGCATTCCCGAGCATGTTCAAAAAGTGTGCCAGACTCCCGTTCGAGCATGGACTACCGAGCTGGAAGAGTCTACTACGGGTCCCACACCTCTGGAAAACATGCGACTGCGCTTGGTACTCCAGGGCCAATCTATGCTCGTCCTTGAGAAAGTTTATGCTGAGTCCGCCAACCTTCATGCCAACTACTTGGCTCTGATCAGAAGTTTCGAAGAAAAAGTGGGCGAGCTGAACAGAACTCAGGATGAACTGAGGTTGGCTCAAGGGCAGGTCTCTTCGGTACAGGCTGATGCTCACCAGGCTCAGGAGGATGCCCGTCAGGCTCAAGAAGATGCTCGCCAAGCAAAAGAAGAGCTAAATCATTCTCAGGAGGAGGTGGTCAGCATACGGAGAGCTCAGGAGGAGATGAACGTCGAGCTTCGTAGACTCTGAGCTGGCGTCGAGGCCATGGAAAGTGAGAGGAATGTGCTCGGCCAACAACTTATCATTGCTGAGGAGACCAACACTCGTTTGGGTCTCGAAAATTCAAGGCTGCACAATGAAGAATATGTTGATTCTTTGTCAAACTTCTCCTATATATGTGCCTTCGCTGATGCCATCCGGTCTGCTCGCCACACGCTCACTGGCGAGCAAATTGCCCCGCTCATTTCAAGTTTCCAACAGTACCTGATCGACAACCCACCAGATCGCTACCTTCCGATGTCAGATTTGAACGATCTGTGTGATTTCTCCATTCTTCCTGAAGGGATCGAAGTTGATGATCCTATCTTGGATGAGGAAGATGGCTCAGACGTGAATACTGCTGAGGTTGCTGGTCAAAATCTCCGAACTAAGTCCGGGTCCGATCAGGTGCAGGGCGAGCAAAGGGGACCTTCTGTGTCCGAGCAAAATGTACTTCCTGGCGAGCATACTGGACCTGGCCATGCTGAAGGAGCCATTGCTGAGGGGGCCGAGCATGATTTGTTCGACATTTCTCTTCCGTCCACCCCCAATTATGAATTTGCTCCTTAGTGTAATTTTTGCTTTGCCGAACATATGTTGTGTAATTTTTTGTCTTCTTCATTTTTTGTTCGAACAGTGTCTTCCATAATTGTGTAAATTTTTGCTTTCTTCTATTTTGTTCGAACAACTTGGAATTTGAATGGTTGAATTGCATATTGAACTGTTTCCTCTAACCTGTTTGTTGAGGATGAATGTTGTTGCTGACGAACGATTGATACTTGTGTTGCTTGATATTTGCTTTGTTGCTTTCTAGTTTATGCCCCTTTTCTTCTGAATGAATTCGAACATTGGGTTTGCCTATGCCCGCTCCTGACTTTTTTCGTTTTTGATTGTCTTATTGACGTTGCAATCGGTTGATCGTCTTATTTAGGTGCGACCAGATGGGTTACTTTATGAACCCCCCTTTCTTGGTTCGCGATCGTCTTATTTAGGTGTGATCACTTCGCATTAGGGTCGTCTTATTTAGTCAACGAACCCCGACTCATCACCCACTTGCGCTTACGGTATCTGTAAGTCTGAGTCGCCTTTTTCTTTGCGTACCCATTACTCGCTTTTTGTCATGGGAATCGAGTCTGAACTTCGTTAAATCGGTGAACATAGACTTGGGCTCGTTAAATCTTTTTGTTCGGGCCGTCCGGCTTAGGGTGCGACCTCAAATAGGCTTCAACTAGAAAATCTTAGCGAACAAAAATATTTTTTTGCAACACATTGTATTCTATTACAACCTTTACATTTGAAGAAGACTATCTATTACACAACTATAGACATCAGACTACGGTTTTAAATTTAAACCTTGTCTTGAGTAGACACGAACTGGCCTCACCTTGTCCGCAATTGATCAAGCATGTGGCACATCATTCTCGTTTACCCTTTTTAGTAACATGCTCAAGCGGCCAGCGAAAGATAAGCTTTTGTCCCTCCCGACAAGTTGTGATTATCTTGGGCATTTGCGGACATGAGTATGTGGCGCGCGATACCGCCGCTTATATCAAAGTCTTGAACAAAATCTTCACCGCACCATTCTCGTCCCCTTCAAGAGATGCTCGAGCATCGGCGTCCTTTGTTGCCGGGCGGACACCATGACATCCCTCCCCTTCGGAGGAGATTTTGGGGATGCATAAGGGAATAGTGATTTACTACTGCATAAGCAGCGAGTAACGTGGAGTGGCAACCATGACTCTGCCGAGCATCTTGAGTCTGCAACGAGCTTCAACCTATGCTCAGAGTGTCATATGGGGTATAAATCTCATACTAGGCCAGTTGCTCGATTCAGCAGAATGATAGCTGAATCGAGTGCTGGATTCTTCGTCTGGAGGCATACTGAGCCAACTTTCTTCTGAGAACTGTAGTATTTTTCTTTTTTTCTTCTTCATTTGTTTTTTCTCCGCTTTATTTAGCTATCAGTATGCCTCTATTTATAGAACTATCCCAAGCTAGTGCTGGCATAGCTAGTTGGTGCTGGCCCTCTTACTTTTGCTCCTCCTTTTGACATCTGTTCGGCTTTTTGTCAGCTCTTGTTTAAAGATTGACTCATTTCTTTCTTGGTTGCCACCACTTGTCAACTCGTTCTGACACGTATCTTCTGTCTTTCGATAGTGCTGGCCAGCATTTCTTTCTCGAAGATATGTGTCGAACATAATGTGTTCTTCTTTCAGGATTGTCCTACTCGTCTTAGCTGAATGGCCGATTATGTTCGGCCATTTGTGTTCGTTTCAGCTACGTCGCCAATTATGATCGGCCAACTATGCACGCTTCAGCTGTGTGGACGATTATGTTCTCGTTAACCGGTTTTTCTTCACCGTGTTGACGATTATGTTCGCCAACTCGTGGTTTCGCTTTAGCTGTGTGGTCGACTTTTGTTCGCCAACTCAGCTTTCGCTTTTTAGTGGTGGTGACTTTGTTCGGCCGGCTATGCTCGTCATTATTGACAATACTTTTTCAAATTTGACGCATTCCACGAGTAGGACAATGGGACTCCATTCAGGTCTTCCAAGTCATACGCCCCGTTTAGCAAGTGTTCTGTAACTCTGAATGGACCTTCCCATGCTCGGCCGAATACACCACTTGATACCCCCGTTGCCCGTCTTAAAACCAGCTCGTAGCGTGTTCGGACTTTGGAGTTGTAGAACTTCTCTGACCTCTTTTTGTACATGGCATTCTTGAAATCAGCCTCCGTTCTTTTTTTTCTTCTAAGCAGTTCGCACTTTTCGAGCGGCCTTTGGTCATTAATGTGCTCTCCAAAAGTCATTGTTCGATGACTCGGAATTTTGATTTCTGCGGGTATAACAGCTTCCACACCAAATGCCAGGGCAAACGGGGTCTCCGCAGTTGATGTTCTGAAAGTTGTTCGGTAGGCCCATAATATTTCGGGCAACTCTTCAGCCCATCCTCCCCCCTTGGAATTATCAAGTCTGGCCTTGAGGGTATGCTTGATAATTTTATTAACGGCCTCAACTTGTCCGTTTGACTGGGATAATCCGGAGTTGAATAATGTTTTTTTATGCCCCAGCAAGCACAATTCTGTCGGAATTCACTCTCATCAAACTGTTTGTCGTTATCCGTTACTAATGATTGGGGAAGCCCAAAATGACAAATGATATTTTTCCAAACAAAGTTCCACATTCTTTATTCGGTAATTTTGACAATGGCTTTGGCTTCCGCCCATTTAGTATAGTAATCAACGGCAACCATAACATATTTTACTCCCGACGTGCTAGTAGGAAATGGGCCGATCAAATCGATCCCCCATTTTGCGAATGGCCATGGGCTATAAACTGACATTAATTCTTCAGGTGGGCTATGAATAAGCGGGGCATGTACCTGGCACTTGTGGCACGCGCGAGCATACGCGAGCGAGTCTTTTTTTAGGGTTGGCCAATAATAACCTTTGTCGATTATTTTATGTGCCAGATTTAGCCCAATTGCATGATTTCGCATACTCCATCATGGATTTGCTCGTAAGATACCGACCCTCTTCAGAGTAATACACTTCAATAGTGGAAGTGAGAAGCTTTTTTGTACAAATGTTCGCCTATGATAGTATAACGAAAGATTGTAACCTGAGGCGTAGTAGTTTGTGACTTATTCTCGGGGAGAAGTCCTTTTTGTAAGTAACTCAGATTGAGTCATCCAAGTTTCGCTCACTACTTTGTTACTTAACCAAAATTGGGAACCGATGGCGAACAAGTTGTGACGACCACAATGTCCGTTGTGTTCGTCACTCCTTCTTCTTGTTGCCAAAGTGCCAAAGCATCGTGAACGAATTACCCAACCGTGGTAATTGTTCTATGAAAACTTGTTCGAAATGCTCGAGCAACTCTTTTTTTCTAGTTCTTTCGATCTTTGTGCCATCCGTTACCTCCGGCCTCGTACTACTTTGTTACTTGATAAATGATTATCGAGAATCGGCCAGAAATCATCGACCTCTGAATTCCCATTGTCATAGCCATCCAGTAGTCCAAATGATCAAAGCTTCAGATTCGCTTCATTATTTGTCATTTGGGAAATCAAAACGGATAATTTTGTTGTGAATGTTTATCCGGTTGGGAATGAGAACTATCTTCCTCCGCCCTTGAACTTGTTGATGAGCCATCAACATACATATGCCATGGTTGGTCGACAGCTCTTTCGGGCATTTGTGGGTATGTCAACTCGACCATGAAATCGGCCATAGCTTGGCCCATTCATTCTTTTATGGGCTTAATGTAATGCCAAATTATCCTAACTCCACCGCCCACTTGAGTAATCTGCGATGGCTAGTCGGGTGGAGGACTTAGCATAATGGGAATGTGGTCAAGACCTCATCGAAAGTGATCGAAAAAGTATGGTCGCAATTTTCTAACACTCATTCTGAGCATATATGCTAATTTTTCCAGTGGAGGGTACCGGAGCTCGGCTTCTTTAAGCACTTGGCTTACATAGTAAACGGGCAAGTGTGATGTCCCTTCTGCTCGTACGAGCACAACACTGATTGCATGTTCGGATGCAGCAAAATATAGATAAAGTTGTTCTCCTGGGACAGGCTTAGACAGTGTCTGAGTATCTGCAAGGTACTGCTTCAATGATTCGAATGCATTTTGGTAATGCTCGGTCCACTGGAATTTTCCTTTCTTCAATGCAACGAAGAAAGGTTTGCATTTGTCCCCAGTTCGTGATATAAACCGGCTTACGGTAGCTAAACATCCGGTTAACTTTTGGACCTCTCTCACACTCCTGGGGGCCTGCATATCGAGCATGACTTGAATCTTTGATGGGTTCGCTTCAATCCCCCGTTGACTAACCATATGTCCGAGGAATTTTCCTGAGTGAACCCCAAAGCTGCATTTCTTCGGATTTACCTTCATGTTGTACTCCCTGAGTATATCAAACGTTTGTGCGAGGTGGGTGATGTGGTCTTCCTTATGTTTGCTTTTTACCACAATATCATCAATATACACCTCAATTGTTCGGCCGATGTGTTCGTCGAACATTTTGTTCACCAAACGTTGATATGTTGCTCCGGCATTCTTTAATCCGAATGGCATGCATTGCCAACAGTACATATTCTTTTCACTGCAGAATGCCGTATTCTTTTGATCGTCCGGATGCATGGGTATTTGGCGATAACCAGCAAATGCATCCATGAAAGTCATGGGCTCATGGCCTGCTGTATTATCGACCAAATAATCGATATGGGGCATTGAGAAATTATCTTTTGGGCATGCCTTATTTAAATTAGTGAAATCAATACATAGTCTCCAAGATCCATTAGACTTGCGGACGAGCACAAGGTTTGCAAGCCATCTTGGGCATTTTACTTCTCGAATCAGTTTATTGTCGAGCAACTTTTTGATTTCACTATTCATTGCCGCATACTTTTCCGGACTGAACCTTCTGCGCTTCTGAATTACTGGAGTTTGTGCTGGATCAAGGTTGAGGGAATGACATGCATGTTTAGGATTAATGCCAACCATGTCCTCGTGCGACCATGCGAACACATCCAAGTTTGCTTGAAGATAAGCAATCATTTCAGTTCGAATTGGTTCAGGTAATTCTGAACCAATGAACACTTCTAACTCAGGTCTATTCGCGTCGATGTTGATAGACTCCAGTTGTTCGACAGGTGTTGCTCGCTTTCTTTTTTTGTTTCCACCGAGGATCTTGGATCGACCCCCGGTGTTCGTCATCAACCTCCATAGGTTCGAAACCTATGCGAGGTTCTAGGTCCGGTTGCTCGTTTGGCAGATCAATATTCATTAGGTCTGGGAGATCCGTAACATAAGTTGCCATCCTGGACCCTGTGTTCGCAGGTTGTGTATTCGCACAGGAAGGTGTGTTCGTCAAACTTGTGCTCGTCAAAGGACTTTTTGGCAGCGTATTTGCTCGTTGGCTTGACTCTCCGATCTCCCATGTTTGCTCCATCATGTTAACGATATTTTGCTTTTCTGGTACAAATGATAGCAAACAATCTCGAGCTTTCTTTTGATCTCCTTTTACACTACATGTTTCGTCTTGTGTTGGAAATTTGACACAATAGTAATACGTAGAACAGGCCGCTTTAAATTCCTTAATAAACGGGCGACCTAGAAACCCGTTATAAGTAGACGGAGCATCGACGATTACAAAATCTAACATTCTAGTTCGTCGGATCTCCGGATTTAGAGTTGATTCTAACTCGACTCCTAACCTAATCATACCATAGGGTCGGGTTATAGACTCCCCAAAACCCATAATGGTATGATCACACGGTTCAATATAACTGCTCAAATCCCCAACTTGCTTTTCCATTTGGTGCAGAGTGTTGACGAACAGAATGTTCGCATAAGCTCCGGTATCAACCAGGAGGCGGTGCACCTTCAACCCGAGGAGACGAGCACTGATGGTTAAGGAGTCATTGTGGGGAGTGATTATACCGTCGAGATCGTCTTCTGAAAACATAATTTGGTGAGAGGGTGGCGTGGTAGCTGATGTGCTCGCCACCTTCACCTAATGAATGCTTTGCAAGGCACGCTTCTCCATCTTCTTACGTCTGTTCGATAATGTTGGTGTCTGGTAACATCCACCCACTTGACCATATTCAGGACGTATCATATGGATCTCTTGACTTTCTCGACCTCTACCCACAGTAGGAGGTTCTCTTTTGGGTAATTCAGACCTCTTACGTGATTCTTCGGGATCACTGTCAGATGTTTGTTCGGCTTTACGCTTACCCCTTCGGTCTTCAGTTTTTTCTGTTCGGGAGCTTCTATTCGCTGGCTTTTTTAGGAATTGGGTAAGACGATTATCTTCGTATAGCTTCCAAAGTTGGCCAAGTAAATCGCGACAATCTTATGTATTGTGCCCGATGTACTCGTGATAGTTAAAATATTTGGAAGCATTAAGCCGATGCTTGTCCATTATGATTCTTCGAGGCCTATCTAACATATCCCGATCTTTGATTTGGTTGAAAATTGTTTCTGCTGAAACACCCAAAAGACTTCGTAGGGCGTTTGCTTCTGCTCTTTCTTCGAATGGTTTGAAAGAGCCCGGGGGTTTGTACCCCCCTTCATTCATTACTTTCTTCCCAAAAACTTTCTTAGTTATGGGTTCCTGACTCAATCGTGATTGGGCGAGCAAATCTTGCATGGCTATAATTTTGGCTGCTCGCTCTCGGAATTCTGAATATGTGTTCGGTCAGTCTTGATGCATGGCTTTCCACATGCCAGTATTCAGGGTCAGGCTCCCGACCACCGTGAGGATCTTGGCATCCTCTTCAACTGGGGCCCCATCATACAAACATTTATCAAATCTTTCGATGTATGCTCGATCTGACTCACCTCTTAGTTGGAAAAAATGCGCCAACCTTTATTTTGGCGCCGGGCGAGCACACATGGATGAAAAATGGGACAGGAATTGCTGCCCCAACTGAGCGAAAGATGTGATAGACGCGACGGGCAAAGTAGAGAACCATCTATGTGCCCGATTGCCCAAAATCATGGGGAATGATCGGCACTGCGTCGCATCTGTGGCACCCATGGCGATCATAAAATCTGAGTATTTGCTGAGATGGACATGAGGGTCAGACTCAGTGTCGAACATGGGAATTGGTGGTCGGGTCTTAGCCACTTTCTCTTGTATTTCGGCCGCCATGATCGCCGGTGATAGAGGTGAGCAAGGTATTGTGCTCGCCCGAGGGTGTCCTTTGGTCGCGGCCAGGTCGGCCTGTAAACCCTCGATGGCTTTTTGCATTTCCGCAAATTTGATGGAACTGACAGACTTAGATCGGGGTTGTTTCCCATCATGAGGACCCAGTGGATCATGCTCGTGATGGGGCAGTCCCCCTTTCCGAGTTTGTGCTTGACTACCCAATCGATGGTGAATAGACAATTTTGTTCCCGCCGATTTTTGTTAAGCATGCGGATGATCATGGGGATCCGAATGTGAGGGCATATTCATTGGATGTTCCTTCCCTGGATCTTGTCGCCTATTATTGCCGATTCGGTCTTTGGCGGAGAGCCTCAAACGTCCAAACACTGATGGTCTAGACCCTTGAGGTTGTTCGTCATCGGACTTATCATCAGCTTTTTTGTTGGCCCGCTTCGTAGCTTTCTTTTTAACTTGCTCGCTATCAGGTGTATGCGAGCGTCGATCTTCATCTTCTTGAGTTTTTAATTTGGCCAACTCTTTTTTGGCCCTCTCTTTCTGTGCTCGTAGCAAGAAAGCAATGGCTTTCGTTGTGGCCGCCGGATCATTGGCTATATCCTCAAGATTAATAGTCTCCACTGTCTGATCTTTGTGAGGCTGGCGCTGAGCCTCTTTCCGGTCGTGAGGTTGACTTTGTCCCGACCTCTCTGTTTGTGTATTCCTAGATTGAGGCATTATATTTCTTTTTTCTGCCTCGGCTTACTACGGGTTTGTGTATGGGTTAGTTTTTTGGTGCACCACCCTCCTTCTAGCGCCAATTGTCGCGACTCGTTTTATTTGGAGAATACTATGTGGCTAATTCGGTTATGACTCACAAACAAAACATGCACGTGTAAAATAAACTGTAAATAAGAAGAATTTGTTGACCCAGTTCGTCAAGAAATGACTACTCTGGGGGCATACCAAGCCAGGGATGTAGTATTACGAGTTTTACACGTACAATATTTGATACATCTCATGAAGATAAATCATTATGGATGAAGATGATTTGGAGAATTAGTATATGAGTGCTAGGGTTTTTGCGTGCATGAACTCTCGTATTTTTCTGTACCTCACCTCTCTGGGAATATTTTTTTGTAACCTGTCTCTTGTTGTTTTTTCTTCCATTTATAGCACTCCGACAAGCATGAGCTGGGTTGGCAAGCATGAGCTGGAGACTCCGAGCCATGCAAGAACTCTTGTGATGCTGCCACCTTTCCAACTCCGTCTTCTAGATTGACCTTTGCTTTTGCTTGTCTATATGACACTCTTTTGGTCGTCCGAATCAATCTTTTGCTCGGCTGCATGCTTTGTTCGCCCCTTTAATCATGTCAGTTTTATGCTGGAATACTATCCTTCTCGAGCATACTGAGCCTTCAGGATGTCTGGGTCTTTCGGGATGTCTGAGTCTTCAGGATATCTGAACCCTCAGGATGTATGAGCACCGAGCATACTGACCTCTCAGGTTTGTCTGAGTCTTCAGGATATCTGAACCCTCAGGATGTCTGAGCACCTAGCATACTGACCCTCAGATTTATCTGAGTCTTCAAGATATCTGAACCCTCAGGATGTCTGAGCACCGAACATACTGACCCTCAGATTTATCTGAGTCTTCAGGATATCTGAGTTGCGAGCATACTGACCCCTCAGGATAGTCTGAACATTTAGGCTGTCTGAGTCCTCAGACTTGTTCGTGGCCTCAGACTTGTCTGAGCCCTCAGGTTGGTCTGAGTCCTCTTGACTTAGCTCATTTGATTCCTTCTTTCCTGATCTGAGTGGCTAGTATGTTTGCTTTGGTTGGCAAGTGGCGAGCTGGTCGAACAAACTTGTTTGGTCGACGGTCGGCGAGCACACTTGTCCATCGGGCAGGATTATTTTAATAAATATTACACGTGTCGCTCTTACGTGTTCGATTAATGCTGAATTATTATATCGAACACAACACTATTAAAGTGTATATCAATTATAACACATCTTGTTGTTTCTTTGTAATTCAATATACCATCTTTTTTAATTTGTTTTTGGCCTAATTTAATCCTACGTGGGCGCCGAAATCGATATCTTTATCACGTGGGATTGAAGGTTTAACATGTTTTAAATTTAATTCACAGTTACCTTTTTTAAAAAATCTTAATCCTAAAATGATCAACTTTGCACCAAAATCGCAAGCCTTCCACAAATGGCAAGAAAGGAATATCAATCAAACTAAAATTGAAAACAATCACCAAAAAAGCGAAGGAACACCAATGTACCAAAATAATGTATCAAATTGGGAAGGAGATAGAAGAATGGTGTGTCACAGGAACTCTCACGTGACAAAGGCGGCAGTTCGACTGTGTCATGTATAATTGATTTTCTGAGTATGCCACATACCCACGACTACTGTCTTTTTCAATAAAATATTTGATCTACCGTTAAAAAAATTTATAATTGATTTTCTACAATTTGAGGAGTAACACTTTGATACACTAATTATACAGTTAATTGTATATGGTAATGTTTTTCAATGAAAATAACTAGTATTACTTTTCAGTGAAGATAACTATTATTAAATAAACATGTCACTTTTCGAAAAAATAATAATTAGTACCTTTTAATAAAATAATTAATATCATTTAAAAATGCATATAAGTTGCACAGTGCATACAAATTTTGGTCACCTTTAAGTTAATTTTTTTAAATTATAGATTGCAATTTTATTTGTATTTCAAAAAAGACAAACTTTGTATTTTGATAATCATAAATTCAATTCCAATTTTTTAGGCAAAAAATTTGTGTAAACTCGAATTCAAATTAACTTTATTTTTTTATAAGTATTATTGTTATGCACTCTGTTTAAAAAGGACCGGACTAATATGAGGTCATCGAACCGATTAGCACTATCCGAATAGCAAGTAACTCAAAGCATCTAGAATCGCCAAAAGCGTCTAAAAGATAATGCTATTATCGATTGATAATGCTATTCTGACTTTTTTCCTTTTTTTTTCGTGAACTCGCTTGTTTTCAGACTATTTAGCTCGAAGATGGTGGCGACGCCCAGTTTAAATTTGAGTTACAGAGTTCTGTAGCAGCGGAAGAAGTCGTGGTTGGAGAGGGGATGAAGAAAATGAATAGCAGCGCTCCTATTAAACTGAAACACAATGAGGTAATTGCATGGGGGTACAAAAAAAAACCCTCTAGCTAATAGATACAATTCACTTTTAAAATAACTAATAGGTACAAATTTCATTTAGTTAATTCCCTACTTTAACCTTCACCTTAGTTTAGAGTTTTTGGAATTATTTTTGTTTGTTGATAATTTTCAAATCAGTTTCTTACACATTTCTTACACATCTTTTTTACTTTTTAAATACACTTTGTAAAGTATCATTTCACAATCTCATCATGAGAAACACTTTAATTCAAAATTCAAGTAACTTCCTAATACCTTTCTAAATACAATTTGAAGACAATTAGCTATTTCAAAATTCGCAGTACATGCAAGCTCGATCCATATTATTCATCAATGGGATCTTTATGAAAGGACGTGCAAAAGGAACATTGCTATCGGCAACTTCAAAGGATGGGGATAATGGTGAGAATTTTTCTTTTCAATCATTGGTTGTTAGTATGTGTGATATATGCATGTATTTTACGTGCAATATTTTGTTATTTTGTATTATTTGAATTATTTTTGTTGTTGTTATTACATGCAGTGTGTGTGATATATGCATGTATTTTACGTGCAGTATTTGGAGATAACGGTGAGAAGTTTTCTTTTCGATCATTGGTTGTTAGTATGTGTGATATATTATGCATATATTTTACTTGAATTTTTTTTGTTGTTATTACATGCAGTGTGTGTGTTTTGTATCATGCACATTATTTAGGTATGCATTTTTAAAATTGTTTTAATTGTAATAGCTATGATTGTATCAGACTTTCTTTTTACTATTTTGGTATAATATGTAGGGTTGTTCTCAGTAGCATTCGCTGTGGTTTCTGAGGAGAATACTGATAATTGGGTTTGGTTTCTAACCAAACTTCGTAACATCATCAAGCATGACGAAGAAGTGTTTTATCTTTCCGACAGGAATAACGGACTAATAGTTGCATTTCCTATTATTTCACGAACACCCTAGACATTCCTTTTGCGTGTACCATTTCATGACAAATCTCAAGGGCAGGAGTCGTGGTGGATGGAACACTGTAAAGCGTGATAATCTAGTTCAAATGTTCAAAGAATGTGCATACACACCATGTATATATAACGTTCAAAGATAAGGTGGCAATATTCATAGAAGCTGGGGGGAAAAGGTTGAAGAGTGGTTAGCCGAGTTACCGTATGACAAGTAGGCAATGACCCATTCACCTGGCATTAGACGATTTGGTGAGATGACATCAAACGCCGCTGAATCTTTTAATTCATGGATTCGTGATGGAGGTCATACCCTATTAGGTATATGATAGATTCAATAAGGAAAAACATTGGGCGTTTGTTTGCGATAAGGAGAGAGAAATGCAAATCTTGGACTGACGTGTTGTGTCCAAGTAAGAAAGCTTTATGGAATAGGTTGATTGGTTTTGGGGAGTCGTGGTATATCGACATGTTAAAAAATGGTCAGTTTGAGGTTGAATCTTTCCCATTTGTCACTGAGGATTTGGGACTACGGGTTTGTTCATGTTGTCTGTGGCATGTTACTGGTTTTTTTTTGTGCTCATGCAGTTGCGATTATTCATGCAAAAACTACAAGTATATATAACCACATTAATGAATATTTTTTTACAACTACATACATGGAATGCTACTCATCGTCCATTAACTTTATCTCGGAGACTGAAATGATCGAGTGTCAACACATGTTTGACAGAGAAAAGATTTTTTCACCTGTTTTAAACAGCAAACCTGGCAAGCCAAAGACTAAACGCAAGCGTTCTTTTGAAGAGTTCCGTAAGAAGAATAATTTTTGGTGCAAAATATGCCACACATTGGGAAGAAACGACAAAATGACTTGCCCCATATCTCTCAATGAAGCTCGTGCAAATGCTTTATAGGTAATTTACAATATATGTGTTGTATTGTATTGATAATTTTTTTATTAGTCATGCAAGTTGACAAACATTTGACATTTTTCTAATTCATTTTTTTCTTTTGTACATGTTGGTCTTGCATGTTGTGCATGGAGTCCGTTAATCAAGGGTTTAGGATCGTACTTTTTTGTGATCAGTCTTGCGAAACTTACACAATGAGGTATCATGCAAAGTTTATCTTGGGTGATTTTCATATTTGTAATGGTTCCAATAGTTGCATTTAAGTGCTATATATTTTGACTTTGATTCATAAAAAATTGCCTTACTAAATGGTACATTTGGTCATTGATCTTATTTATTGATGTGTAAAAACAGTACCAATATATACGAGCTGGAGTTCCCAATTCCACTTTTTGTATTCCATTGGTGTTTCACCCTTCTGAATCTTTAACATATGGATCCAAGGTATGGTTCGTTGGATATTTTTTATTATTCTACGTGTCATCCATCCCTATTATAGAATACAAAGTGGAACCCCAATTATGGAATAGGTAATTTCATTCCCATATATACCACGCATATAATGTTAGCTCTTTTTTTAATTTTATTAATCAATAATGTGTAATTCTGTATTTTTACATGGGGTGAATTATAAATGGTGGAGCAACTTGTTTTACAAAATACATATTTATAATTATATTATTAGTGAAATAAAGACACATATTATATTAATATTAAGAGCATCAGTAGCTCACAAGGGGATACTAACAACCATTCTAACATTTTGATAACACTAGGACCAACACATATTTGTTGCTAATCAATCATGATCTTGAATACAAAAACAAATGTCAGAACCAACACAATCAAGATAATATTACGAATCAACAAGTTCGGGAGTGTGATTTCATAACGAGTTGACCCCTTACGAGCTTCACATCGGCTTGAAATGTCCTCATAATCAGTTGGCGGACCACACCAGTTCAACGGGGTGCACCAAGAGATCACCGTAAACTTCGCAATTGTTCTATAAACGTCTTGGATTGGCTGCCGGTCCAGAAACAACTATGTTGCATTTCTGATCGTACTCCCGACAAAACGCTTATGCGTATATTGGATATGAGTTAGTTGAAGGAAAATTACTTGAGCTAGACATTTTTTTATAGGGAGGGAGGGATTTTAGCTGACAATAAAAGTAGTACACCTACATGGTATATTTATAGAGGTAACTGCATGTTGTGTAACGGTCGAATTGGTGAGGGAGGGGAGTGGAATCATTATTTTTGAAATCCTATTAAAAAAATCCATTTTTTTTAAATCCCTTATGTTGGGGTAACGGTCAAATGGTACCCAATCACTTTTTGACACCTTGAGATCTATCTAACATGCGTCAAACCATACACATGGAATATATGAGGATTTTCTGTAACGGACTTAAATTTGTACTTCTTACGAATCAGCTATAATGTAATTTCAACGTGGTTATGCAATGATATTAATCATAATGCAATCATTAATGCCAACGTACATGTATATAAAATGCAAAATGTTGCCACATATGTCAACAATTCTCGGAAATTAAATTACTGGTATTAAATGAAATCTTTACTTGTACTAATGTTATAAGATCTATAACTTAGTACTCCCTCCGTCCCGATGTAATTGTCTCATTTCTTTTTGTTGTTTGTTTAAGGAATAATAATAAAATAGTCAAAATGAATGATAGTTTTGGGTATTAGGAGAAAGGAAAAAGGTATGTGGAGTAATGAGTGGAGTAGTGAGTGACATTTTTTGTAATATTGTGTGAAAAGTGAGGATAAAAATTATGGATAGTGGAGTTACTTTTTCCTTTTACGGAATGAGAAAGTTATAGTGAGACGTCCATAAAAGGAAAGCGAGACAATTATAGGGGGACGGGGGGAGTATATCATAAATATATAATAGGAACTCCCTTGCCTTTTTTACTTTTGGTGCCAATCATCCAAAGTCGTTGATCGTTTTTGGTGGATTAATTTTGATCATCCATTATTTTTATTCAATTACTTATTTTATTTTAAATTTTTATTTAATAAATTAAATACCCTTTAATGACATGCTTAATTCAAGACCACTAATTTGTTGTCTCTCCTATTTAAAGTGAAGTTCCATCATCCAAAATTTTCATTCTCAAGCAAAAAAACAATTCTAATTCTTAGTGAGTTTGTTTTCGTTAAAAAAAATTGTTTCAAGTTGTATAAGAGTTATATAAAAATTTGAAATTATGAATTTGTTGTTTGATGATGACACAGTATTCATGTACTTATGCCGTATTGGAGATAAGTTTAAGGATGATAGAAAATTTCTCACACGTAAGTTTAAAATTTTACAAATAAATAATCTTAGTAATTTTTATACGATGTATATATATATATATATGTTATAAAGTAAATGATTTTTTTTTGGGATGCAGTTGGAGATTTATTTATGCAATATGATGAATTGAAGTTATACAAGGAACACTACTATTCAAAGGAGTCATTTGATTTTTTTTTAAATACGTACCCAACAATTCATTGAACATCAATATAATTTTTTTATGTTTTTCATGTTGGGATTATACTAAAAGTATGCTTTTTACTTTGTATAATCGAAACTGAATTTTCAGACTTATTTACTAAAATAAATTGTTTATCACTGATGCTTTAAATATGATTGAATGTTACATATATTTACTGCATAATTGTTCAATAATTAAATGACGTGTTACATCAGTAGTTAATTTAGTGATACCAGATCACAGAAGATTAAATTAACAGTCTCTTGTAACTAAAAGTACGTCATTCACGACCTAGATGGAAATGAACAACTCATCACGAAAGGTTGAGGTGTAAGGCTCAGATTGGTTTGTCTTGACCAAGAGATTACACTAGTGCATGACCGATCTTATTTGAATAGGACCCTCTGGAGGATAAATTCTTGAATCGAACAAGGAAGAATTAGACCTCAGTGGTTCGTTGTTTATTAACCTTCGTCCCTTAAATAGGATCACGTGGGATTGGTAACTATTGCTTTGACTTATCATGGGTAGCAAATCGGAGAGATTCAATACTTTTTATCTTGGGCAATAATATTGGTCACATGTGATTGCTAAGATTTAATCTTAAGAATCGTGTGCAAAATACGCTTGTTTGATTTGCCCCTGGGAGGTTCATAAGTTTTATCATACCAAATCTTGCAAGTGGAATTAGTTTCGAAGATGGATAATAATGTTGAACCGTTCCTCGACCAAGGACAAAAGATATTAATTAACGGAAAGCTATTTCAGTGGCTTGAATTAATTAATGGGCTAGATAATCTTAAACACGGGAAATAATGACCGAGTGCCATATTGATTGTAATATGGGTTAAGATGGATGATGCAATATTAATTATGTAGTGGGATTAATTAATATTTATGGGCTTGAATTATATTGTGGCTCAATATTAAATATTCAAGATCCATTAGAAGGTCCAATCTTAATTCTACTAAAGGCCCCCTGAGTAGCCCAACAAATAGTCCAATAACTGAAAAGGTGATTAAAATAAAATAAATATTGTTGCTTAATTTTTCCTAATTATTTCGAAATTTATGGATGAAGTTGGGAGAAAGATTTTCTTTGAATTTTGTTATGGAATGAAGATATGTATTCTTGGAATACAAGATTATCTCATTAAATTTAAGAAATCTCCCACATGGTTTATCCATATGAAATTTTCAAAAAAGATAAAAATATAGGGCAAGAAAGATTTTCTTGATTTTCTTGAAAAGATATTATGGAAGATATGTATTTCTTGAAATACAAGAATATCTCATAAATTCAAGAAGATCCAAATCTTGGAATCTTGCAAGGCATATTTTCGAAAAATCCATATATATGAGGAGGTGGAATTTTTGTGGAATATTTTAATTATGGAAAAAAGAATATAGGAGATATATTCAAGATTTCTTGGTGACCAAGAAATGTCTTTTCCCACATTGATATTTCACTAAAAATTTCGACACCCCCTCTCCTATAAATAGGGGATGATTAGTTCATTCCTAAGTACAATTCCATGTGCTGGAAATATTAGCAAATCCACAAAGGTGGTGCAACAAAGTTTATTTTTTCCTTTTGTTAATTGTTCGACGAGTGTCCTTCCACCGGATAGTTGAGCAAGGGCTAAGGGAATACTTGGAAAGTCCTTTTGGTTAGTCCGTCCGACCGAAGTCACTGCTATCCCGAGAGGTACGTTCACGTAAACCCGTAGATTCCGCATGCGTAGGTTTTACGTGGCTTTTTATATGCATGATATGTTGTTGCAATTATTATTTGAATTAATATAGGATTAATTCATGCTAGTAATAATTAAAGAATTAAATTTGTATTTAAATATTCATCCCGAATAGATCTGTGCAACTCATTACCCAACATTTCATTGTTGAACAATTTATATAAATTTGTATATTAAGATTTACCAACGAAATCTAATCCTAAAAGATGTTGGAAATCCCAATAGGAATAGAATCTTGATTTATTTGTTGTGTTCGGAATGGATTGAATCCATTGGTGATGGAAGTATAGGGACTAGAACTGATTATGGTTATGATATTATCATCCCAGACGATATTTTGTTGAAAGTTGGTGATGATCCAATTGCTTCTATTGTTGATTGTATTTATCCTGATTTTAAATCTAGGATGTACGATCATAAATTTTTACATGACAGAGTTATCCTTGCTCCGACGCTTGATGTTGTTAAATGTATTAATGATTAAATGGTTCGATTAAATCAAAAGAAGTCGCACAAGTATTTCAGTTCCGATAGTGTTTGTAGCTCTGATTCCAATTTTGATTTTCTAACTGATGTTCATACACCCGAGTTACTCAACGCTTTGAATTTTCTAGTATGTCCAACCATGAACTTAATCTCAAAGTTGGAACTCCTGTTATGTTGTTGAGAAATATAGATAATTCAAGGAATTATGTAACGGGACCAATTTTATTTATTTATTAAACTTATTGTTTAGTAATATTTATAATTTCTTATAAAATTAATTTTATAATTTCTTTTTTTATATGTGTAGGTTGTTGATGACTAGGTTGAGTGATAGAGTAATCGAAAGTAAAGTTCTTACTGGCAGCAGCACTGGTGAACTAGCATTGATACTAATAAACAACTCTTTCTACCCCCAACACTTTATCACTTTATCACAATTCCCATAAATGTTTATGAACAGTAAGAGTTCCTTAAAGAATGGGACGGAGGGAGTATAAGTATAGTGACTTGATTCCTTAAACCCTTAACCCCTAAACACCCTAAAACGGAAATTATTACAATTCCCATTTTGAAAGATCCAATACGCTAGTTCCATCACATTAGATAAATAAATATGGTTAGTAAATACAAACCTACTCAAGTCAAGTCAATTAAATATAATTAAGATGGTGATTACACACCACTATTGCTATATTTCCTAAAAGATCTGTAAAAAAAAAATTACTTTGAAAAATAATTATATAATTTAATTATTTTTTAAATATATGATGTTACATATATATGATAAGTATTAATCCACTAACGTTGCATATATTAATTCACTAATGTTACACATATTAGATGATAAGTATTGATCGACTAATATTATACATATTAGATTATATAAGTATAGTGACTTGATTCCCCAAACCCTCAAACCCCTAAAACTTCCCACCATAAACCCTTAACCCCTAAACACCCTAAAATGGATATTATTACAATTCTCATTTTGAAAGATCAAATACACTAGTTCCATCACATTAGGTAAATAAATATGGTTAGTCAATACATACTTACTCAAGTCAAGTCAATTAAATATAATTGAGATGATTATTACACATCACTATTGCTATATTCCCTAAAAAATCAGAAAAAAAAAAATACTTTGAAATATAATTTAATTATTTCTGAAATATATGATGATAAGTATTAATCAACTAATGTTACACATATTAATTCACTAACATTACACATATTAGAGGATAAGTATTAATATACTAATTTTACACATATATTAATTCCCTAATATAAATTCACTACTATATTTGACATTAAGTAATTGTTTTTGGTTAGTAAATGCATACCTACTCAAGTCAAATCATATAAATATAATTGAGATGATGATTACACACCACTATTGCTATATTCCCTAAAAATCAGTAAAATTAAAATTAATTTGAAAAATATTTATATAATTTAATTATTTCTAAAATATATGATGATAAGTACTAATCTACTAATGTTTCACATATTATTCCACTAATGTTACACATATTATATCATAAGTATTGATCGACTAATGTTACACGTATTGCAGAAACCATCATTGCACAAGCAATCATTAGTTGCATCGGTAATGACATATGTATTTATTTAAGTGTCGTAATCTCAAACCCTAATCCTAAATGATTTTGCAGATTTTGCCTAACTTTTTTACCAAAATTATTTAATTTCTATGTTTATCACCACTGTTGATATTGATTTACATTAAGTTGATTTATAAATATATTCGATTGTGACATATTCAAAAAATTTAATTTAATTAAATTAAATTGATTTACTTGAACACCATGTCATTATAATACATACACAACTTAAAAATTCGAATATATTCAAATTAAATCATCATTACACAAGCCATCATTAGTTGCATCAGTTATGACATATGCATTTATTAATGTGTTGTAATCTCAAACCCTAATCCTAATCCTAAATGATTTTGCCGATTTTGCTTAATTTTTTTACCAAAAGGATTTAATTTCTGTGTTTATCACCAATGTTGATATTGATTCACATTAACTTGATTTACAAATATATTCGATTGTGATATCTTCGAAAATTTTAATTTAATTAAATTAAATATATTTACTTGAACACTATGTCATTTTAACATACGCAACTTAAAAATTCGAATATATTCAAATTAAATCATCATTGCAATGCATGCAAATTGTCCCAACTTCCCATGTGAAGGGTCATCATTAGTAGCATTGGTAATGATAAATGCATTTAATAGCTAGGTAGTAACAATCCTCCCAAACCATAATGCAATTTTTTATTTTCGTACTCAAATTTATTAAGTATTAGTATCACTAAAAAATATTGTCACAAAATGGTCTATTCAAATCAAACGAAAATATAAGTACAAAATGGTCTGTTATAATCAAACGAAATTGTGACATAGTACTATCACTTATAAGTAGACAAAAACCCTAAAAAAATTTATGAACCCTAAAAATGATCTTAAATTGATCATAATCATCATGCCCCAACTCCTGTTGTCCCACATCCAACTTCCCTGGTCCCACGTTCGGCTCCTGTTGTCCCACGCTCAGCTCCCCTTGTCCCACTCCCAGCTCCCCTTATTCCACCTCCACGATGTCTACCAACGACTTCCGCGGCTGGCCTGTACCGATTCTCTCTAGACATTTCTCTAGAGTTTTCAACATACGGATCCAACAGTGGTTGTTGTACTCCATCATTTTCATCCATCTCCTCTGTACTGTCCCAATTTAGGAGATCAATCTTCATTGCAATGCATATTTGTTTAATATAATTCATCTTCTTTAGATCTCCCAATGCAACATCAGTACACTGCTGAAAATATTTTTCAACCTCCCAAAATTTTTTATATTCGTCAGTCATGTGAGGATAACCCCCTGCAAAGAAAATGGATGAGTGTCGCCGTTGCACGGTTTTCTTCCACCTGTCTTAACACATATCTTTCATACATTGTTTCAATATTCTCCTGAGCCAAAATTTTCATAATGTGACAACACAGTATACACTTAAATTCAAATTTTCGACAGTTGCATTTAATATAAGATCTGTTAGGCCTCCATTCAACGGTATATGTGTATTCCTTATTGAACAAGTTTAAACATTGAATTGGTGTATCTTCTGAAATTGCCTTTCTCAACGGAAGGTCGAATTCATATTAACAACCTTGTGCTTAGAATGAAAGTCAGCAATGAACTTCTTTCTAATCTTACTACACATAGCCATGTTGTATTGTTCCATGAACTGTTTGAGAGTGCTCCTAGAGTGAATAAACTCATCAAAATATGCATGCATCCCCTCACTTCTTTGTGTTGAAATCATTTCAGCCCAAAAAGTGTAATGCAAGTAAACCGGAACCTACCTTTCCCTTTCAGTATACAAGCTTATCAACCAATCATGATTTTTCATTTGATATTTCACCAAGAACTCAGTCCACCTCATTTCAAACGACTCGATATTAAGACTATCATACACAATATTTTTGAATTCGTTACTAAAGTTGTGAAAATCCTCAATCCCTCCAAACTTTGATCTAATTTTTGATATAATATGTCAAATGCAAAAACGGTGTATAGTTTGGGGCATCACCTCCCTTATTGCCTTCTTGATGCTTGCATCTTGGTCAGTAATGATGGCATTAGGGTAAATATCATCTATTCCCACTAACCAGTTCCGAAAAAGCCACTTAAATGATTCTGCATCTTCATGCGTCACCAAAGCACTCCCTAACAAGATTGAATGTCCATGGTGATTAATGCCCACAATTGATGCAAAAGGCATATTATACTTGTTTGAACAAACATTAATAAGTTAATGTTGGGAAATTTATAGTTTTGATGAAAGTTCCAAAAACACATGTAATAGGACCGGTCGGACTGTTAAAATATGTTTACATTATTCTATAGGAGACCGATTGATAATGATTGTATAGAAAAACGATGTAATTAGGTCACATATTGAGGAACTCAATATGTATAGGTCCAAGAATCGGAAGAAAGTGATATCCGGACGCGGGGAAGAACGTTAAACGAGCGGAAGATCGGATCGAATCCATCTAGTCGGATAACTTCGTAATTAAGCTCAAACCTCGAATACTTTTAAGATCGGATGACTTCGGAAGATAAGACCGGAAGACCTACATCGGTAGGAGTCGGCCGTTGAAGCTAAGTCAACAAATCAAATACTCATAAGATGAAAATGGCCGATGTTTCATCGTATCATACGTCTGCGATCTAAACAAGAAGAATACCAACCTTAGTTGGAGGAACAACAACACAAAAGCAAGGCTTCCATCCAATAAGGAAGAGACACGTATGAACAATAGATATTTCGATGTTGCTCTCTCAAACGGCTATAAAATACACATTCATGCCGTTCAAACACATCAAGCCAGACAAGTCTACCTAAAATAGCATGAGATTCAAATTGCTCTCCAACGGCTCTTTTGATCTCAAGGTCTATAAATATGGGATCACACTTCGTGAAACACGGAAATGCTTGGACAAACAAAATAATCAAGAAGCTCAAACTATAATTCCGAAGAACACAACAACAAATTTATTTTATATTGTGTTCATCCCATAAGTTCATAAAGAAATCTTTTCATCTAGCTATCAAACTTTGTAAAGGAAAGATTTCATAGTTGGAACCTCAACAATCTTACCCAAACCCCAAGTTAGGGATAAGTTGTTTAGCAAGATTCGATCTAATTTCTAATCTTGATTTACAGGATCGGTTGAGTGAGAACTCTTAAAACATCTGTTGGTGTCTTTGTGTTGGACTAACACACTAAACTAAGTCCAATCGGTTAAGTCGGTTAAGTTGGTTAAGTTGGTGCCCTTGTGAAAGGGAAGAGTGAATTAGGGCCTGGTTTTGTCCAGAACCACTATAAATCTTGTGTGCCTTTCTTTGCTTTGATTAAGCTTCTCTCACATCGCACAATCTTAAAATTACATATTCTAAGTTAAGATCGATTAGCACCAAGCTTCGATCCGATCGGACTGATATTTTCGTCATCCGATTAAAAAGATAAAACTTGGAATCGATTTATACAAACCGGTTTTCACGGGTAAAACTTAAAACTTCCGCATCGATTAATCTGCATATTTGTTTATTCAAATAAGTTGGCTATCGAAAAACCTTTCACTTGCACTCTGATCATTATCTGCGAAAAAAATTTTTTTCGTGTCTATTCACCCTCCCCTCTAGACTTACGCCCTCATATCCCGCTCGACCTACAAGTGGTATCGAAGCGGTTGGTTCTTCCGACCCCACTACGTGTCATTGTAATTTTCTTGAAAAACCGTTTTAAAAACTCATTCATTTTCCAAAATCACTCGGCATGGATAACACGTCCCCAGATGTATCATGATCTGCCAAGTTCTCAATCGATGAGTATCACAGTTGGCCATATATATGTCCAACCATCTAGGCTCGATCAATGGCAAGAGTGATGGAAGTCATCGAGAGGACCCATCATCATTTACTACGACAATCCTGCGTCGGAGGAGATCCGCACTTTCCCACGGAAGTCTTGTGCAAAAAAGCCCAATATGGACCGGAAGAAAGAAAAAATCGCATACTCTTTGCAAGACATATTATCATGAAGACAATGGATAAGGTCACCAAAGAAAAGATTAAGTATCTCAAATCTGCGAAAGCAATGTGGGACACTTCTGCGAGGAAATGAGCAGATAAAAGACAAATATTTTCAAGCGAACCGGTGAAGTTCGATGTTTAGCTTCAACGAAACCATCAACGAACTCGATGGAAGAATTACAATGTCTATAAACAAGCTTCGAGAACTTGGTAGAGAGATGTCCGATAAAGATATCAACTATAAGATCCTAAGGTCTCTCACCAAGAAGGGACATGAAGGTCACTTGTAATCAAAGATTGCCGGACATTTCAAGAATGAAACCTAGTAGCTTGTTCTTGAGTCTTAAAGCTCACGAGTTCGACCTGATTGAAAGAGGTCAAAAATTTGATGAAGACGAGGTCCCTCTTTGAAACCTCGACTTCAAAATCGGTTGCTTTCAAGGCAACCAAGAATGGAAACAAAGGCCAATGAACCCATTGGAAATATATTAAGTCGGCGAGCAGATCGCTTTGTTACCGGGGAAGCTTGAGAAGTTTACATACAACTTGGTAAGTATCAAGATTTTATAAGGACTATCAACATAGCCGGAAATGAGATAAGATCGGACAATAGATTCCAAAAAAACCAGAATCGATGATCGGAATCATTTAGTTGAAGGAAGGAAGAGAGATAACCAAAATTTTTACTATCGTGAAAAAATCAATCACGATAGGTCAATGATTCACCCTAAGGAAAGGAACCAAGGAGTTGTTAACCTTATAACTGGCCCTTTCATCTTTAAGAGCTATGGTTCTTCAAGTTTAATAACATATAATCTTCTATGAAGATCCGAATTCTTCGCCGACGATGATGAACTCAAACCTCCAAACCCGCTTGCGACAAGATTGACTCATGACTCTACTCGAGCAATTGCTTGAAGATCTCTCCAATCAAGAGAAAACTTATGCTATTGTGGAAGCCGAAATGATAAGCCGATGTAATCAAATTTTAAGAAAATGATCTCGAAAAAAGCCTCAACTTAGATCAATTAAATCGCCGTATCTATTCAGAAAAGCGATCAAAGATCGATGGCACTAACGAAAAAGTCGATGACTTCAAAATCTTGCAAGCAAAATTCGATGAGCTATTCAAATGAAAGTCCGAAATCCTCTCAGGATAATCATGCGTAAAAAATAGATGTTTTTTCAAAATCATCTCAAACCGTTAAAGACATGAACGCCTATTTTCGAATAAAGATTGATAAGGAGGGACTTGGCATGAAAAACCCTCCACATCCTCAAAAAGCCCCGATCGATTCATCTCGAAAAAGGTGTAATCGGAAAAAAGATACACCAAAAGCTAAACTTGTATCTAATAGGGGTAAGAGACCAAAGGCAAGTGCCTAACCGTAAAGGGAATGTAAATGGACCCCAATGGTAAAGCATCGAAATCAAATCTAAGAACCCATTTTTCTTTCGAAGAGACCTCAACCTGATCAATGAGATCATCAAAAAGACAACCTACAAAAGGAAGTCTAATCTGAGACCAGTCAAGGTTTAATAAGCATTTCCATTCTATTTTAAAAGGATATGAATCTTTTGATGGTAGCAAATGTATTTTACATAGTCGAAATTTAGGGTCAAGCACCGAACCATTAATGGATAAAAAGAAGACAAACCGAAAAGTTAAATCATAAGTCTTCTAAGTCATCCAAGGTTCACACAAGTAATCATACAAATCGAAAAGCATATAAGGATAAGTATGATTATGTTGATTATGGGAGACAAATCAGGCCTTTATCACCGATCACAATAGAAGTGCTTTCTTTTGTATGGATCCCAAAATCCAAACCTAACCCCTCCCCAATCCGAAAGGGTACCTTTGATTGCGTGTTCGCGTGGGTCCGCCAACAAAGGAGGTGTGCAAGCAACTATCCGGTTCGATCCAAGTGGATGCTCAAGGCACATGATTGGAAGCAAACATCTCCTCGGTTCCTACATAAAAAATACTCTTGATGATAACTTTGGTTATACCAAAGGGTTCGGAACCTTTTTAATGATGATGTACAAATTCTCAAATGTCGAAGGTCCGAAGCACAACCTATTATCGGTTTCAAATTTTCGGTGTTGAGTTCTCGATCAATGCAAAATCGATCACTCAACGATTTTGCTAATTTTTGTTAAGAGTTCCAAAAAACTACAAAAAGAATGAGCCATCTTTAAAACTCTTAATAAGATAGCTAGGATGTCTCTAGTGGAAGGACTTCGAATGAAGTGTTCTCAAAAGGATCGGACATGTCTTGCATATCGGAAAAAAACAGTCAAAAAAATTCATTCAAAAAGATTTCATAAAAGAATCTTCTTGCTTCATATGGATCTGTTTGGACCAATTACACCCTCGATCTCAACATACGAAATACACTCGGTAATCGTGGATGACTATTCCAAGTTTACACTCGTTATATTCTTACATAAGAAGAATGAGGCGACAACCAAGATACTTAAGAAGATTACAAAATGAGAAGGGTGTCGGTAGAGTAAAAATCGGATCGAGATAAAAGGTAAATTTATCTTTTATTCTTGATTTTTGCTCTAAGTTTGGTAAACATGAAACATCATCATGGAGGACGCCACAAAAAATGGAGTAAAATCTCAAAGAAGACCTGCAAAGTTCGAACAATGTTAAATGAACATGCGATACCAAAACCGATTTTCGTAAGCAATCAACACCGCATGCCATACAAATAAATCCTTTTACAAAAAACACCCTATGAACTATGGAAGGGGCGTAAAACCTCGTGTTTCTTACTTCCATGTTTTTGGGTGCAAGTGTTTATACACAATAATGGGAAAAGTCATTGAAGACTTTTGAGGCCAAGTCTGAGGTATATTTCTAGGGTATTCCTCATCTAGCAAAGCTTTCAAATCTACAACAAACGAACCCTAATTGTGGAAGAAACACCCCATGTAACCTTTGATGAAGCATCTTACGATCAAGAGAACTTACGATCTACGAAAATATATTGAATCAAACTAACGATCAAGGAAAAAGGATCGTAAATATCAATTTACATTCCGGATCTAGCCGATTCACCGGATCAATCGCATCCTAAGGCGAACAACAACTCTTATGAAAAAAAGCCGATTTAAAAAGAGAGAAAATCTTAATCCGGTTCGAGGGAACTCTGAAGTTCTCCGCGAATGACATATCGAACATGATGATTCAACATCACCGAGACTTGTTCTTATCAAGTGGACCATAACCCCGCACCACTCCCAATCGCTAGTAATAAGATTTTATCGAAACAGACGATGTTCTCAAAAACGACGCCAAATCGAATGAGAAGGACATAACCGGTCGTCCAACCGATCTAATCCCCGTTAAAATTAAAACTAGACATCGATTGGTGAAAGTGCCAAATTGTCATTATCTTGAAGGAACCAACTACAATAGAGGAAGCATTACAAGACGCAAAAATCGGATTCTCGCCATGCATTAATGGTTAAAGAGAAATGAAGTATGGGAACTAGTAGACATTTGTTCATCAAGACGTAATTGGCACGAAATGGATCTTCAAGAACAAGAGAGATGAGAAAATGTTATCACGAAAATAAGGCAAACACTTGTTGCTAAGGGGTATTCACAATCGAAGGAATTGATTACGATGAGACCTTTTGCACCGTCGCTTCGCCTTGAAGCCATTCTACTGTTTACGCATATGCTTCCCACAAGAGGGTTCACCGTATGTCGGATGGACGTAAAGAGTGCTTTCTTAAACGGGGGTACTAGCGAGGAAGTTTATGTTTAACAACCTCCGTGCTTTGAAAAGGGCAACCAAGTGTATCGTTTAAGAAAAGCTCTTTATGGCTTCGAAATAGGCTCCTTGAATTTTTTGGTATGATACACTCTCTCGGTTCTTGATTGAAAGTGGGTTCACTAAAGGAGCGAAAGATGAACCTTATTCGAGAATAGAAGATGGAGAAGATATTACGATGGTTCAGATTCGTGGGCGACATCATCTTCGGATCTCCTAACAAGAGCCTATGTGAAAGATTCACAAACCGATGCAAAAATTCGAGATGTCCATGATGGGTCGATGAATTACTTTCTAGGTCTCCAAGTTAAACAAAATCTAGAAGGGATATTCATCTCCTCTAAAAGGAATCTATTGGCTAAGTTTGGAGTTCAAAATAGTAAGGAAATTCCTATGATGATTGGATTCAAGATGGATCGAGATGAAATTTGCCGGTCGAAAAACAAATCGGAAGAATATAGGGCTCTCATTGGATCTCTATTATACTGATGCCAAAAACCGGATATCACTTTTGCGAGGTGTATGTCTTTGATTTCAAGCAAATCCAATGATCACCACCTAGAAAGCACTAAAAATTTCTTATATCAAGGGAACAATAAACCTTGGTTTATTCTACCCATCGAATAATCTAGACTTAGTGGGTATTACGATTACGATTATGGAGGTTGCAAGATCGAGGAAAAATCAACCTCGAGAACATGTCATTCTTAGGAAGTAAAAAAAAGCGATCTCGTGGTTTTCAAAAAGCGGAATACATCGATTCAACATCTCTATTTGAAGCGAACAATATATGGGCTGCGAATTGTTCCCAAACGGCGGTGAGGGATTACAACATTGTAGCTAAAAACGTATTATATTCTGACAAATAGTGCTATTGCAATCACTCGAAATCCGGTTCTACATACAAGATGCAAGCATGTGGATGTCGGACACCACTTTATAAGAGATCACGTTGAAAAGAAGAATATCGAAAAAAGATTCATCTTGAATAAGGTTATATTCTAACCAAGCCACTAAAAGATCGATTTTTTATGCAATGAGCTTTCTAGATCTTGGAGAAATGTCACCGAAAAATGTTTGATGGAATGTTCTCCAAACTAGTTTGGTTAAGAGACTAACCCGTAATCGAGAGAAATCATTGAGTTTGGTATCTTAACGATCTCAAGAGACCGATAAGCAAAAATCTATCGAACTACATTGAATCCAAAGGAACCGATCGATTTTAGTTTATCGATTTAAAAGTCTATCGGTTTAAAAAGGAACCGGTCGATTCAAGGTTTATCGATTAAAGGAAAATGCTTTCGGTTTAAAGGATTATCTGATTAAATCAATTTGGTTATAGTATTTCTTTGTGAATCGATTTATATATTCAACAAGCAAGATTCGAGAGATTAAGAGCTAACAATCGCATAAGAAAGCGAGGAATTTACACAACGATGAAATAATGTAAACTTTTCATTGATAAAAACCCAAGGTGAGGTTACATTACGAGTTACAAGTACAAGAAGACCTTGGAGGTCAAGACATAAAATGTTAACCAAAATCCTAAACCTATAACCCTAAACCTTTCATCCTAACCCCGTAAGTGAAGGAAAAGAGAGATTTTAAACTCTCATTTTCCCCACTTAACAAGGGGTGAGAAAGGCTTTAAAGAACGAAATCCCAAAGGCGTGTCGCAAAAGTCAAGATCAAGAAAACCGAGCGACAAACTGGCATTGATAGGATTACTAAGCCAGAGCCCTAAAAGGGAGAGTAGTAGGGCTCTCCAACAACAAATGGAGCACGTGTGCCAAAAAGAGTTGGTCGTCGTCAGATCTCATGGGCACATGTCTTTATATTTTATACCGAACTAAGTCCGATGGTTCTCGTTTCACGTCATCCAGATAGACACACAAGGTGCATACGGTTAGGAGAAGTGTCTTCTCGGTTGCAAAAAGCAGATCCGATAAAGCTTTGCGACAATGAATTATGTGAAATCGAATGATGAAGAAAACAACAATAAGGGATGCAAAGGGTTGATTTGAGAAGGTGAAACCATATAAAAGGGTGTAAAAGTGTTTCTAAGTCTCACCTTGAAACAAGGGTTCACCAAGATACATGATTCTTACAAAAGAAGATAAGTATGGTGAATGGGTGATGTTGTGTAAAAACATTGGTCCAATTTATAGAGGCCAAGCAAGGATGCAAATGCAATTTCCATTTCAAAAGCCTATCCGAGAAATTTGCATCAAAAGGACAAATCACGCCGATTAATTGGATAAATTCACGGTTGATTGACATATCGAAAAGATTCGCATTATATTTTCGCATGTCAATTCACGCCTACTTAGGGAATAGAAGTTACTACTCTAGACTAAGTTTTTTTATTATCCCAAGAATTGGCTTAATCAAAAGAATCGGATGAGGTCAACCAAAATCATTACTTACGAGCATGATCGGATGAGAGAGATCACCGAGCTTGAAACTCCAACAAATCGATATATCGCCAAATAACAGAATATCACAAGGGGAACTTCAACCCATCAAGGAGGATCAAAAGGAAATCAGACGTACTCAAGGAAAGATCATTTTTCAACAAATCGGATGCAACAAAGATCGGTTGAAAGGATCATTAGGAAATTTCTTAAAGCTTAAAAAAGATGATTAAGATCAACAAGTGGAATCAACATTGACATAATATTGACCGACAATAATTTATCTGATCTCTTTTCTCTTGTTCTTTACTTATTTATCGGATATCGATATTATTTGCCTTCTTGTACCCACTATCCTTGTGACGTGTACTCTGCAATTCATTTAATGCGGACGTGGGGTACATGTATTAACTGCTATTTGATCGTGCTTTTAAATCCAAAAGTTTTTTGTACGTCGTTTTTCCCCACCCTACGATCAAAACCGCTTCATCTGGAATCGTCTAATCTTTTCAAAACGTTTGATCTTCCAAAATCTTGTCTTATTGTTCCCTCCGCCTCTATATAAGATTCATCAAACCTTACCAGAGTTTTTCTGTTTCACAAACTTGCATTATTTTTACTAAAAAAAACTTCAAATTTTCTCTACGTTTAAAAACGATTTCTTAGAGTTCAAAATCATCTCTAAAAATTTGAATCTGGTAATACTTTCTTTTAAACTTAATGATGAATCTTTCTTTCCGATAAAAACATTGATTTCAAAAGTTGTTTTTTGGAATTTATGCTTCATTGCCTCTTGTTTTCCAATGATATTGATATTGATTATGCACAAATTTAATGAGTCTATCTCACCTGTAGATGGCCACTCATGGACTAGGAAAGATCATGTGCAAATGCGAAATCGAGGCAACGAAAGATCTTTGAGGATAAGTTCGTTCGGTTTGGAACCACCGAGGATCCTGAATCCATGGAGGTGGAAACAAATTCAAGAAGGCCGGATCGAAACATATTGCTCTTCGCAATCCAAAGATGAGAATAGCACTATTCTTGCATTTGAGTGTGGATATAGAAAAACCAGGAGACGAACCGATGTCGCCAACAATCGGAGAAGAAATCGAAGACCGACAAATGCTGACATCACTTGCTCAAATCAAATAAGAATGAGGACGAAGAAATCGAGAGAGGAGCTCTTAAGAGAGGCAAGAATAAACATCGAAAAAAGCCATTCATCGGATGCTCAAAAAAGAAAGTATTGATGTTTGACATTATACAAGAACGATCATGGGAATCTCATTTAGCCCAGATGCTCACATTTTTTGTTGGCAAAGAATAATTGATGGGGCTCGGAACATCAATTAAGCACACGGCTTCAAAAAGCCATCTTGCTCCAAGAACACGAAAAATTTGAGTCATTCCAGTGTGTCTTTCCGAAAAAGAGAGTCAAGAATCTCAACAAGGTTGCGGTATTGAAGGACAAAGCTAAATGGATCCTACAATGCCTTCCTCTCAAACTTCCAATGACAAGGAGCCCACTCCAAAAAAGCAAAAAGGAAAGAGCAAAAAAAGCTCACCTCATCCACACCCGTTGCTCCTTCAAAAAAAAAACGAAAATCGTGAAGGCCTTACCATGACTTAAAAAAATGATGAGTCGAAGAAGAAAGAGCGCCCGGAAATAAATATTCAAAGAACAGAATCGGACATAAAAATATCATAACTCACCGCATGAACTAACCAGATAAATCGCCACTTAAACTAACATTTTACAACCAAAAGCTTCCACATCTCATCCAATAATCGGGACAGATAATTCCACCAGATCAACAAAGACCATCAATGGAAAAATGGTCGGGACTAAGAATTGAACGAGAGATTGATGAGACGTATCCAAAATTATGAATAATAAGAGAAGAAGTCATGGATCCTCACCGGAGAGATCTCAAAAAAATGAGTTCTTTTGACTTTTGGGATCACCAAATGAGCTCATATCATATATCCACGGAAGTTGGAATTGCGGAAGAAGAAAAGCCGAGATCGCCAAGAAGCTCCAAAAATAACAAATGGAGAATGCAAAAAAGTGGAACTGATGCAGCACGCATAAACCAACCAATTTTAACTTCAGAGATCGATCTTGCCTCAAAGATCTCCCCGAAAAGAAGAGATTCAAGTCTCAAACAAATCGAAGCAATCAGAGATCGGTTCTTCCAAATCCATGATCACCTTGTTGTTCTGAAACTTACAAAATCGAGTTGATGACAAGTTTAATCTTCTTTTTCCGACGCCAAAAAAAGGCTCGAAAGTTATCGATTTGACAAAATGATTTGGACACTCTTCGCTACAATGGAAATCGCCAAGACAGAGCCGACATACAATCTCGAATCTAACAAATTTCAGGTTTATCTGCTAATGATCTAAATCGAGCATTATCGATTTGTTCTCGACTTCCCACCTCAATGCGCTTTTTGATCAAACCAAAAAGGGGAATCTGAGAAACCAAAAGACAATCGAAGATCCGATTCATACGGATAAGGCCCATGGACAAAGATCAATTACTTTGGGACATCAAAATCTGGACCAGTTACTCGGACCAAAAAGTCACCGATTGTAATCTGGTATAAGGAGCTAGCTATTGTCCAAAGAGCGGATGGTAAGAAGAAAGAAGGGCGTAAAAAAATTCACAAGCGAAGGGTTGAAACAGAAGTTCAAATCAAGGGCTAAGAAAGGATTGACCGAAAATGCGCACGTAACCTCGATAATTAACAAAGAGTCCAAGAGGTTTGAGGAATGGAATAAGATCGGCGAATGGCTTCAGATGCCTTTGTCCTTGATCTTGTTCCAAAAGAAGAATCACCGGATGATGAGTTCCTCAACCAAATAAATATCCGCATTTCTTTCTCAAGTATCTGGAAAATGAGGCCAAGCTTATAAATGTAAAGATATCTCGCCAAGAGTATGATCTTTAATATACTCGAAGAAGGCGGATGGCTCATTAAAATCAAGGCATTTGAGAGATTCTACTTTGACATCTTGAGCAAATCGCATATAAAGCCGATCAAGTGCGGATAATCGATGTCAAATGGAAACTCTATCGATTTTTCAACGTTCCACAAGACCAAAGAGAAATGCGAAGGATACAAGCCCAAGGAAAAAGAATCGAGACGCGTCTGGGGATCACCGCTTTTTAAATTCAAAAACTTTTACGATGTAACATGTAATCAACATATCTAATGAAAAAGTTTATTTTTCGATCCCAAGACAAAATCTCTTTTTCTTCAAATTATTTCTTTTAATCATTCTATACTTATCAACTGTTTTGGTTTCTCGGTGTTTTGGTTTCATCAAAAAAGGGGAAATTGTTGGGAAATTTATAGTTTTGATGAAAGTTCCAAAAACACATGTAATAGGACCAATCGGACACATTAGGTGATGATGTTTACATTATCTTGCTATAGGAGACCAATTGATAATGATTGTATAGAAAAATCATGTAATAGATAGGTCACATATTGAGGGGGAACTCAATATGTATAGGTCGATCTGAAGAATCGGAAGAAAGGCGATATCCGAATGGGGAAACGTTAAACCGTAATCGGAAGATCGATCGAATCGATCTAGTCGGATAACTCGGGAAGTCATGAAGCTCAAACCTCGAATACTAGAAGATCGGATGACTTCCCAAGATAAGACCGATACATCGGTTGAATTGAAGTTAAGTCAACAGCGCCAAAGATGTCCGATCAAATGAAAACCGATGTTTCATCGTATCAAACGATCTAAACAAGAAGAATACCAACCTTAGTTGGAGGAACAACACATGCAAGGCTTCCATCCAATAAGGAAGAGACACGTATGAATGAACAGAAATACTCATGATTCGATGTTGCTCTCTCAAACGGCTATAAAATACACATTCACGCTTTTCGCCATGCCGCTTCAAGACGTCATCAAGCACCGCAAGTTACCTAAAATAAAAATTGCTCTCCAACGGCTCTTTGATCTCAAGGTCTATAAATATGGGATCACACTTCGCAGTGAAACACTAAAATGCTTGGACAAACAAAATAATCAAGAAGCTCAAACTATAGTCGATTTCCACCACGAAGAACACAACAACAAGCTTATTTTTTATATTGTGTTCATCCCATAAGTTCTTAGCAAGAAATCTTTTCATCTAGCTATCGATATATTTTCATAGTTGGAACCTCAACAATCTTACCCAAACCCCAAGTTAGGATAAGTTGTTTAGCAAGATTCGATCTGGGGTTTCTAATCTTGATTTACGGGATCGGTTGAGTGAGAACTCTTAAAACATCTGTTGGTGTCTTGTGTTGGACTAACACACACTAAACTAAGTCCATCGGTTAAGTCGGTTAAGTTGGTTAAGTTGGTGCCCCACTTGTGAAAGGAAAAAGTGGGCGTGGGGGAGTCGAACCACTATAAATCTTGTGTGCCTTTATTTGCTTTGATTAATTTGCTCTCACATCAAATCGCATTAAAGCGCATACATATTCTAAGTTAAGATCGATTTAGCACCAAGCTTATCCGACGGACTGATATTTACGTATCCGATTAAAAAGATAAAACTTGGAATCTGGATTATACAAACCGGTTTTTCACACGGGTAAAAACTTCTTCCTCACACATCGATTAATCGATAGTTCATGAATTGTTGGCTATCGAGACAAAACTTTCATTTCGCACTGATCAAAGCTATCCGCTCTCACACGATCAAGACGAAAAGTTTTTTTGATCTATTCACCCTCCCTCTAGACTTACGCCTTCACATAACCCGTTAGGGACCTACAGTTAACAAACTGATAAATTCGCTTAACATATACATTTTAAACTGAAAATATTCAATAACAAATAACATATCATTTTCACCTGTTGACAAGATATGTCGTGTCAAAACTCACAACATCATGAGATTCTGCATATGCAGTTCTACTTCTTGGATGAATCCACAAAACATTACATAACCTTCCTTCTTCATTTATATCCATTAAATAAAAGAAGTTTGGATTTTTGATTTGAAGTCTAGCAAACATGTTACGAATTGCTTCTGCATCTCCCTCCCCCAAATTTCTCAATCTCATTCTTTTTCTCAATGTAATTAAACAATTTTTCGCAAGGGCAACTAAATTTTTAAACCACATCCCACTTCGCACAATCCTACATTCCTACACGGCCTTAGACCTGCAATCAATGGCGAACCAATTATATAAAAGATAGACAAAAATCTAAAATAGTATTGGTTGCTACCCTGAACAGTATTAGTTATATAGTGTTACAGTACCTGTTGCAACATGTAAAGGTATTAGCCGCACTTCTATTAATAAGTCAATATAGCAATATATATAAAAATCCAGCAGTTTGGTGTATTAGTAACGTACACATAATGTTGAATGAAACTCGTAGGAATATTTTGCAACTAAGTATAACACACATTGTTGAATGCAGCTAAGTAGTTAAACATAATTTGAAGACCAAGTAAATAGCAAGGTGGAAATATTGCAACTAATTTCCCATATTTAAAAAGATATATTACCAAGAAAATAGAAAACTGATTAGAATTAAACGTGCCTAAGGAGAGAAACAGTAATATATATATATATATATATATATATATATATATATATATATATATAGAATGGTTAGAAATATAGAATGAAACGTGCCTGTAATATCATTTGCTTCGAGTTGCCTCTTCATGTTCACAAATCAATTTATACATGAAAGGTGCTTAATTGGTGAAAATCTTGGGATCAATCTCATGTCTATGTTCATTCACCATTGCCATAACAATACAACTTCCATCATCTAGCTTTTTTGCATTCAACCGAGCTTTGCAATCATTTTTTTTTCAAACACTTCTGAGCCTTAGATATTCCATCTCGGTCATATATAAAAAGAGCATACTTAATATTTGCAGTTCTTTTTATGACACTAAAACCCTTAAGTCTAGCGTGTTCTTGATAAGCTTCAAATAACCTATCAATATTACTTTACTAAACACAACATCAGGTTGCACCATAATCCTATCATTTTTCATTGTATTCTGTGACAGATCATTTGGAACTTCTTCCTAATCATTGTTGGAGAACAAGTTTTCTGACGGAACTTCTTCCTCGTCGGAAGATCCAAACACATCACAAAAAATCTCTGATTTGTACTCTTCTCCAAATAAATCATCTGCACTATGACTATGAGTATTTTCTGTCGGAGCTTCATCTACATCAAATTCTCCAAATAACTCGTGAATGGTTAATAACTTAAACAAAACTAATCACTCAAAGAAGATATATGACTATGGTTAATCACTCGAATAAAACTAATCACTCGAAGAAGAACATTGATATGAAGAAGAAGATATTCGATATGAACTATGAACTAAGAACACTAATCATTTAAATCGCCAGATTTTGTTAATTTAATTGACTAAAGCTAACTAACGGTAACATTTGGAGAGTTGTATCGCATTAATGTTTCATTAAGGAGATGTAGCGTCGCCAGATTGAGGATGGAGGGAAATATGCCGCCTATTTCTTACATGAAAAAATTACTGCCTTAAACTAAGTTAGTGAGTCAAAACAGGATTAGAGGGTACTTAAGTAATTCACTAATTATTTTATATTTAATTTAAGATTCTGGATGTCCAGAATCTGGATGCCAATCTTTACCGCATCATACTCTATCTATTTGACAGACTAAAAATAGGATTATGATAGAGATTGTATAAAGAAAAAATAAATAAATATATGTGGACATGAAGCTTCCAATTTTAGTATGGGTTTAATGTTATGAATAACATTTTTAGATTATAAAATTCTATTAAATATCAAGTACAATTTAGATTATGAAAATTATGAAAATAAATCCGGTACTTCTTTAGATTATAATTTCAAATTAATCAGGTTCTTCCTTTTATAGTCCAAAACATAACACACTGTATCAAACCAAAAAAAAAATTATTAGAAAAAAGAATAAAGAGATTTTAAATTAAAAATCAAGAAGTGAGTCTATTCCATGGTCTATCTTCTTTGTATGGTAAAATGGGGAAATCAGAAATTTTGATCTGACATTATGACGGTTGCACGACTCATCATTATACATACTTCCCAAGACACACACCATATACACACATGATACACATATATGTTACATAACATATACATGTTCCACCATTCCAAGATTGTTTATAAAAACATAACCATATCACTCTCATAATACATGCAAACCACACAAACAAAAAACAAGAGAACATAAAACAAAAAAAATCATGAATCCATCACCATCCTTTATACCAGAAGACGTTTTCATTGAATTTTTAGCTCGTCTCCCCGTGAAAAGTGGGCTCCAGTTCAAAACACTTTGCACTTCATTGCATGAGCTTATTTCTAGCAGTTGTTTTGTCAACACCTAACATTTAGTCCAGATGAAGTTGTAGAACATGTATTTTCTGTTATTCCATAAGGAGTATGGATTCTGACCTCTATCATACGAACCAGCTCCAAATATCGGTGGTTGTAGACAGATGATCGGTGAAGATGAAAAAGCGATTGATATGTTGGAATCATGCAACAGGAATTCATACTTGTATGCAATGCAGAAAATGAATTTTATCTATGGAACCCTTCAACCACGAAAAGTGTGAGTATCTCTTTCCCATCGATTGTCTTTCCTGTTAATTGGCTTTTAGCATGGTTTTTTTTTTGGATTGGGTCATGATCAGATTATAGACGACTACAAAGTTGTGCGGGAGGTGATGTTCAATACGACCAAATTTCAAAACGAGGTGCACATATTCTCAAGAAATTTGGGGACGTAGAGACGTATAGCCGATTTCCCGTATGAGCATGGTTTTTTTTTTGGATTGGGTCATGATCAAATTATAGACGACTACAAAGTTGTGCGGGAGGTGATGTTCAATACGACCAAATTTCAAAACGAGGTGCACATATTCTCAAGAAATTTGGGGACGTAGAGACGTATAGCCGATTTCCCGTATGAGTACCAGTTAGGCATGTCTGGGGTCTATGTCAAAAGTCAGCTACACTGGCAGGTATCAATGGACACCGACACATATTCAATTGCATATTTTGATTGTTCTTCTGAAACTTATGAATTAATGAGTATACCGTCTAATGGTAGCGGGTGCGTTTCTACGATATTGGCTCTCTAGATGATGAAACCTAGATCATCTATTCAACTTTCTGCAACTCATTCAACACTTTGAAACTATGGATTCTCATGGATTATGGGAACGTTAACTCTTGGTATTTTCATTAATTTTGCTCCCTCTGGGCACGCAGTCATTAGCCAAGGTTTCATCACTTCCATTCAACCCCTTTACATAGTCAAACCAGGTAATCGTATCATGTTTTTCAGAATTGACCCGTTACTCATTAAGTACTTTCATCAAGTACAATCTAACACAAACCCAAATTCCCATAATACCTACTCAATTTTTAATTGTAAATTGTAAACATCAAAGAAATTTATCTAATGCTAAGGTCAAAATTTTGTATTTTGTGTTTTTAAAACAATCCGAAAATAAAAACAAAAACGAGGAAAAAAAAACTATATTGATGGAACCATCTGAACCTAGTAGTAAGTCCGGTTCCGATTTATATTTTCTAGGAACCATAACAGACAATTTTAAACGTAGCAGTAAAATTCTTTTAATTCACTTTTCGTATTTCATTTTACCATGGAACACAAAATGAAACACCAATTGTGAAATAGATAATTTCATTCGATAAATGAGAACTAAAAAACAAAATCAAACTCAATCGAAAATGCAACTCTTAAATATATCTTATTATCTATACTCCAAATCTATACAAGTACAAATATATAAATTGAAAGCACGATGTTGGATCCTTTAGAGAGATCGACTGTAAGGGCTAGTCTTGTATGCACCCAGGTGCACCGTGCACTTATAGTGCATTATAGAATCATGCTACTTTTTATACTGAAAGATGCAACTTGTTTACACTAAACCGTGCAACTATTAATACGGAAAAATAGTTGCACAGTTCAATCTAAACAAGTTGCATATTTCAGTCTAAAATGCATTATTACTGCACGGTAAACCTGGATGCACATGAGACCCACTCCAATTGTAATCACTTACAATTTATCATAAAACACATTAATTTTAGTAATAAAACTGAATCCCTAAAAAACTCAACATTAAGCTTATATAAAAACCATATAAAATTAAGTGTTTCTCGTCTCATGTAGGAGAAAAAACACAATAAGCAGATTTAGACATTGTAAATATCCGAGCATCAAAGGAAAATTTGGGTATATCCATATTTTCACCATTCTATATATATAATACTAAAAAGATGCCTCTTTTTAACTATCTAAGGTTATGAAAAAATGGAGCCAGAATAAATTTGGCCAAGAGAATGTAGAAGATCACCTCCTCAAAAAGTGCAGCTAAAACTCTTTAGTCCATCTATACATCGTGACCGTTGGAATTAAGCAATTTCTCGTCCTCATTAGGCATGTCATTGGACATCTGAATGTTTGATTTTGAGTTCATTTTATTCCACTCGTTTTCCACACGGAAGAAAACCCACTGGAAACGGCGCAGCATCTCCAGGGTAGTTATCGTGAACACAGTGAGGTAGTTATGGCGAAGATGGGCTGAAAGCTTGTATGTCCAAGTGCAACGCAAGATAAGATTGCTCCCGATTACCCAAAAGTAGACCTGCAAGGTTCATATGTTGTACAATATTAGTTCGTTAAAGCGTATTAGTTCGTATATTGTGAAGTATGATTTTGTCGGTAGAAAAAACTTCACAAGGTACTTGCATACAGACCAAGCAATTAATAGAATCAGATTAACTTCTCTTAACGTAAATCATTAGCTAAAGGGTTTAATTGCAAAATAAATTACAACACATGTTTTAAAAATTACAACACATGTTTTAAAAATTTGCATACGATACACAACCTTCCTAATTGTTTGCAGTTCTATCACATGACAATTTTTCAGCAAGTCTTGCTAGCGTGATAGTGTATGAAATTGCAAAAAATTAAAAGGTTGTGATTAAATTGAAACATTAACAAAAGATCGTGAATTTATTTGCAAATTTTTCAAAATTTTCCAGTTGCCACGTCAGCATAAGTTGCCGAGAAATAGTCTTATGATACAATTGCAAAATTTAAAAAGTTTGTGTATCAAATTGCAATTTTTAAAAAAAAAAGTTGTAATTGAAAAAACGCGAAGAGCTACTCAATTTTAATGCAATTAACCCTTAGCTAAAGCATAATAACTATTTTACAAGTAGTACTTCCTTACCCATTTTCTTCCATATAACAAGTGGGACACGATATGTGGTTTGCTGAACTTGAAAATTCGCGTGAAGCAGCTGATGAGGAAAAAAAAAAAAAGGAGTAAGTTTCACCTGATTCCCCTCCACAAAGGAAAAGTGGGAAGGGAAAACTATCATCTTCTCAAATAATTGAGATATTCTATCAAAATTAAATAACAGTTTATCGATTCCGTTTCTTAGAAAATCAGAAATTAATTAGACCAGCTTATTATACATACCTCAAGTCCCAATCCCGTGTAATATCCCAGTAGAATGAGTACAAGGAGTTCAATACACTCGATAATAGCCACAGAGGCCGATAAATATTTGTCCACTCGTCAGGAAAAACATGATACTTGATGGCAGAAATAAAAATAACTGGTACTGCTGTTGAATACTTTAAGGCTGAAAAGATGGGAAGATCAAGTTATTTATTGCATGATGCACAAAAATCACGTGAATTCATAACTACACAGCGAAACCAACACTAATATTATTTGTGCTAATAAAACCATTATTCATGGGGTTTTAATTTTAGTGTGGGCTATAAACACGTCACTTTTAATTTTTGTTACAATCCCACATCGGTTCCACATGAAAGTGTGTAAAGGTAAATAAGTGGGAGTCAATCCTTAACCTTTGACCATAGTTTTGGGTTAAGTTAGGGCTCCCTAGCTTATATTCCTAACAATTGGCGCCGTCAGTGGGAAAACTCGGGCGGGCTGCGGAATGGGGCTACCCGATGGTGGGCCCAGGGGTTGCCACCTTGGATGTGGGCCCAAGGGGGGTTGCCACCTGGGAAGCGGGCCTTGGCATATGGGTTGCCACCCGGAGTGTGCCGTCCATGGACGTCCGGCTTTAAGGGGGGTCGATTGTTACGATCCCACATCGGTTCCACATGAAAGTGTGGAAGGGTATATAAGTGGGAGTCAATCCTTAACCTTTGACCATGGTTTTGGGTTAAGTTAGGGCTCCCTATCTTATATTCCTAACAATTTTACACACGCCCAAAAAAAATATAAGCTCCCAAAAAATCCTATTATGCCTATGAAAATGCACTTGAGTTACATGGTGAACCTGCATACAAAAGACTAGTCTATATATTTATATTTTGATGAATTAAATCGCTAGATGTGTACAGATTCAGTGTTTCAGACACCTTTTTTATGCATATAATGTATATCTGAAAATATATACAACAAATGCAGGGATAACAATTTACCATTTAAAAGAGATGTCTTTTCCCTTGTGTCCTTGTATTGCCGAAGACATTGAAAGAAACGGAAAATGTAAGGCAAAACAAGAACTATTGGTATGGCAACAGAGTGACTCCCACAAACAGAGTCTGCCTCAAACCATGCAATTGTGGCAACCTGCATATATGTGGACACTTAAAGAACAGAAACGGCAACTTTTGATGGAAACCAGTTGTGTTCTAGTGAATTTTTTTGTTGAGATATAAAATTTGAGTCTTCTGAGCCACAACCATGTAAAACTAACAAAATCGTATTAACTCACACAAGAAGCAAATTTGGGTGATGATGAAAATTTTAACCTGGCGATGGACCATTCTGCAAACTGAACGCTCCAAATCGGAGAAAACCTGTGCGGGTCAGGCAAAAGGTAAGAACAATAATCTTAATGATGGCCGTAAACAGTTAGGTTGTGAAAAGTTGGGATCTGTAATAGAGAACATTTCATCTGAACTTATATTACATCCCAGTGGTCATTGTCCCAAAAAATTTACCCCTGAAACAGAGGATTTTTTAAGAGGGTATAAAATTTGAAAAAAATTGTTAGGCAAATCGTTTAATCTTATAATATTTGTTTTCTGAACCACGAGCATACAGCATTACAAAGGATAAACATCTTCAATTATCATAAAAAGGCATGTGTTGGATCAAGATAACAGACAGTGCCTGCTTACTATGAACAGCTTCGAAGAATCGAAGCCCTAAAATTGGTCATCTATTTCTGGGATCAAATTTAAAATTGGTCCCTTGTCTAATATGTATAGGACTAACATTGCATCATTTTAAGAGTTATGGGACTTAATTGAGAAAATTGATTCGTATGAGAATAAAATCACCAACACGACAATAGATATGGGAGCAATTTTGAAATTTACTCTATTTCTTGTGGCATAAGGAATAGAGTGGGGTAAGGATAAGCAAAATCAGTAGCATATGTTCTAAACTTTCAGTAATATTTAGTTTGATACATGTTCAATTTATCTACCAACTCGTTAACTACAGTACTGCTCTTGGTCTACAAGTTTCAAAAGCTCTTCAAGGTTGGTAAACTAGTGTCTAAGCAATAATTTTACCAGTCATGGTGGGAAATTCATTCAACAATAACTTTCATCACATAGTTTTTGTTCTATTCATGAGCGTGATAGTTAATCGTTCTATTCATGAGCGTGACTGTTAACTCATAAATTGTATTCTGCACGCTTTTAAAGTAAGCACCTTCAGCTTGAAATTCCAAATCTACAAGATTCCTCCCTTGACAGATCAAATTGATGTCTCTACTAGAGTGGGTTATTATCTCCTTTTCAGTGAGAGATCTAAAAACCGGGAAACTATCACTGAAGTGACTAAATCTAACCTATAAAAATATTTAAGAAAAGAACTAGAAATTAACTTCTAATATTAGAGACTGAAAAGCATGTATTGTGTATTGTTAATTCAGATCCTGAATCAAATGTTCTTACTTCTTATGAGCATGTTAGATATGGCAACAAGATAACAAGTATCAAAAAACACCAAGCGCAGAATTGATCCCATGCACACAAAACAAAAATAGTATTATTGTAGTTCAATACTTGCTATTCACATCATCTTGCTTGTCTTAAAGTATAATTATCCAAGGTGATATATAATAGTGTTAATTATGGTGGAATTCCAAAATCAATAAACAAACATACAGTAATTATTGTAGTTCCAGAAATATAAAGACAAGCTGAAGCAAACCTTTGACATGGAGGTAAATATATCAGCCAAAAAGAAGTCAGCAAATGTTATTGCCTGCATTTGGAAAGTAAAAGTGCATGAGAAAAATAAAAGTCGCCAGATTTAGTATTGAACAATTTTTGTATATCACTGTTTGTATAGAAACGGGTGCATATAGAACTTTTGTCAGCCTTAAAAACTTCACATTTACAAAAGACACACTGACTCCTCCATTCTCAACATATGCCACAATTAATTTTCTTTGTTGTGTGATCATAACTAACTCTATCTTAATAAAAAAACAGGGTTTAATTGCAAAATAAATCACGACCTTTTCATCTTTTATCAATTACAAGATATGCTTTAAAATTGCAATTCTATTACGTGACTATTTTCTGGCAAGTCTTGCTGAAGTGGCACGGTGGCAGTGTATTAAAATGTTGTGATTAAATTCAAACAATAAAGAAATGTGGTGAATTTGACTGCAATGCTTTCAAAGATTTTCGGCTACCATGTCAGCATAAGTTGCTGGGAAATAGTCACATGTTATATTTGCAAATAAAAAATTTGTGCATTGAATTGCAATTTTTTTAAAACATATGTTGTAATTGAAAAAACATGAAAATGTCGTGATTTTTATGAAATGGATCCTAAAAAAAAAATACAAAAAGACTTCTTTTTTTAGGCTGACAAAAAATAGAGAATTGCACTTTAGGTAAATAAGAAATAAAACTTGCCTGTAATGGGAACACAATTCGCCAAATTGTCCTAAGCAAAAAGAAACGAGATGATAGATAGAAGATATCAAAAGGAAATACAAGGGTCATTAAAACGGCAGCATACAAGAGTACCTGCGGTTGCCAACATAATATCATTACAGCATCATAATTTGAAAAAAAAAAAAGAGTAATTATTATGCAAGCTTTTTTATAAAAATTATTCTTTTTGAGTTACAGCTGGGTGTCTATTATTCAAGCTGATTCAAAACAAAGGCAAGTCAAGAAACATCTAACACGATAAAGCATGAAGAGAATGATAATTATCAGACATATAATATTGAATGGATCTTATCAGCGAAGTTGAACAAACGAACACAGCCACATGCAGAAGATGGCAAGCATAATATCGAATATCTTCATTAGAGCATCGAGTTTTTTACTTCAAAAAAAAGAACTAGAGCCTTTATGCTATTATAGCAATTATATGTATCCCAAAGATGATCCAAGTACTAAATGAAAACTAAGATGCAGTTGAGTCCAAAGTCAAAATGTTGCTTTGCAAGAGAAAAGTTTGTGACAGCAGTAGCAAGTAGTGAATTATCGATTTTGTATTTCCAAAATAAATGTGTGCATATAGGCATTTCTGAAGAAACAACGGCTACACCCAACTTTAACTTGCACAGCTTAATGACTTCTGTATTAATTTGTTTATTATAAATTAGCACCAATGCAAGAAATTTCTACCCCAGTAATAATATTCTCCGCGTAAGTCTGAAATCATGTTCTCATATTCAACTAAAAGAAAAGAGCAGAGCAGAAAGTTGTAGCTTCTTAGGCTGATGTACAATTTGGGACTGTAATATTATGCATGTTTTCATAATTTAAAAAAAAGAGAGTCAGTTAACGCTTAACGTGCATGGAGAATTAAATCATTTGCAAGAATACTGAACACAATAAATCATCACAATAATATCTATGAGAAGAAGCATCTATTACACTGGTTGAGATGCAGCCAACGAAACTTCTCCATGAGAATACAGATAAAGATATGCCGTCATGCTTGTTGGGACGATGATTGTCATCCATGTAGCACACTGACACATTAAATAGATTTTAATTAGAGCACATAAAGATACTCAAATATCAGGAACAGAGAAAAGATACATGTAGATACTAACTTGCATCTGGAAACAAGAAATTTTATTCTTAAGACGACAATTTACAGAGAAGCCTATTCAAATTTGAATTTTATTTGTAAAATCGAATTTAAATTTAAAATTTTATTTGCCTACTTAAGCTGCAACTGTAACACAATCCACCAGTTTGCATGAATAACACAAGGGAAAAGTATTAGCAATGGATGCTCTTACTATCAACACCAGTGGAAGTGGTATATATATTGCAAGAAAAACACTTGAAAAGCAAACTGCTTCAGACGTAGTCTCTCAAATAAGCAGAAACAAAAGACTTTGCAGACAAATTAAGCCGTACATAAATGGTCCAGTCCAGTTTAATCCACAGACAAAAGATAAAGTCCACAAGATTTTTAGATAGCAATTCAAGGGTATAATATAGTTCTGAATTATTAGAGCACTATTATACATCTAGAATGCTATGCAGATGATTAGTAGTGAAACAAACAGTAACAAAGGGAGCGGAATTGTTAATGTGTGTAAATTCAAAGTTTAAGCATACCTTCCATATCTCTCGATGTGTTAGATGGCTTTGGTCTACGTCAAAAATTTTAGCATAACCAATATTAGACTGAGCAAAAACCCATAAATTTATTCCCCAAAGCCACACCATCATAGTCTGCAGCAACAAAACATGATTAAGAAGAGGCTGAAATCAATGTTACATGTAAACACTTTTTTATAAGAAAGTAAGAAACGAGATAACAAAATTCTTAAATTACTTAACTTAATATTTAATTCAAACTTAAAGTCTTAAACTATCACATATGAATTTAAAAGTTAATTTATCCTCAGATTATATTAACAACTCAGTTGTATCAGTTGACTGACCACAAGAAGGAGAGGATTATAATACAAGAAAGCCTCGTATAAAAATAAATCCCGTAGGTCTACGCTCATTCTCATGACTGAATCCCATCCAATCTGCAAATTGTACATACAAACACTAGTCACTTGCAGAACAGAAATCAAGTATGGATCTTAACATTTCCACATTTAAATTAATAACATAAGCAGCAAACTACAGTATTAGTTGTGAGCTGAAGTGAATGAATATGAACTAGATATTTATGCATGTATAAGTGGATATGTTGAACTAACCTTGCAACAACTCAATCCCCAAATGACAAACAGTAGTACCTATATATTAAGTAAGATTAGTGATGAGAAGCTGATTAAAAGAATATATGCTACCCATAGATTTGTGCCTAAATGTCAGTTTGGTTGTGATCAACCACTGGCTCAGCCCAAAAAAAATCAGAGATGCGAAGTAAAGTCGGTCATTTCATTAGGCAATTGCAATGTAGAATGCCATTAAGCAACACAGGCAAACAATTCATGCACATTAAATTTGAAATTTGATCACCCATAATACATTCATGAAAAATAGAAAGAAAAAGGTCTCTGAGATTAAGTCCAAAACCTGGATCAAGGGAAGTAAAATCTGTGATGATAGGAGGGCGTTTAAACACTTCTTCAAACATCTATAACTTCTAAGATTTCACAAAGTTGTTCATAAAAGTTATAGGAGATGAACTCCCAAACTTAAATGCTTATAATCTTATGCTATTCTTTTAAAAGATGAGCCTTACTTAGCATACTTAATTTTTTAGATGGAAGCAAATTTACATAGCTTTGATCATATTAATTAATAATTATATAATTTCAAAAATAAATTGTATAATTGTCATCACTTACAACTCATAAGTTTCATGATATTTTATGGCTACACATTTCAATAACTTGAGTACCCAACAAAGTTTAAACTCAAAATATAGGAGCTTGTAAATCTTATAATAAATTAAGCCAAACAAACATCAAGATGAAATACTATTTCGATTTTTCTGTGACTTCGGAATCTAGTCTCTTTTTTTTCTTGTGTGTGAGTGCACGCTTTCCCCATCTAAGAAACACCTTCACACCATAAGACATTTACATAATAGCTAAACACTCCTATATCATAGCCCAGACCTTCGAATAGACACATCAATCACTTCTATACAAGAACATATTTTGTACTGCGGGAAAAGATATTCCAAACTCATTTTTCTGGATCTCAAATTGCCTCGCGGTAAACCAATATCCACACCTGTTAGATTAACCTTACTTATCATCTTGAAAATGCGAAATGAGAAAAACCAATATGGACTGAAAAATCAAATGTGTTCCTCATAATACACTTCACACAGAAGACAGGGTTACAGAAATAATTGCTACTCTGCCACTTTTGGATCAACTTATAGTAATACCTTGAATCTCCACAGCAGAAGTGGTGACGGAATAATTGCCACACTGCTTAATGGAGTGGACACGCCCTTCATTTCATTTGAATCTAAAGAAAGTAAATGATCTTCTTCAGAACTATTTCCCAGCTCACTTGTACCTAAGAAATAATATTATATCATCACAAACATGATATACACATATTGTGGAAAAAGAAAATACGTGGCCAATTGGCCATACAAATAGTAACAGGAGCTTAAAGATAAATATTCTCTTACCAATATCAAACACAACTGGTCGGCTTCCAGACTTGCGTAAATGAGGACTATTGTTGGGGATAGACTCCAGACCTCCAAACATAGATGGAGGTGGTAAAAGGTATAGGTTTTAATGTGCACAAAAACCAAAACTGCAAGAACAATAAGATAGCCCATGAAAATTTAGGAACAGGTGCATCAAATTATAGCTCAGAAGCATATAGTACTTCCTCGACTGGGTAATATGTAGCAATTCTAGTGAGATTCCTACTGGACATGTCTTTTGTCAGCATTAACTAGGAATTTGGGTGGTGAAATTTTTGGTTAGAGATATAAAGGAGTATCATATAATCAGTGCCTTAGACAAAAACCAATCAATGTACTGAAATACAGCACGGAAACACAAATGCAAGAGTAAGCTGATGTGCCCGAGAATCTAAAAGCTCATAGACCTAGTAAATCATAAAATCATAAAAAAATCTATCATGATTAGAGTGTGTCAAGACAAGAAAGTTAAGACAAAGCCGCACTACCAAATTAGATTATCTGAAGCACATGTACAACCGCATCAAGATCATAATTTTGAACCTCACATCCTGCCCTTTTATTTTCTATTCTTACTGCTGAAATACACAATAAGCTGAGGTCGGAATACGATGGGCAATCGAGATACAGTGGAAGAATTCACAAAAGGAAAAAAGAACCAAAAGTACCTGGAGAACTGCGCACAACGCCGGAGCAACGACGGCGACTGTCGGAACCGAGTGGCGACTAACGCTGCGGTTTGTTTCTTTTTTTTACCAGGTAATCCTTAAACCTAGATCAATTCAGCACTGCACTTCCTTGATTTATATATCCAAACAATCATTCGAGTCCATTACCTAGTTAGAGAGCAAAGTACGATTCGCATCTCGAATCCGATTGAACTCCTGCGCATTGATCCAATTAGTTCAAATTTCCGGCTGACTGTTTCAAGAAGGCGAGATCCGATCCGATCCGATCCGATCTTGTGCGTGAATGTTATGTGAGATTGAAGGCAACGGAAGTTTTGGGGTGCGTTTGAAGGAAAGTTGCCCCTAAATCTTAATTTTACTTCCAATTCACAAAAGATGTAAATATTTGTAGAAAATGTCAGGTTTTCTTTGGTAACGATAATAACTAGATCATTTTTTTTATTTTGACATTATATCATTTAAAACATGTTTTATTTTTTTGTGGAAAGTTTCAATTTCATGTCTTAATTGTTGTAAACACCTTTTACGTTATGTAATCACTTCTGATTTCGTATTTGTGATTGAGTAATTTTAATTAAAAGTAATGCATCACGTTGCTCAAATTGGTCAAAGGAGTGAATGTAAGATTTATGAGCAAGCCATTTAAGTCACCCTATTGCACAAAGGCAGTTGTCCAAACTCTAACGTCACGTTTGTTTTTTCTCAAGGTGGATGGGGCAAATTTGGATGGGTAATAAAATTGGATGGGGCAAGTCTTATGAATAGTAATCTACATTTTTTTGTGTTGGATATGGTAGGGGTGGACGGAGATTTATGTAAAATCAATACTTTTTAATTATGATGATGTATATTTTATTATTGCTAGTTAGTGTGATAATGATTATATGAAAGAAAAATGTAAAAAAAGTAGGAAACATAATGAATTGTTGTGAGAAAAGTATGAGAGAGAATGAGTTTGTATAAGAAAAGTAATTATATGATAATTTTATAGTGTAAGTGTATAAAATGGGTGAATGTGTATTTGGATGGAGGATCGAATGTGCAATCCAAAAAGTGGTCTGGATGGGGGAAATCCACCCCCCATATGGATCTCTTAGGGTGCGTTTATTTTGGGATTTAAGTGTGCGGAGCAAGTCAAGGTTTTAAAATCCAGGGATTTAGAATCTTAGATGAATAATAAATGTATGTGTGTCGTTTTGGGATTTGAGTAGGGTGAGATTTAACTTTATGTCAAATCAATGTTGATATTATATTGAATAGTATTATATTATATTGAGAAGAGTAATAAAGTGTATAAAGTGTGATGTATTGGGAAGAGTAAAAATATATTTTATAGGTATTTGTAGATGTGGATTGAATGTGGGATTTGAAAACCAGATTTTAAATCTCAAACTCGTATGAGATGGGGGAGCAAAGTCCTAAGTCCATCTGTGTGAATTCCAAAACGAACGCAGGCTAAGAGATCTTAAAAAAAGTTACGCTGCGTTTATTTTGGGATTTAAGTGTGCGGAGCAAGTCAAAGTTTTAGAATCCAGGGATTTAAAATTATTGATGAATAGTAAATGTATGTGTTTGTTTTGGGATTTGAATAGTGTGAGATTTAACTTTATGTCAAATCAATATTTAATAATGATTGATATTGTATTATTATATTATATTGGGAAGAGTAATAAAGTGTATAAAGTGTGATGTATTGGGAAGAGTAATAATATATTTTATATGTATTTGTAGGTGTGGATGGAATATGGGATTTGAAAACCAGACTTTAAATCTCAAACTCGTATGAGACGGGGAGCGCAAAGTCCTAAGTCCATCCGTATGAGTCCTAAAATAAACGCAGCCTTAGGGTATGTTTGTTTCGGGATTTAGATGTGCGGGGGAAGTCATGACTTCGAAATCTTATGAATTTGAAAGTCTTGGTGAATAGTAAAATATATGTGTTTGTTTTGAGATTTTAATAGGGTGAGATTTTACTTTATGTCAAATCAATATTTAATAATGATTGAAGTAGTATTATTATATTGTGTTGAGAGTGAGAAAAGTAGTGATGTGATTGTATTGAATTTTGTGAAAAATAGGGGTGTATGGTTACTTTATAGGGGAGGATTTTGAAGTCTAATTTTAAATCTCAAATTATAATGGGACGTGGTTTTCAAAGTTCTAAGTCCATCCGGGTGAATCCCGAAACAAAAATTATGGAAAAAGTCCTAAGTCTTAGGGTATGTTTGTTTTGAGCTTGAGGTGGATGGGGGAAATCTTATGAATAGTAGGGATGGATGGAGTTTTATGTCAAATTAATACTTTTTAATTATGATGATGTATTATTTTATTATTGATTAGGGGTCGTCATTGCTTGTATTTATGTGATTTTGAGCTTAATTTGATAGCATTTTGTGATTTTATTGCACTAATTTCACTTAATTGTGCCTAAATGTGGAGAAAGGGCATGTGTTGGTTCATTGTGTAGGAAACGAGTGGAAACAAGCTAGAATTGATTAAATAAACTGCTCTGATCTAGAAGGATGTAGGAGAATAGAGTTGAACCATGTGAAAGAGCTTGAAATGAGGGTCGCAACGCAAAAAGAATCAAATCAATCGGAGTTCGGGAGCTCAAGTTATGAAGAAAACGATGACCTAAGCTGCACAATCTGCAGTTGCTCGACCTGCTGCTCGAGTCGAGCAACCTTGCTCGACCTCCTTTTGGTCGAGCAAGGGAGGTGATTTTCGAAATTTTGAGTTGCTCGACCCAATTTTGCTCGAGCAACGTTGCTCGAGTCGAGCAGCCTGAAAAAATGAAAACGGGTGCACGACTTCACCTCTGCTCGAGTCGAGCAGACCTGCTCGAGTCGAGCAAGTCAAAATATCTGAGGTCCCCATTTCTGACCTAGGGACACATGCCATAGGATTCAAAACCATATAAAAAGCCTTGAGTTCGTTTTTTTTGGAGATAGCAGCTGGGAGAGAGATAGAGTAGAGAGCAAGTGATACTTTTGAGAGCTGCAACTAATACTTTTACATGTTTTTCAATGTTTTTCAATTTTTCTTCCATAAATATCTTAGATAGTCATAGCATAGCATAGATAAATTGTTTATTTCAGTTTTGAACAAGAAACCAAGGAGTATTGATGGAAATTGTATGAATTGGTGCTTGAACTTAAATAGTAAGGTGTTTCTTTCTTTCTTTTGGTTTATTGTTGCTTATTTTGATATGGGTTCTATGATTTCTTGTTGTTTAGACATGGGTTTTGCCTTGTGCACCATGGGCTAAGGTTATTAGTGTTTGGGTGTTTGGAATTGTGGTGATGATTGTTTAATTGCTTGATTATGGATGTTTATCTCTATTGATGGTTATCCTTTAGATTAGGGGAATTTTATTGTTCTATTTTGGTGGTTTTGCTATGAGCTTGTGTGTTTTGCTAGTTTACTTCAACGAGAGTTGGGTAGACGGGTTTAGGCATAAAAAGTATTGGTTTAATTCATCCGAATTGGAGTCGATTAAGTCCTATCACAACAAGGGTTGGGTAGATACTTTAGAACCCCCCTAATCTACATTATCTTCTTGAGTTAAAACATTGGGTGGGTAGTGAAGAACACATAGGAGCATCAACCTTAGTCTACAAGTGGGAACACACGGTGACGGAGTAGTTAGCTAATTAGAGGACCATATCCGTGCAATTACCCGGGTTAGCAAAGGGAGATTCACCTCTCGATCCTAGGATTTCAACTGATATCGTACCCTAGGCTTACCAAGTACGGGGATGGTATATGTTTAGTGATCGCCCTTATGGAATAACCGGAAATAGAGGTAAACACCATAATTGATCTTTTGACAATTGTCTCACAAGGAAAAACACCCGAGCACATCTTCTCTCGCCAGTGAACAAACTCGTTTTCTATTTAATTGCTTTCTCTTAGCTTGCTCATTTATTATTTATCTTTGTTTGATTATTGGATATTGTTTGTTTTAAGTTTCCAATCGTTTCACACTATAATCATGCGACAACACATAGCAATTGAGTTATATTCACCATCCTAGTCCCGTGGATCGATATTTAACCGGGCACGAAACGACCCTCTTATACTTGAGAGGTTAGTGTGTTGCAAAACACGTGTCAAGTTTCTGGCGCCGTTGCCGGGGACTAGGTTGTGTTGAGTATAACTAGTTGTTCGTTGAACGTGATTAATAGTATCTTTTATTTTTGTTACTAACGTTGCTAATACTTGTTTTGAGCTTTGATGGTTTATCTTTGGTGGAGGTGCGCATTTATTTGAAACGATGGAAGGATATAACCATTACGATTGGAATCAAGGCTTTGATCATAATCGTATGGTTTATCCTCCACAACATGAAGAGCGTTGTTACGATAATTGGGGGAACGTCTACTATGATTACCAAACGCAACAAGTTCCCTCATATTATCAAGATGATCGTCACAAGGAAGCCTCGTCCGCCGTTCAAGATGCACTAGCAAAATTCATAGAGGATAGTCAACAAATCAATAAATGTTATGACGAAAAGATGAAAAAATGGGAAGAGTCCAATCAAATGAGTGGTGTAATTGGTCAATTTGGCTCATGTGAAAATCGTGAGCTTGAGGAGGAGAAATTTCCCGATACACACATTGACACGAATGAGCTTGACCATGACATTGCTTGGTCGATTATTGAAGACGATGAGGATCCATGTGAGGAGGAGAATGAAAAGGACTATCCCATGATCGATGAAAATGAAGAGAAGGATCCCTTGGAGGACTATGAGTGCAAAACTATGGATATGGTAGAGCCTTGTATCGAAGAAGAAATTGAGAAATCTCTTGATCCTTACTTTCCTCATGCTTATATCAATCCTTCATTTGATTGTTACACTAATCTTTTATTTGAAGAAGAAGAAGAAGATGATGATGAAGAAGAAGAAGAAGAGGTGTTAAGCGATGAGAAGGATAAAGATGATAATCTTATTGTCGAAAATAATGAAGAGAAGTATCCATTGATGGATGTAAGCAACAAGGAACAAGAAAATCAAGAAGTATCCAAAAAGATTTTGAAGAGTGAAATGAGTATTTTTAATCCCTTAGACTCTTCAATTTTCACTTTATTGGATATAGATGTTTCTATTGAATTTGTTTTGCCCCTTGATACTTACAACCAAAAGAAAGAAGTTGAGAAAAGTTTGGGCATCCTTGAGGTAAGAGAGAAAGAAAGACAAAAGATGATGGTGAGAGAAAATGGGTACAATTTGGAGAACTCCATGATTCATAAGTTATGCAAGAGAGGTGGAGGTTGTTGGTTGATTTTTCATAAGAGCCTTCTTGATTTTGAGGCCAAAAGATTGAAATACAAAAAGGATCGATATCCATGATGATTGAACGATATTTAATGGCCTAGGACGTTAAACCTATGAATTGGAGGCGACCCATTTTTACCATTTTTGTGTTTGTGTGTTCGCTTGATAGTGTTTTGTATAGTGTTGTTTTTTAGTAGGTGATGGGGTCGTGTGTTCGAGGCGTTAAACCTATCGAGCTTTAAATGAAGATGTGTAAAAGGGCATTTTTACCATTTTTATGTGTTTTGTCTAAGTTTTCATTTTATAGTTTTTTTTTGTATAGTGTTGATTTTGGTGATGATCACCTTTTTGGTGATATATACTTGTACATGAGTTTTGCTTTGATGTTAAGTGTGGAGTTGAGGTTGATTTACTTGTCTATATTTGAAGTGTGTGGATGAGTATGGTCTTGGTGAATTTCATTTAAAAGTGTTGGGATATTTTAGTTTTGTTTTAATTATGCCAAAACATTATCAACTTGTGTTTTTGAAGCTAATTCTTAAAGTTGAGGGGGGACTTTTGATCGAGATCGACGAGGTCAGGGACGAACCGATCAAAGATCGGATGAGAAGGATGAGTTCACTTTCCCATCAGAAAATTCTCGAACATAGATGCTTGATGAGTTCCAGCTTTGCTTTCGCATCGAAAAGTAAAAATCGCCCGATCGTAATCGATGAAAAAAAAGAAAGTCTAAGTTTGAGAATATTGATTTCAAAGAACCGTGAATCTACGAAATTCTGGTCTGCATTTTTCCGTTAGACACACAAAAGCAAATGATCAATAAGAAAAATAACAACATATATGGTCAGACATAAAGCGAAAACAACAAAGGCAAAAGGACAAAGAAAAAAGTTTTTTGGATTTGAATATTATTTCCAAATCAGAATATTCAAATCCACACTATAAATACATTGCACTATCTTCATAAGGAAGATTTTTTTTTCAAGAACACACAGTGATATATTCACCTTTTGGCAAAATGCTTTTCCTAAGCTTAATTGGTGATATATACTTGTAAACATGAGTTTTTTGTAGGTTTGATGTTAAATCCCCAAAAGGGAGGGTCGTGGATAAGTTGAGGTTGATTTACTTGTCTATAAGTCCCGAGTGGTTAAGTTGGTTAAGTGAAGGGAAAGTGGATGTATGGAGATTTGTCCCAACCACTATAAATCTTGTGTGTTCTTTATCTTTTTCATGGTAAACATTTTTTTTTCTTAAAATAAACTTAGAATTGCTTAGCAATATCTAAACGCTTTTGGGAGGGTAAAATGGGTTTTCAATCATTAATATCTAAGTTTGGGGGGGGGTTTTTTAAGCACACCGGCAAGACCCATCTTTCTACTTGGTTGAAATCATTGCTTGTTAGTGGTTTGCTCCAATGCTATATTCTTGGATGATTTAGTGGTATATTTGCTCCTTTGGTATTGTGCATTGTGATGGATGCTTTTGTGTGTGATGTTGAGACTTTTGCTTGGTTGATGGGTAATATTGGATGTGATAAGGTGGTTACTTGTTGGAGGATTGCACTACTTGATTACATGCTTTGAAATTGATAGACTAGGGATGGTGTTACTATTCCCTATTGCTAAACTTGAGAGATTAGAGCCATTTGAATCATTCATATTGTGGTTTATCTTTCTTTTCTAGAGTGGATCATTCACAAAATGCATGCTAGAACTTGGCCCTTTGTCTTGTTTGAGATCATGTTTTTGGGAAGGTGTTAAAGATGATTGGAGGCCATTTTTGGTTTGATGAGTCACTTGGCCAAATAAATCCCACCGAATGAAGTCAATCCGTAGTAAGCCCCTTTGAGCCTTTAAGCCTATTTTTGTTGGCAAGCTACATTGATTTAACCATTTTTACCTTTTTTTTTTCTTGAGCCCCATTTTGATCCCTATTGACTTGTAGAGCTTCATAGTTGGTAAATAATGGAAGGAAAAATATAAATGAGTGGATTTTGAGTTGTCAATGTGAGAAAGTTGAGAAAAATGCAAAAAGAGGTTGAGCAAGGATGAGAAAAGAAAGAAAATAAGCCTTGTGAAAAAAATATGTGAAAAAGAGAAACAAGGCTAGAAAAAGATCTCTAAAAAAAAAGGAACCTTAAAAAATGAAAAAAAGGGAAGAAAACAAGGTTTCAAATGAGCTTAAAAAAAAGAAAAATGGCTTCAAGAGAAAAATAAAGGAAATGAAAGGTGAATTTGGTACTTGTGAGCTTGAAATGAGAAAAGAAAGAGAAATGAGTGTTGAGTTTGTGTTCTAAAAATTCTTGAGTGATTTACCAACACTTGTTGCTCTACAAGGAATTGAGTTACTTTTTCCCCAAATTTTACCCCACCCTTGTCCAAAGAGCCTACATTACCACCTTGTAAAAGACCTCCTTGATTTGATTACCTACCAAAAGAGTTGATGGAGAATTGAGATGAGGGGCAAGCCTATGGATGTTGCATGGAGTGGATTGATTGAAAGAGTGTTAACACGTCCCTTGAAAAGTGAGCTTTGTGTGATTTACTTCCATAAGAGAGTGGGGATAGTGCACTTTAACTTGTCTTATCTTGATCATTGCATGTTTGATTGTGGTATGAGATTTTACTTGTGATTCCTTGTTCATTTAATATGAGCCTTGAAGTCCATTGCATGAGTCTTGGTGTCCATACATTGCATACTTCACAATTCCTCCCCCTTGTTCTATTTTTATTGTTGCTTGGGGACAAGAAACGCTTTAAGTTTGGGGGGTTTGATTAGGGGTCGTCATTGCTTGTATTTATGTAATTTTGAGCTTAATTTGATAGCATTTCGTGATTTTATTGCACTAATTTCACTTAATTGTGCCTAAATGTGGAGAAAGGGCATGTGTTGGTTCATTGTGTAGGAAACGAGTGGAAACAAGCTAGAATTGATTAAATAAACTGCTCTGATCTAGAAGGATGTAGGAGAATAGAGTTTAACCATGTGAAAGAGCTTGAAATGAGGGTCGCAACGCAAAAAGAATCAAGTCAATCGGAGTTCAAGAGCTCAAGTTATGAAGAAAACGACGATCGAAGCCGCACCTGACCCCAGCGGTTGCTTTCGACCTCTTTGCTCGAGTCGAGCAACCTTGCTCGACCTCCCTTTGGTCGAGCAAGGGAGGTGATTTCCGAAATTTTGAGTTGCTCGACTCAATTTTGCTCGAGCAATGCTGCTCGAGTCGAGCTACCTAAAAAAATGAAAACGGGTGCACGACTTCACCTCTGCTCGAGTCAAGCAGACCTGCTCGAGTCGAGCAGACCTGATCGAGTCGAGCAAGTCAAAATATATGAGGTCCCCATTTCTGACCTAGGGACACGTGCCAGAGGATTTAAAACCATAAAAAAAACTTGAGTTCGTTTTTTTTAGGAGATAGCAGCTGGGAGAGAGATAGAGTAGAGAGCAAGTGATACTTTTGAGAGCTGCAACTAATACTTTTACATGTTTTTCAATGTTTTTCAATTTTTCTTCCATAGATAGCTTAGATAGTCATAGCATAGCATAGATAAATTGTTTATTTCAGTTTTGAACAAGAAACCAAGGAGTATTGATGGAAATTGTATGGATTGGTGCTTGAACTTAAATAGTAAGGTGTTTCTTTCTTTCTTTTGGTTTATTGTTGCTTATTTTGATATGGGTTCTATGATTTCTTGTTGTTTAGCCATGGGTTTTACCTTGTGCACCATGGGCTAAGGTTATTAGTGTTTGGGTGTTTGGAATTGTGGTGATGATTGTTTAATTGCTTGATTATGGATGTTTATCTCTATTGATGATTATCCTTTAGATTAGGGGAATTTTATTGTTCTATTTTGGTGGTTTTGCTATGAGCTTGTGTGTTTTTGCTAGTTTACTTCAACGAGAGTTGGGTAGATGGGTTTAGGCATATGGGTATTGGTTTAATTCATCCGAATTGGAGTCGATTAAGTCCTATCACAACGAGAGTTGGGTAGATACTTTAGAACCCCCCTAATCTACACTATCTTCTTGAGTTAAAACCTTGGGTGGGTAGTGAAGAACACATAGGAGCATCAACCTTGGTCTACAAGTGGGAACACACGGTGACGGAGTAGTTAGCTAATTAGAGGATCATATCCGTGCAATTACCCGGGTTAACAAAGGGAGATTCACCTCTAGATCCTAGGATTTCAACCGATATAATACCCTAGGCTTACCAAGTACTGGGATGGTATATGTTTAGTGATTACCCTTATGGAATAACCAGAAATAGAGGTAAACACCATAATTGATCTTTTGACAATCTTCTCACAAGGAAAAACACCTGAGCACATCTTCTCTCGCTAGTGAACAAACTCGTTTGCTATTTAATTGCTTTCTCTTAGCTTACTCATTTATTGTTTATCTTTGTTTGATTGTTGGATATTGCTTGTTTTAAGTTTTCAAATCGTTTCACACTATAATCATGTGACAACATATAGCAATTGGGCTATATTCACCATCCTAGTCCAGTGGATCGATATTTAACCGGGCACGAAACAATCCTCTTATACTTGAGAGGTTAGTGTGTTGCAAAACACATGTCAATTATTGTTAGTTAGTATGATAATGATTGTATGAAAGAAAAGTGTAAGAAAAGTAGGAGAGATAGTAAATTGTTGTAAGAAAAGTATGAGAGGGAATGAGTTAGTTTAAAAAAAGTAGTGATATGATAGTTTTAGGGTATAGTGTATAATCGGGGTGGAAGTGTATTTGAATGGAGGATGGTATGTGAAAATTCGAAAAGTGGACGAAACGGAGGGAGACCCATCCCTCATCCGGACCTCTCCGGCTGAAAATAAACACCCCCTTAGGGCATGTTTGTTTTAGGCCGAGGAGATCCGGATGGGGAATGCGCTTCCCCCGTCCCGATCAATTTTTGAATTTGCACATCTCATCCTCCATCCAAATACAGATTCACCCATATTATACATTTATACCCTAAAATTATCACATCACTACGGGCACATTTATTTTCGTCTTGAGGTGGATATAGGAAATCCGGATCGAGAAAAAATATGGATGGGGGAAATCCTGTGAATAGTAATCTGGTGTTTGTTTTGTGTTTGATGTGGAAGAGGTGGATGGAGCTTTAAGTCAAATCAATACTTTTTAATTATGATAATATATTATTTTATTATTATTAGTTAGTGTAATAATGATTGTATGAAAGAAACATGTTAGAAAAGTAGGAGAGATAATGAATTATTGTAAGAAAATTATGAGAGAGAATGAGTTGGTGTAAGAAAAGTAGTTGTGTGATAGTTTTAGGGTATAATTGTTAGTGTTAGTGTCCTAGAGACAATCTATTGTAAGGACATAATACTCGATGATATTCAGTTTGATATAATATTATAGTTCACAATATATGGCAATACACTTGTTTGAATATTATGTTTGATTATTTGCATTTATTCATACAAGTGTTCCCATGAGTTATTGTTGTCATTGAGGTTGTGAGAACTCAGATGACTTAAGCATGATTCTCAAATAGCCCCGATCAAGGATCATCAAGAATGGGATATTGATGATGCAATGGAGATTGGTATGCGATCTGCATCATACTCTTAGAGAGTGTAGTAAGATCTCACTTACTACGAGATACTAGGTATCTCATGATGGATGCACAAATACCTTAGAGGGTATTGGTATACCCATCCGAAAAACCGTTTGATGTATCTCCACTATATGTGTCTACGGGTGTCTCGGTTAGTGGGAGCGATGCGATACTCCTTTGACTTGAGGTCAATACGCACGACATGTGTGGAGTGATGAACTTTGACCATGACCGACGCTTGCACCCGTCTATGGGTAGATATGGCTCAGATTGGGTTCATCACGAAGTGCATGTGCGTGGTAGTTGAGCCAAGAATAGGATTCATTCCTCAATGTGGATTTAGAGAGAATACTCATCTTCTCATCATAATTGGATCTAAGTCATCGACCGATGCACGTCAACTTAGACTTTGTGGCTAAGTGTGACATACATGATCAATTAGTGATTAGAGATAATATGATTAAGTTATTTGAATAGACACTTCATCATGTTCAAGACTTAATCGAGTATTCGCGAATGAAAGGAGGAAATCGTAATAACTCATGTTTCAGTTACAGGTAGTTGCACATTTCCTCGCAACGTACCTCATATATTGAGAATGTCTGATTTATTGTCTAGGGTTCAATTAAGACCGTTAGTTTGACTAATCGCTCAATATATGAGGGCCTATGGGTCACACAACAAGTAATGGTTATTTACTAATTATAGTTGATTGATTAAATATTATATTGGATATTTATATTTAATTTATGGAGAATATAATAATAATTATATTTAGAATTAATTATTATTACTATTTAATTAAATTAGATTTAATTAAATAGAATTCCCAATAATAATATATGAAATATTATTATTAAAGGATTTGATATATATGGAATCAAATCCGTAGAGATTTGATATACATGAAATTAAATCCATAGAGATTTTACATGTGGGAAATAAATCTAAGAGATTTATTTTATTAGGATTTTTCCTAATAAAGGTTAGCTTAAGATTTAAGCTGAGCCTCTCCTATATACTTGAGCTCTTGGGAATTCATAATACGTGAGTTCATATTTTCTCCATAAAATCTCTAAGTTAGAATTTTCCAAGCAAATTCATCTTGGGGATTCATCGCTGGCAGCTCTGTTTAAATTAGTAAACGACTGTTACGTGGATACCATAGTTGAGGAATCCGTGTACGAATTGCTGTAAGAATTCTGTTTACATTTACTCGTATTTAATTATGCAATTAATTGTTCGTTGTTGGTGAACTATTTATTTCCGCTGCGTATGTATTACGTGTTTACGTGCCTCTAAATTTCAACAGTGGTATCAGAGCTTCAGGCTCTTGATTAATTGCATGATTGTTTGATTTATAATTTTTTTTTTATATAAATCAAGGCACAGTCTTCATTTTTCTTAAACGAACTACACCATTATTTTTAATTGGGGTGTGTGATATATATTTGATATATGCATATGTGTGCCATATTTGTTATTTTTCTGGGTTGTCTGTCTCGCTTCACCTAGGGTTTGGAACCCCAACCCTCAAACCAGCGCCGCCCGCCGACAGCAGCTGAGATTGTGGTGCATCGTTTGAGGCGGTGGCTAACCGATGCGCCTCGCGACGGCTGCGTGTCACCGCATCGCTGCGCGTGATGGCGGCGCATCGATTTTGCAACCGTGCTTCTCGCTCTAGTTTGGTTCAAGTGGCGGCGAATCACGCGTAGGTTATCCAATCGATGACGATTCGCTACTCTCTGGTTGATGAAGGCGAATCACGCGCGTGTTATCCAATCGATGGCGATTCGCTACTCCCTGGTTGATGACGGCTCATTGCGTGTGCGGCGTTTCCGATGGTGGCGATTGGTCTCGATTTGTCTGCGCGTACGGTGAATTCTTGCACGTCGTTAAAGGCAAGACCGCTTCGCTCCATTAGGCGTTCTCACAGTGACGATCTGTCCGTGTTTTGAATGGCAGTGATGGCAAGTCACTCGCACGCGCCTAGCGGCGTTGGCGACTCGCCCACGTGCCGACGATGACGGTGATTTCTTGGGTGATTGCGACGATCCTCTCTAGTTTCGTCGTGTGTCTCCTATATTTGACTGATACTGATTCGATGTTTACTGGGTTTTGCCTTGATTCGTGTTGGGTCTTGTTTCGCCTACTGTTGCTCTCTTTTTCGTGCACTGCAATCTTGATTCTTCAGAAATTTTCGATACTAGAAATTTGGTATTGAATGTATTGGATTGATGATGACGAATGATGATTTGGTGTTTTGGATTTGGAGATGGTTGTCCCGAATTATGAATTGGATCTGTGGAATTTGGGCGGTGATGCGAGGAGAACTGTTTTGCAAATTATATTTGGGCAGGCCCTCCCGTGCAGTTTTGGAAATTGCACCTGAGCCCCTAACAACAAAATAACTAAAATCTAATTTTTGGGAAATTAATAAGTGTTTAATTTTTAAAATTGGATTATAGTTAGACCAAAGATTGATTAATTGGATTAATTATATTTTAATAATTGATTGAAATTGGATTAAATAAATTTAAAATTGGATTTTGAATTTTGTTTGATAATTTTCATTATTATTAAAATCCCACTTGGTTAACCTATTTAATATAATTCGTTAATGCGTATACAGTCCGCATTATAACTGTTTGGGTAGGCGGCGCCCAATAATTGTCGGACCATATTAATTGTTTGGGTAGACGGCGCCCATATAAGTGTTAGTTCGTATGAAATCATGTTTGGGTAGGCGGCGTCCAATAATTGCTCAAATGTGATGCAGATTAACATGTTGGATCTCAATTAAGCAATTAATACTCCGCCTTTAAAACGTTCCTCACTAAAATATGGTTTTCTCATTAATTTGATAAGATGTCTTCCATCAAAATTAAAAGAAAACCGGGGATTTCGTTCCAATGGGTATTTAAGACCAAAGTCTTTTGCTAGGATCTACATCCAACGGGACTTTTATAGGGACACGTAGTGTCGCCGCTTGATGGTTGTAAACCAACTTAACTTTGTTTCACCAAACAAAAAAGGAAAATGAAAGTTAGGGACATCCGATTAAATCCGGGTTCAATCAACTAGAGCTTCTTAATTTTGCAATTAGTTTGGAGACCTACAAATATTATTATTGCAGTAATCAGCCAAAGCAGATATTGTAATAATAAGAATGTGGATCCTAGTCCATTACAATTTATATTTGATATAAACCAACTTAACTTTGTTTCACCAGCCAAAGCAGGGAAACGAAAGTTAGGGGACATCCGATTAATCCCAGGTTCAATCAACTAGGAAGTTCTTGAATTTTGCAATTGGTTTGGAGACCTACAAATATTATTATTGCAGTAATCAACCAAAGCAGATATTGTAATAATAAGAATGTGGATCCTAGTCCATTACAATTTATATTTGATATAAATTCGTACTCTTCCGATGAGGTCGTTGAGTATATGAAAATAATGGAGACAAAATAAACACAAAAGAAAGACCATGTTTATTTTGATTGCTGAATATTGATCATGAGAATTATGTGTTTAATTCCCATTTTATTTTATTTCTCCTTGTTAGTTGAAATGTATAACTGTTATTGAGATGTGTTTTGGAAACAAACAAAATTGGCTAGGCCAAATTTTCCGGACTGGCACCGAAACACGTGTTTGGTGCAAGGCAAGAAAAGATTGAGTACGTGTTGGACACATCTATCCCAGTTACCCTTGCAACTAGTACTCTAAGGTAGGCACGTTTGACGTAGCAGCTCAGAAGAAGCATCAAAAAGATACTTCCCAGACTTAGTGTGTGATGTTGCTCGGCATGACTCCCGAATTGCATAGGCAACATGAGAAAATAGGTCCCTTGTAGATGCTCAAGCATCTGAAGGATCTCTTTGATTCTGAATCTCGTTCTGAGATTTGTGAAGTGATGAGAGATCTGTTCAGATGCCGGCTAGCTAAAGAAAGAAAGATTTCACCTCATGTGCTAATGATGATAGGCCTAATTGAGAAACTTGGTAATTTAGGCATTGAGCTAAAAGACCAATGTTTTCATTTATGCTATCCTCCAGTCGCTTCCGGATTCATATTCTGGCTTCATTGTGAACTACAATATGAATAAGACGGATGCGACCATGCCTGAACTTCACAACGTGCTCAAGACTTTTGAGTTCACTACCACTAAGATGGTGTTCAAAGGAAGGAGCGGGTAGTCAAGGATGTGTGCCTCTACTATAAGTAGAAGAGGGCACTGGAAGAATGACTATAAGGTTCTGGTTGCTAAAAGGAAGGCACTAGGTGCTTATGGCATTAGAACATCTGTGTTTGTTATTAAGATAAACATGTTCATTAATAGTGTTAACTATTTGGTATTAGATACCGGATGTGACTCTCACGTTTATACGAATGTGAAGGGGCTCATGTGACTTAGGACAGTTAGGGCGGGTGAAGTCATCTTACACGTGGAAATGAAGCAAGAGTTGCTAACTGAACGTGTGGGGACTTATATGTTAGACTTACCCTTTGGTTTTAGATTAGAACTTAATGATTGTCATCTAGTTCTTTCTATTACTCACAACATGTATTTGTTGCATTATGGATATGATGTTCTTAATATACAAAATAAAATACTCAAACTTAGTAATCATGAAAACCCGACTTACTTATGGCATTGTAGAACTTGATCATGTAAACGAGAAAAGAATTGCAAGATTAAGAAATTTAGACTACTTAACCCCATTCGACTGTGAGTGTTATGGAGATTGTGAATCTTATCTCATGGGCAAGATGATCAACAGACCCTTTTCTGGGAAAGGGGTGCATGCCAAAGAAGTTCTAGAGTTGATCTACAACGATGTTTGTGGACCTTTGTCCACTCTAGCTAGGGGTCACTTCTGACACTTCATCACTTTTACTGATGATTTCTCAAGATACGGATACGTGTATCTTATGAAACACAAATTTGAATCTTTTGAGAAATTCAAAGAGTTTAAGGCTGAAGTAGAGAAATAACTTGGTAAGAGTATCAAGACTCCTCGATCAGATTGGGAAGGTGAATACCTTAGCCATGAATTCATTGATTACTTGAAGTTACATGGAATCTAGTCACAATGGACTCCTCCCGGAACACCTCAGATGAACGGCGTGTTCAAGAGGAGAAACCAAACCTTATTAGACAAGGTAAGGTCCATGATGAGTTTTTCCTCTCTTCCGACATTCTTATGGGGATACGCGTTACTTGAAGTTACAAACCTCAATTTACATTCTGAATAGGATTCCATCTAAATCGGTTGAGCATACACCATATGAACAATGGTGTGGCAAGAAGCTACCTTTTACACATATCAAAACATGTGGTTGCCCCGTGATTCTGAAAAATGATGCTTACCGACAAGTTGGAATCCAAAGGTGAAAAGGGTTACTTTGTAGGATATCCTAAAGAAACTAAAGGATATTACTTCTATTTACCTGAGAAATAATCAATGATTATTTCTAGGCAGACCAAGTTCCTCTATCTACATGATCGATTAGTGATTAGAGATAATATTGAAAGTGTGCTTTACGGGGTTGTGTTTAGTAAAATTAGAGTAATGTTACACTAAATGTTGTGACACTCAAACTAACATTCAAAAGACAGAAACATGGGAAGACTCAGAAACACAACACACAAATTTTAATAAGACTTTGCACAATCTATATCAATATAGATTGTGAAGCCCTATGGCCAACATTACTATTTATCAAAATAATGAATACAAAGAGGTTCACAAATCAACCCTCTTGAAACAAGATCAAGCATATGATCTAAAGGCTTAAGTGTATCTATACACCGCCAAAGGTGATCTATTCTATGAACAAATCTAGCACCAACTCGAGGTATTGTAAACCCTACAATTACACTCTAATGGTAAAACAAAACCCACAACAACGACCCTATCACTCTGGATGCACTCACGCACTCTACAGTTGATGTTCGGTTGTTGCTTCGACTGAACAATACACGATATGTAGTAATATTCGACAATTGATGTGAACATCAAGGTCTTCTATTTATAGACTTCATGTATGCCTTACTAGAGCCTCCTTGAAGGATCTAGAAACTCTTCAATCCACTCTTCCATGATCTTTGTAACTGCCCAGATAGTGGGTTCTTCAAGTTGTGAAAACAGCCGCATGATCTAGTCCCTTCCACTCGATTCTTGAAGCTTGTGGAACCTTCTGGAATCTTGCAGAACAACCTAGATCGTCAACCTGCAGTCAACAACATCAAAGACAACATTGAACATAAAAGTGTTAGTGGTTAAGAAGAAAGGATGAATACTGATGTTGTAACCAATGTTGTAACATCGGTGTCAACATCAACAAATATGATTAAGTTATTTGAATAGACACTTCATCATGTTCAAGACTTAATCGAGTATTCGCGAATGAAAGGTGAAAATCGTAATAGCCCATGTTTTAGTTACAGGTAGTTGTACATTTCCTCGCAATGTACCTCATATATTGAGAATGTCTGATTTATTGTCTAGGGTTCAATTAAGACCGTTAGTTTGACTAATCGCTCGATATATGAGGGCCTATGGGTCACACAACAAGTAATGGTTGTTTACTAATTATAGTTGGTTGATTAAATATTATATTGGATATTAATATTTAATTTATGGAGAATATAATAATAATTATATTTAGAATTAATTATTATTACTATTTAATTAAATTAGATTTAATTAAATAGAATTCCCAATAATAATATATGGAATATTATTATTAAAGGATTTGATATATATGGAATCAAATCCGTAGAGATTTGATATACATGAAATTAAATCCGTAGAGATTTTACATGTGGAAAATAAATCTAAAAGATTTTTTTATTAGGATTTTTTTCTAATAAAGTTTAGCTTAAGATTTAAGCTGAGCCTCTCCTATATATATATATGAGCTCTTGGGAATTCATAATACGTGAGTTCATAATTTCTCCATAAAATCTCTAAGTTAGAATTTGTTGGGAAAATATCGGTATCCGGATCTATTCGAGATGATTTTAAATACATATTTAAATTAAACAATTAATTACTAACATGAATTAATCCTAAATCAATTCAACATAATAATTAAACAAGCAATAAGCATCATGCGTACACGTAATCCACATAAATCCTAAGCATGCGGAATCTAGGAGTTACGAGATTACATACCTCTTGTAGAAACAACCTTTGAGATGATGGATCAACCCAAAGAGCCTTCCCAAATATGTCCCAAGTCCACGTACGTAATCCGGTGGGAGGATTCACACGAATAATTTTAATAAAGAAGAAAAATAAAATATTTTGCCACCACCTTTGTGGATTTCCAATATTTCCAACACATGGAATTGGACTTGGGAATGAAAAATCTCATCCCCTATTTATAGAGACAGGGGTGGCCGATTTTTTGATGTAAAAAATAAGGAAGAAAATATTTTTCTTGGTTTTCAAGAAATCTTGAATATATCTCCTATATTCTTTTCTCCTTAATTAAATTTTCCATAAAAATCTCTTCCCCTTCTTATCCCATAAATTTCGAAATTTTACAAGGAAAAAGAAACAAGATTTGATTTCTTAAATTTATGGGATAATTTTGTATTCCAAGAATACTTATCCCTTTCCATAAAATATCTACAAGAAAATCAAGAAAATCTTTTCTTCCTTTTCCTACAAAATTTTTTGAAAATATCAAGAAATATTAGGCAAGAATATTTTCTTCTCCTTTTCAAAGTAACATTCAAAAGACAGAAACAACGGAAGACTCAGAAACACAACACACAAATTTTAATAAGACTTTGCACAATCTATATCAATATAGATTGTGAAGCCCTATGGCCAAAATCACTATTTATCAAAATAATGAATATAAAGAGGTTCACAAATCGACCCTCTTGAAACAAGATCAAGCATATGATCTAAAGGCTTAAGTGTATCTATACACCGCCAAAGGTGATCTATTATATGAACAAATCTAGCACCAACTCGAGGTATTGTAAATCCTACAATTACACTTTAATGGTAAAACAAAACCCACAACAACGACCCTAAAACTCTGGATGCACTCACGCACTCTACAGTCGATGCTCGGTTGTTGCTTCGACTGAACAATACACGATATGTAGTAATATTCGACAATTGATGTGAACATCAAGCTCTTCTATTTATAGACTTCGTGTATGCCTTACTAGAGCCTCCTTGAAGGATCTATAAACTCTTCAATCCACTCTTCCATGATCTTTGTAACTGCCCAGATAGTGGGTTCTTCAAGTTGTGAAAATAGCCGCATGATCTAGTCCCTTCCACTCGATTCTTGAAGCTTGTGGAACCTTCTGGAATCTTGCTGAACAACCTAGATCGTCAACCTGCAGTCAACAACATCAAAGACAACATTGAAAATAAAAGTGTTAGTGGTTAAGAAGAAAGGACGAATACTGATGTTGTAACCAATGTTGTAACATCGGTGGCAACATCAACAATCTCCCCCATTCGATTTTTCTGCTACAACACACCTGAAATACCAAATACATCAGGTACTGTGCATGATAGAGCTCATAATCATATCAACTGCACTACTAAGTGTCAAACCATTTTGTAGCTATCAAGAATCGAATCATCATCAAACAATTTCATTTGTTTGAGAAACTTCAGTCTGCAGAAAACTTGTCAGAGTATAATGTAAAACATATCAGAGCATATGACATATCAGAGCATATGTGTATTACATTGAAACTCATCAGAGCAAGATGAACATATCAGAACAAAAGGAAAAATGGCACAAGTACAACATGTACCAATCCTTATACCTGCAGACAAAGTTGAACATATATTACTTGAACATATTTCCACCAATCATCAAGGTAAAACTATCAAAGCAATGAAAACAATGATATCAGAGCTAGGATATAAGACATCTTAACCTAAAACATCATAATATCAACATCAGACCATACTAATCATCAATATTCAAAACAACAGAATATCAGAGCAAGTCATAATACTCAAAAGATAAACAAGTAAACCTATCAACTATTTATTCAATAATTACATACCAACATGAACAGAGTTTAGGAAATAAACTTGTAAAACAGAATAAGATCAAATGAATATGAAGGATAAACAAAAGAGAGTGGAGGTGGTCAAACTGACACATCAGCTGCAGCATCATCAAGGCCTGCACATGCTCCTCCTCACTTTGTTCTCAGCTCCCCCATTCTTCATGATCTAAAACAAACTCCCCCATTCAACCATCATGGGAGATCACCATAGACTTCATCTATGATATCATCAATGTCAGCTTCTTCATCATCATCACCTTGGTCAGCAGCTTGTTCAACCTGTTCAACCGGAGGATCTGGCTCATTCTCTTCATGCACATCACCTGGAACAACCTCAGGGATATCTTCAGCAGCAGCAACTTCAGGAGCATCAGGTGCTACTCTCCCTGGTGGAGCAGAAAGCAACCTCTCCCAAAAACTCTTCATAACATTCAGCTCAGCAATCTGATCTTGCAAATTCTCAATTTGCTGAAGTATGAAATCCATGTGAATAGTAACAGACTGAACTGGAGAATTTCTCAAGTCAGTATCACCATCATTGTTGCCAGCATTTGGTGTAACATCCGGATTTTGAATAACAGGCTCAACAACCTCAGACTCAGCTTCATCTCCCTCTGCATTTGGCCTCCTATATGGTAAGTCAAGGATTATGTTTCCTTTCAACAAGACTTTGGAAATTCCTAAGTCAGGAATCATTCCACCCAGACTTTCAACAGGTTCCCTAGCAATATCCATCCTGTCCAGTAGAGCAAAGATCATACAAGGATATGGTAAAGCACTTTTCTTACCACCTGCACATTTCATTGCATTATCAAAGATTGTCCTCCCCAGATTGAAATTGTTCATGACCACTATCCTATACATCAGAATAGCCTGAGCTTCAGTGATCTTGGTAGTGTTGGTATTTGGCAACCAGTTGTACACAACTAATTTGTGAACAACTGAAAACATACTTGTCAACTTGGATGACAACACCTTTGTTGTTCATATCCTCACCAAACCACCAGTAATAGCAGCCACAATCTCATTCAAGGTAGGAACATCATCTTCCTCAACATCAGGGGTTCTCAAAAATGCATTTATCACACCAAGATTATGTTGGGATTATACTGAAAAGTATGCTTTTACTTTGTATAATCGAACTGAATTTTCAGACTTATTTACTGAAATAAATTGTTTATCACTGATGCTTTAAATATGATTGAATGTTACATATATTTACTGCATAACTGTTCAATAATTCATACGTGTTACACTGTAGTTAATTTAGTGATACCAGATCACAAAAGATTAAATTAATAAATCCCTTGTAACTAAAAAAGTCGCCATTCACGACCTAGATGGAAATGAACAACCATCGCGAAAGGTTGAGGTGTAAGGCTCGATTTGGTTTGTCTTGACCAAGAGATTACACTAGTGCATGACCGATCTTGTTGAATAGGACCTCTGGGAGGATAAATTCTTCATAATCAACAAGGAAGAATTAGACCTCGATGGTTCGTTGTTTCTTAACCTTCGTCCCCTTAAATAGGATCACGTGGGGATTGGTAACTATTGATTTGACTTATCATGGGTAGCGAATCGGAGATTCAATACTTTTTATCTTGGGCAATATTATTGGTCACATGTGATTGCTAAGATTTAATCTGAAGAAGAATCGTGTGCACGCGACGCTTTTGCTTGATTTGCCCCCTTGGGGAGGTTAATAAGCTTTATCATACCAAATCTTGCAAGTGGAATTTGTTTCCTGTATGGATAATAATGTTGAACCGTTCTCGACCAAGGACAAAAGATATTAATTAACGGAAAGCTATTTCATGGCTTGAATTAATTAATGGGCTAGATAATCTTAAACACGGAAATAATGACCGGAGCCCATATTGGATCGTAATATGGGTTAAGATGGATAGTCTTGAATATTAATTATGTAGTAGGATTAATTAATATTTATGGGCTTGAATTATATTGTGGCTCAATATTAGATATTCAAGATCCATTAGAAGGTCCAATCTTAATTCCCTAAAGGCCCCCCTGAGTAGCCCAACAAATAGTCCAATAACCTAAAAAGGTGATTAAAATAAAATAAATATTGTTGCTTAATTTTCCAACCAAAATTTTGAAATATATAGATATGTTGGGAGAAAGATTTTCTTTGAATTTTGTTATGGAATGAAGATATGTATTCTTGGAATACAAGATTATCTCATTAAATTCAAGAAATCTCCCACTAGCTTATTTATATAGTAAATTTCGAAAATTAGAAAATATAATGGGCAAGAAAGATTTTCTTGATTTTCTTGAAAAGATATTATGGAAGATATGTATTTCTTAATACAAGAATATCTCATAAATTCAAGAAGATCCAAATCTTGGATTCTTGCACAAGGTATTTTCGAAAAATCCATATTATAGAGGAGGTGGGATTTTTGTGGAATATTTTAATTATGGGAAAAATAATATAAGGGATATATTCAAGATTTCTTGGTGACCAAGAAAAGTCTTTTCCCACATTGAAATATCACTAAAATTTCGACCACTTTCTCACCTATAATAGGGGATGATTAGTTCATTCCCAAGTACAATTCCATGTGCTGGAAATATTAGCAAATCCACAAAGGTGGTGCAACAAAGTTTATTTTTTTCCTTTAGTTAATTGTTCGACGAGTGTCCTTCCACCGGATAGTTGAGCAAGGGCTAAGGGAATACTTGGGAAGTCCTTTTGGTTAGTCCGTCCGACCTAAGCCACTGTCATCCCAAGAGGTACGTTCACGTAAACCCGTAGATTCCGCATGCCTAGGTTTTACGTGACTTTTTATATGCATGATATGTTGTTGCAATTATTATTTGAATTAATATAGGATTAATTCATGCTAGTAATAATTAATGAATTAAATTTGTATTTAAATATTCACCCCGAATAGATCTGTGCAACTCATTCCCCAACAGATTAAAGCCTACATTCTGTCCTCTAAACCTCACATGCCCATATCTCCTAGAATTTCTTCTACCAGTTCCTTTCCTCAAATTGCAGTAAAATTCATATACCCAAGTGTCAAAGAAAGGTGAAGCAAACTGTACAGCATGCCAGAGATTCCTTTCCTCAAAAAAATGAATTAGATTTTGCCTATCAAATTCATAAACTTTTATTCTCCTTTCAGATAATAAAAGTTTCCTTCTCATAACAGTAAACTTAGGACTAGTAATACCGTGATAAGCATCATCACTATCATCATCATCAGGTTCAGAAGATGTGTTACCTGAACTACTTGAGTCTGATTCATCAGGATCATCAGAGTCATCTGGTTCACCTGATGGTGTTGCAGCACCTTGCTCAACATCTTCATCAACATCAGAGTCAGCAACAGGTTCATGCCTCCTCTTTGTCCTCAACTCAGTTCTAGCATTTGTAGCAGTGTCAGGATCATTTATGAATTTAGTTCTTCTTTCATTCCTAGCCAACAATTCAGCAAGATGAATGATTTCATCAGAACTCTCTGAATCAGCATGGGCATTATCAATTCCATCATCATCATCATCATCATCAGCAGCAGCATCAGCCGCAGGCTCAGATGCTTCACTTGGTTCTATCTCCTCAGCAACCTATTTCTCACTCTCCTCATCAACACTCTTCTCAACAGAGTGCTCAACTTCCTCAGCAGACTTTTCACTCTCCTCAGCCTTTTCCAAACTCTTTTCTGATTCAGAGGAATCAGACACAGCAATTGGCCTTGAGGCTTGACCCAAATCAGAAATCTTACCCCTCTTTGTCTCAGAGTAGTCCACTCTGGGCTTGTAGCGGTTCGACCTTCTCCTTGGTTTCACAGGGTTTCTCTTCCTCTTCGGCTTCTTGGAGGAAGTACCAGCAGCAGCAATGTCAGCCTTAGCCTTCTCAACGGGCTCCCCCATGGAAATATCTTCCATCTCAATATCAGCTTGAGTATCGGGTCACGCGGGCTTGACATTTTCAGCCGTCGATTTTGAATTTTTGGCCCCAACAATGAAGTAATCTGGGAAAACACCACGAGGAGGGTTTGAGGATGAGACATTCGAGAATGGTAGAATGTTCACCGGAAACTCTCCAAACATGATCGTCGCAGGAGTGTCAGAGCGTTGAAGCGAAATGATCACCTCGCTCACGTTCAACGGATGTTCGGTTTTAGGGAATGCAACCGAAATTGGTTCTGGGTTCAATGGATTCTGGAGTGTTGGGTTAGATGATTCAGCAGTAGGTGTGGCATTTGGTGAATCGATCGAAGTCGCCATTGATGCAAGAAGGTGAAGCGGGTTCGCGATTTAAGGGTTTTCAGAGGAAGGGTTTGAAGGCGCATTTGGTGAAGTGTTCTAATTTCCAGCCATTGTACTATATATACCAAAAAGAGTTAGTGACAAATAGAATTAAAAATTCAATTCCAACTAATACTTTATGATAAAACCAGTAATACCTTTAACACTCTTCAAACTTTTGTACGCTTAAACTCAAATCAAGTTTTTAGTAAACGAAACAACACTCACTCGAACCCTTAAATAGAATCCAAAATCTTCATGTTACAAGCCATGATCCCACAAAGTGAATGTTCTAGAAATGGAGATTATGGGGTGCAATGTGATGAAACCATCACTCCCACTACTTCCATTATCTAAAGCCACACGATCTCTGCCCTATTTTTACTAAAACAAAATGCCCAAAAACAAAACAAAATAAAACAATGTACAAACTGAAATTAAATAAAGTGTGGCCAATTTTTGTATTAAATAATCAATTTAATCAAAAAGTCAAATTTAAATAATCATCCAAGTAAAATCCAGTCAAATCAAGTCAATGTTGCAATTAAGAACGACACACACACACTTCAACATTCATTTTGCATGTTTTACACAGCCAATGTTGCACTTTCTATCTTTTTCTTTTCTTTTAATACACTTAACTCATATTGATCCACCTTTTGAAAAGAGAACATCGTAGTAGCGAACTCCGTGCCCCATAGTTACTCAGTGGATTATGAGCAAATTGATGTTATATCAATCACCTTTTAAAAAGAAGGCATCGTATTAGCGAACTCCGTGCTCCATAGTTACTCAGTGAGAGATTACATCCAATGTGTGTATCTTTTCTTTTCTTTTTGTGCAATTAAGAAATGTGTGTCCAAAAAATCACAATGACTTGACTCAATAAGAATTTAACTCAAAATCATATACAAACCATGAGAATCGATCAAATCAACCAAGTGCTACAAAAATCAAATCAGATGTTGCTTCAAATGTTGTAACATTTGTTGCAACATCCACCCTACAAAACTCAGATAGTACACAAACCAAGAGATTTCCTCATAAAGGAAAACCTCTCATGATCAAGGGCTTTAGTAAAAATATAAGCAAGTTGATTATCAGTGGGAACATACTCTAACTTCACAATTTTATTTTCTACAAGGTCTCTTATGAAATGATATCTTATACTTATGTGCTTGGTAAGAGAATGTTGTACTGGGTTTTTAGAAATATTAATAGCACTAGTATTATCACAAAACACAGTCAGAATCTCATTCTCAAGTCCATAGTCATCAAATATCTTTTTCAACCACAAAAGTTGTGTACAACAACTACCATCATCAATATACTCAGACTCTGCAGTAGATTGTGAAACACAATTTTGTTTCTTACTATGCCAGGAAATCAAGTTGTTACCCATGTAAAAGCATCCACCACTTGTGTTTTTCCTATCATCAATGTCTCCAGCCCAATCAGCATCACTATACCCAGTCAGTACACTGCTTGTGTCCTTTGTATACCATATACCAAGATCTGTTGTTCCAGCAACATATCTGATAATTCTCTTCACAACATTCATGTGAGATTCCTTTGGATTAGCTTGGTACCTAGCACAAACACAAACAATATACATAATGTCAGGTCTACTAGAGGTAAGATAAAGAAGACTACCTATCATGGATCTGTACAGTGTGTGATCAACATCTTGACCAGCACTGTCTTTGTTCAACTTCTGAGTTGATCCCATAGGTATTTTCATATGCTTTGAATTTTCAAGACCAAATCTCTTAACCAGGTTCTTTGCATATTTGCTTTGGCAAATGAAGATTCCATCATCTTTTTGCTTGATCTGTAGACCTAAAAAGTAATTTAAGTCTCCAACCATGCTCATCTCAAATGTAGATGACATTGCCTCAATAAATTCATTCAGCATCTTGTCTAATGTTGCTCCAAATACTATGTTGTTGGGAGATGAATTTAATAAAGAATGATTTTGATTAGATCCCAAAACCCCTGAGTATGACATGTTCAGGATAATCTTGATAGTTGAGTCAGGATTCAGTTTTAGAGTATTCAGGATGTTATCTGCAAAATGTATAGTCAGCAGATATAAATCAGGATAGGTTCTGAAGACTCAGTGAGAAACTGAGAATCTGAAGACTCAGTGACAAACTGAGATACTGAAGACTCAGTGAGAAACTGAAGACTCAGCATGAAGACTCAGTATATCAGTCAGTATATCTGTGAAGACTCAGAAGTCACTGAAGACTCAGAAGACACTGAAGACTCAGAAGACCCTGAAGACGCAGAAGATAGAAGAATGAAGACTGAAGGATACTGAAGGCACAGTAATTACTGAAGACTCAGTAATATACTGAATGCTCAGTATAAACCTGAATGTTCCGAGGCACTGAAAATATCTATCTGAAGGATTCAATACTGAGAATAACGCGATTCCTAAGAAAAATAGATATTGCCCAAGACATTCTCATGCAGACAAAAGGAACTAAGACCAAGTGTTGTTAAGGTTATATCACTCAGAGATGTAACCAAAAAGAGCCGTTGTGGTTGTCTACCTTTAACTGGAGACAAAAGTCAAAAAAGAAGAAGACAACACTGTACATTACTGACACTGGCAGTGACAGGTCACTGAAACATGTCAGTAGTACTTTGTTCCAGACTGCAAAAAGTGATGACCAGCTACATGAAAAGTAGTTTACCTAAAACGTGCTAGGGAGTCTCAAACCCTAAATATAGCCGTTCATCACACACCATAAGAGGAAACTCATGGAGCTATCTCTTCCAACGGATAGTTTTTCAAGAGTGACCTTGGTGTATGCCAATAAATACTTGTGACCCTCTACATTGAAGGTTACGGGAAATTTGTAAGCAACTCAAGAGCTCAAACTTATTATTGTAAGTTGAAGCACTCGAAAACCCAAGAATTTCCCAAGTGCTTTATTTCAAAGAGAGCTCATTCCACTAAGCCTAGCTTGATAAGATTTATCCAAAGCTTAGTCGAGATATCCTAGCCTTTGCATTGTTCTTCATTGTAAAGGATATCTCATCCTAGTTGGAAACCAACCAAGAAAGCCCAAACCCTTTGTAAGGAAGTTTGAGTGTGATTGTTGGTGAGGTTGGAGTTGTAAAGAGTTAGTAAACTACAAGGAGGTAGTCAGAAAGCTCTAGAGAAGAAGTGAGTAAACTATCTTGGATAGTCAGAAAGCTTGTGTGTGCTTTGAGTTAGTAAACTACAGAGGTAGTCAGAAAGCTCAAAATAGAAAGATTAGTAAACTACAGAGGTAGTCAGAAAATCTTAGGAAGTGATTAGTGAATTTCTCTGAAGAGATCAGAGAGAGTGGACGTAGGAGCTTGAGTCTCTGAACCACTATAACTTGTTGTGTTCTTTGCTTTATGTTTTGCTTTGATTATCTGTTGCATTACTTTGAGGGTTCAGTAAGTTAGTTATCTGATCCAAGCAGCTCAGGATCTCTGAAAACTCAGGATCAGTTGGGATTATCTGAGGTATCTGAAAGCAGCTCAGGATCACTGTCTCAGATAGACTTTGACTCAGGGCGATCTGTGCTTCTCAGGACCAAATCTTCAGGACAACCTGACCCAAGCTGACCTCAGTAAAGAAAAGTTTTAAAAACACTGAACACGTGTATTCCCCCCCATACACGTGTAAGACTCGTTTGCACCGGGACCAACAAGTGGTATCATAGCAGTGGTTCAACTTGACCACCTTCTTTGTTGACCAAAGTCTTATTTGCTAATATACTTGTAGTCTATCTGAACAGATCTTATTTGCTGAATTCTTAAAAGACTCAGATAAAATGTCTTCTAAGAAACTTCCCATGTTCTCAGTAGAGAACTATGATTTATGGAGACTGAGAATGCAGGCTCACTTGTATTCTAAACATGAACGTGTGTGGAGAGTGGTCTCTGAAGGGCCATTCAAATTTACTGTGGTGAATCCCAGAGGAACAGAAAATGAAAGAAATGATCCCAGAACAGAATTTCCTAAGTCTGATGACCAACTTACTCCTGAGGAGAGGATGTTAGTCAATCTAGACTATATTGCTAAGGACACACTATACAGTACAATTGATGATGGTGTGATGGGAATGATTTCTCACTGTAATACTGCAAAAGAAATTTGGGATACACTAGCTGTAATGTGCCAAGGCACAAATCATATCAAGGAAAACAAACTTTCAGTTGCAATTGGAAAGTTTGATAGTTTTGAAATGGAAGATGGTGAATCTATAGACAAATTGGAAGTCAGATTCACTGGCATTATGAATGATCTGAATGCACTTGGAAAGAGATATCCACAGAGAGAAGTGGCATTGAAAATTCTTAGAGGTCTTTCTAAGAAATGGGATATTCATGCAATGGTGATTGAAAACACCAAAAACATTGATTCAATGCCGTACCAACAAGTCTTCTCTGAGCTGAAAGCTTATGAGTTTGTTATTGATAAGAAATCAAAGAAAACTGACAGCAAAGATGATTCATCATCTAGTAAAAATGTGGCTTTCAAGGCCAAGGATAAAACCTGTAAAACTAGAGAGTCTGAGAACTCCCTTGCTAAAAATCAGGATGAGCTTGAGGATAAGCTAGCACTGATGACAAGGAGGTTTGAAAGACTTAATAGTCGATATGGAAAATATAAAAACTATTACAGAATCCTTACGGAAAGAAAATTTGAGGACAAATCAACTGAGAAGAAGAAGGACTTGAAAGCTGAAGGATCTTCATCCAAAAGGAAGGACTCCAAGTCCAAAGAAGAAAGTGATCAGGATGATGATGCCAACAGATGCTACAATTGCCAAAAGAAAGGTCACTTCCAATATGATTGTCCTCACCTGAGTGCTAAGGAGAGAAGAGAAAGACAAGCTAAAAGAGACAAGAAGTTCTCTAGCAAGAAAAAAGCCATGGTTGCGAGAAGAAGAACATTACGAGGAAGGATCTAGCTCTTCGGATGAAATGTTCTCGGGACAAAGGAAAGTGACGACCTCGCCTAATGGCTATTGAGGAGGTAAACTCTTCTTTCTCTTTTGTTGCTCCTACACTAGCACAACAAGAGTTATCAAGTTCCACTTTATGAAATGGTCGGTTTTGACTGATGGATTCTTTTGAGAGTCCGATGAAGGACTATGTTGTTTTTACAAGAATGCTAAATGAAACTCAAGAGCGAACAAAAAACTCAAGGTTTGAAAATCTTAAGTGGAAAGACTCTAGCAATATCAAATCACTTCTCAATTAATGGGAGCTACTGATGAACTGGATGTTCTGAAAGTACAACTCTCAGAGAAAGAGAAGTTGATAGAGACCCTGAATGAAAAACTAGAGAAATCCACTGAGGAAATTCAGCTTGATCAGAACCAAGTTCAATGAACTCTCTGAGAAGCATGAAACTCTACAAATGTGAGGATAGTCTTGCAGAAAAGCTAACTCTATTGAATCTGATCTAAAGTAATAGATGAAATTCAGAGTTATCAGAGACCTGCCACTATAAAATCTGGATTGGGATACATTCCAAGGGGAACCTCACAAGGTCATCTGAATGCTGCATCAAGTAGCAAGAAAATAATCTTTGTTAAACCAGTGGCAACTACACTTCGAACTGAAGAAATGCCCAAGGTTTTAGACAAGGGAAAAGGACCTATGGTTCCAGTAAAATTGAATGATCAGGTAAGAAAGCCCAAACCTCAGGTGAAGGCTAGAAAACCTGACCAATCAGTAGGAAAATTTCAGGCAAGTACTTCGAAGCCTTAGGATAAGAATGCAAACTTGAAAGGATCTGCACTGAACCATCAGAGGAATCTTCAGAAGAGAAACACTCAGCAGAGACATTCTCAACTGAAGAGACCAAGTTCTCAGTATACTGAAAGACCCAAATTTTAAAGACAGCAACCTTTGAACCCCACTTGCCTAATGGTAAAGGTTACCTGAACCCGAGTCAACAAAGATTCAGACCGGCTGCACAGAAGCCAAAGCAAATGAACAAAAGGCATGTACCAAAGAAAAACTCTAAGGTTCATGTTCATGCTAAGGTTAGCACTCATACATACGAAACCGCTAAGGCACCCGAGTAGTAAATGTGTATGTAGATGTTTATGGAAGACAGATCGGCCACTCTAAAGTGATTAGAGTTGTCGTGCGATTTGAATTCGAAAGGTACAATAACATGGTAGGACCCTACACAAATTGGGTACCTAAGAATTGATCTCGCTTTTTCGGAGAAAAACAAGGGCATCGAAATGATTAAAGATCACATAAGACCGATGAGTGGAGATGAAATGGCCCTCGCCAGATGGGTATCTTGACAAAGGATGCTCAAGACATATGACGGGATTCAAGCAAATACTCAAAATGACTATGTTGAACAAAGAGGCCCTCAGATCACATTTGGAGATAACTCCAAGGACAAAAGTGAAGGATATGGAACTTTGGAAATCGATTCAGTTCATATCCATGGTGTTTCATATGTATTCGATTGAAGCATAATTTGCTTTCAATAAGCCAATTTCGCGTGATAAGGGTTTTAATGTTGAGTTCTCAAAGAACTTATGTTATGTGAAAGATGATATCTCACATAAAATATTGCTAATCGGGTACAAGAAAAAGGAAATGTGTATCTTCTTTGATTGGAGTTCAACTCCTAAAGATACATGTTTGGTTGCAAAAAGTTCCACATATACCCGGTTGGTTATGGCATAAAAAAGAATGAATCACCCTAATTTCAAAACCCTGAATAAACTTGCAAGATTAGCTCTTGTGAGAGGGTTGCCAAATGAAGTGTTCAGTAAGGAACATGTTTGTGATGTGTGCCAAAAAGGAAAACAAATTAGAGCATCATTTAAAAGCAAAGTAGATGTTTCTACTGAGAGAATACTTCATTGTTGCATATGGATCTTTTGGTCCAAGAACACCATGAGAGCACTAATGGCAGGAAATATACACTCATGGTAGTTGATGACTACTCAAGATATACTTGGGTCATATTCTTACTCAGTAAGAAAGAGACTCGAGATAAAAAACACTGAATTCTTCGAAAAGGCTCGATGATCGAAAAAGAACTCGAGTGTGGTCAAAATCGATCCGACAAAAGGAACCGAATTTATAAACCATATTATATCGATTATTGTGCAAAGAAATGGAATTACTCATGAAACATCAATTTGCAAGGACCCCTCAACAAAATGGTGTTGCTGAAAGAAGAAACATGACTTTAAAAGAAGCTGCAAGGACAATGATAGCTGAAGCTGAGATTCCTAAAAGATTTTGGGCTGAAACTGTCAACACTGTATGCTATTCAAAAAATAGATCCATGCTGACCAAGAGTCAAGGCAAAACACCATACGAGCTTTGGAATGAAAGTAAGCCTCTTGTTTCTTTCTTTCGTGTGTTTGGTTGCAAGTGTTTCATACACAATAATGGTAAAGATCGGTTGAAAAAAACTTGATAGCAAAAAGTCGATGAAGGAATATTCTTAGGATATTCTGAAGTTAGTAAAGCCTTCATAGTTTACAACTGTAGGACTCTTATTGTGGAGGAAACACCTCATGTTGTTTTTGATGAATCTACTTGTGTTCAGAAGAAACGGGAACATGATGCAAAAGATCTGACCAAGAGAATCACCAGATTAAGCCTAAAAAAGATTGACAAATCATCCACTGAACCTGAAAAGAAGAAGTTAATCACCTTCTATGAATGGAGTGACTCAGTCTCAGAAAAGAAAGTTCAGGATGGAACTCAGGATGGTGAGACTCAGGAAAGCTAACACACCAAAGGTGACCAATCTGAACAGACACCAGTTCAGACTCAGGTATGTGATGCCAATGAAGATGTGGTCACAGTTGAGGCAATTTCTGAATCTATCAACCAAAGGGGAACAAATGTCTCTGACAATGTTTTGAATAGAATTTCCCCTGAGGAAGATGATTCACTTTCTCCTTTTCTGTTGTTCCCTGGGTTTAATGAACTAACTGAACCTAACATTTCAAATGTTGAGGATACTATTGAAGGGGGAACATCCAGAAGAAGTTGGTTAGATAGTCATCCTACAAGTCAGATTGTGGGTGATCTAACTGATGGTGTTAAGACAAGAAGGTTCCATGGTGAGAGTGCACTATTCTGCTACTTCCTATCAGAGAAAGAGCCAACTGAGATTGAAGAAGCTCTACAAGATTCTCATTAGATTACTGCTATGCAAGAAGAGCTGAATCAATTCTCAAGGAATGAGGTATGGGAGCTGGTGGATAGGCCTGAAAGGTAAAATGTTATTGGAACCAAGTGGGTATTTAAGAATAAAAGAGATGAGAACAACAACATTGTAAGAAACAAGGCAAGGCTAGTTGCACAAGGTTACTCCCAAGAAGAAGGCTTGGATTATGATGAAACCTTTTCACCTGTTGCAAGACTAGAAGCCATCAAATTGTTTCTTGCATATGCTGCCCACATGAAGTTCACAGTCTATCAAATGGATGTGAAAAGTGCATTTCTGAACGGTGTGCTTAAAGAACAGGTTTATGTGGAACAACCTCCTGGTTTCAGACAGAATGACCAAGTTTACAGGCTCAGAAAAGCCTTGCATGGTCTTAAGCAAGCACCAAGAGCATGGTATGATACTCTTTCTCAGTTTCTTACTGACCACGGTTTTGTCAAAGGAACTGTTGATAGAACTTTGTTCAGGATAGAAGATGGGGAAGATATCTTACTAGTTCAGATATATGTTGATGACATCATTTTTGGATCTCCAAATCATCGGTTGTGTGAAAAGTTTTCTACAATCGATGATGAAAAGGCAAATTTGAGATGTCTATGATGGGGAGATGAATTTCTTTCTAGGTCTTCAAGTGAAACAATCAAAGGAAGGAATCTTCATCAACCAAGCAAAGTACACCGTAGATCCGATTGCAAAATATGGTGTACAGAAATTGCAATGCGCTTAGAATTCCCATGAATACTAACTACAAGATGGATCCCCGATCCTCAAGGCAAATCGATAAGTCACACAGATTATAGAGGATCATTGGATCATTGCTCTATCTCACAACAAAGTAGGCGGATATAACATTTGCTGTTGGGATATGTGCAAGATACCAAGCTAATCTTAAGGCTAGTCAATGGAGGCTGCCAAAAAGACACAGTGAATAGAGGATTGTGGTATCCAGCTGATGATAACCTTGAATTAACCGGGTTATTCGAGATCTTCGATTATGGAGGTCAGAGAATTGGATGGAAGTCCACTACAGAACTTGTCAATTTCTTGGAAGTAAGTGATATCTTGGTTTTCGAAAAATGGACCTCGATAGCAACCAAGATTACTTGAAGTTTGAATACATGGTCTGCGAGAAGTCATTGTGCTCGATTCTTTAGCTCGCACAACAATTAAGGGATTATAAGGTTGTAGCCAATGAAGTACCAATATTTTGTGATAATAATAGTGCCATTGCTATTTCACAAAATCCGATATTGCACACCAGATGCAAGCATGTGGATATCGGACATCACTTCATCGAGAGATCATGTCGAGAAAAAAGACATCGGGATGGAGAAAATTCATAATTGATAAGCGGAGCCGATATCTTAACTAAACCTTTGGTTGAATCAACATTTCATAAACTATCGGTTGAATTAGGGATGTTGGATCCAGGATGTATAGAAATAAATCTGAAAAATTGAAGATTTTCGGATGCATGAAGTTTTCTCGAGATTCTTGAAAAAACTCGAGGATAAAATAAAATACCGAATCGAGTCTTGAGAAACTTCGGATGTCTTGAAGGTCAAGACTTTCGATATCATCTTGACATTTTATCAAGGTCAATACTCGATGGACCGATAGGAAAATTAGTCTCAAGAGGTAATGACTCATGCAACTCATTTATTGCTAAGTGAAACTTCAAGAATCATTAGCAATAAATAGCATAACACCAAGAGAAATGTTTTTGGGACCTTTGAAATTCCAAGGAAGTTCAACAGTCATTAAATGCTCTGTTGCTTTTAATCACCAATGAGGTTAAATTGGCGGCTTACTTTTCATGAGAGTCCTTTCGCATACCCGATTAGTCAGTGGATTAATCTTAAAAGTTGATTTTAATTAATCACACGACTTCCCACGAATCAGTCTATATATTCTTTTGGAAGCTATTCAAGCCATTTTTATAAACCCTCGTTCCCAAAATCACTCAGCAAATAAAATCCCCTTTGCCCAGAAAATCTTCATCGTCTTTCTCGAAACCCTAACCTTCAATTCTTCAAAATGACTCTATCCATATTCAACAGATTGGCTGAAACCAATAAGCCATGGTATGAGTACGTTGTATCTCTGGAGAGTACCTCAAACGCAAAGCATGAAGAAGAGGCGCTTCATTTGATCCGACTAAAGTTAGTTGATTTAATCTAGTCACGAAATGAATCGGAGAGGTCGAAAGTATTCAGTGAGGTAATAGAGTTCGTCTCTAATATGGAAATAGATGAGGATGATTGTATTGAGTCCAAGATTTCTGTTTCGCATTTAGAGCATACATCGAAGTATGTAGATTTTGTTCGGGAGCTGTACATAGTCCCTAGAAATATAAACTATGTTTTTGAGTTGTGCGATAGGGGAGATGATCCCACTTTGTATATGTTAGGTCGGGAGCAAGAGTATCTTGATAGGATTACTGAGAATCCTGTTAAGTTTGAGGCGACCTTACATAAGCGGCATTTAAGGCCAAATTACAGAGTGTTGATGGATATAGTGAGCAAGTGTATAATGAGTCGATCGAGGAGTTTTGAGCAGATTAGCACTCCCAAACTCCGATTGATGGCGGCGATAGAAGACTCACCCACCAAGGATTTAAACTGGCTGAAGTATCTGATCAAGGTGGTGAGTGAGCAAGCCAAGGTCATAAAAAAGGAGGACGGCTCAATTTCGATCAAAGGCAAGATTCTCCATGCCACCAAAATAGCTTTTATTTTGGAAATGTGTCGAGAGGAGGAGGACATCTTTGCCAACACTACTCCATTCCCTAAGTCCAAGGTGATGTTCAAGCCAGTTGCCACCAAGAAGACCATCAAAGGGAAGAAAGAGAAGAAGGTGGAATCACCTGTTGCTGCTGCTGCTGAAGAAACCCAACAAGCCAGGGGGAAGGCTTTGTTGGAGGCCAAGAAGGAGCAGGGTGAAAAATTGAAGAAGCAAAAGACCCTTGCTCCAAAGCGTAAAAGGATGGTGGTTCTCACTGATGATGACGAGGAGAGTGAGGCTGAGGAGATTCAACCTGAGGGCCAACAAGCTCAGAAATCGCCTTTACATGTATTGGCTCAGGCTATCTCAAAGGCACAGGATCAAACTGAGGAGCAAGTCTTCTCTGAGGTTCTTGAGACTTCGCTAAGTTCTGACAAGTTCTCTCAAGAAATATTCCAAGGACCTCAGACCTCAGAGAAAGTTTAGATTCCTTCTGAGGAAGTGTCGGCTCAGACCGCAGAAGATGCTCAGATTCCTGCTGAGGAAATGCCCACTCGGACCTCGTAAGCAAATTTGAAATTCCTCGAGGAGGCGCCACTCGGACCTCGAGAACCAAGTCGATTCGGTGAGGAATGCCCAACCCTCGAAATTTCTTTGAGCCTCAAGAGCCGATGAACTTTGATGAGCTCCTGAGTGATCTATTGCTTGATCCTTGTGATTTTTTTCATCGAACCCGAGAGCCCGATGCTCAAGAAGGGTGAAAAGTCGAAGAGACCGAATAAGCGAAAGCAAGAACGGTTCATTCTTGACCGCTACCCCGAAAGCTTAGCTCATTCCCCGACCTCCAAGACATCTTCTTCAGATTGAGGTCAACGGTCTTCATCCTCAACCAGACTCTTCCGGAAATGCTCAACATAGCTTCATTTAGAGGCGAAGACTGGTGGAACGAGGAAATATCTCTGCTCACTAAATTCTTAGGATTCAGGAAAACCAAGCTCAGAATGAAAACGTCTGACTTTGATGAGTTGGTTAAGAAGAAAGTTCTTTGAGAGGAAGGTTCTTTGAAGTTGGTGCCCCGAGCTCCAAAGACAAATCTCAGGATGGGGACCAACAAGGGGATGATGAGAGTCAATCTCAGAAGGAGAAAGACTCAATCGATCTTTGAAAATTTGGCGTTGAACATCCTCGGAGAAGCCTTCCGGGTAACTTTTGGCACTATTAACAATTATGCAGGATTACTGAAGTACCTATCTTTAAATCTGTAATGTCTGATATGCAGACTGAGGCTCAGGTGGACACCCAAGCTCAGGGTGAATCCAAGACCCAGACCGAAGTCCGATGCTTCGTGTTCAGATCGAGACTCAGTCGAATAAACAAATTTCTCGGAGAAAGCAAGCAGATATCTTATGCTCCTGAGATTAATCTCACCCCTGTGATGGAGAAGGTGGAGAAGGTTGAGCCAATCCTGACCAAAATTGCTCAGATCGAGGAGGTATTGGCCAACCAGGTTAAGAAGATTGAAAGCTTGAGTTCTTCTTCAGAACTGGTGCAACTTCAGAGCTCCCTGACTGAGAAGATGACCTCCATGGAAGGAAAGTTAGAAGAAAAGATGGAGGGGGTCAAAGCTGAGCTTAATGCAGAGCTGAAGCAAAGGCATCATGAGCAAACTGAATCTCTAGAAGCTAAATTGGCAGAGAAGAATGAGATGTTGGTAAAAAATGATGTTCAGGAGATGAGCTCAATGCTCATGGCCAAGATGATGATATGTTCAAGGAAGCTCTCTCTAGCCAATTTGCTCATCTCGTCTCAAGAATTCTCAAAGGCATGTTCTCGCGAAGAACCACCTTAGAAGGCTCGAGGAGGAGCAAGATCACCAAGGGGGAGGTGCGAGTGTCAAGAAGAACAATATCATATGGACACATCACTCTCCAGGCTTCTACCAGAGTATGGATCCAAGAAGGGGGAAAGACCCGGTGCTGATCTCAGGAAATTATTGGATCAAACTCTGAAAGGCAAGACGATCAAGGAAGCTTAAAAGGAAATCGTTGCCGAAGCCATGAAGGAAATAGAGGCCACCGAGAAGTCAAGTTTAAGAAGGTGGAGAAGCTACTACACTCGTGTTTCAGAGGAAACAATGCAAGAAGTTGTCAGAGAAAACCGAGTGGTAGAAGAGTTGGAACAAGCCAAGCCGAGCCGAAATGCCAATTAAAAGAAAAGTTGTATGCTCGAGGACCCTAAGGGCAAAAGAGAGCTAAGGCTTCTAAGCCAATTCAGAAAAAGTCGATTCAGATATTGAAGAGTCCGAGGAAGTGCCCCGTAAGAAGGTCTTCAATACCGTAAGTGCTCTGAAATCACTCCAAGTAGAAAGAAGCTAAAAAAAACTAACTATACATTTTACGGTGTGCCCGTGATCGGAAAGAAGATGGAAGAAGAAGCGAAAAAAGAAGGAGTGGTTTCAAGAGGTTCATGAAAGCAAGAGGAGAGGGAACACTAAAGCACAAAAATGGCCGCATGTTGACAAGTGGATGCCAATCCAGTTCAACGATGCATGGGAAGATATTAAATGAACCTTTTGGTTTTACTATGATGTGCTCAGAGAATGGAGAGGGAAGAGCTCAGATCCCAATGAAGCTTTCATGGACTATCTCCTGACCTTCTATCCTAAGTATCTTCAAAGTCGGATCAATCTTGCGGATGAAGGAAAGGTTCGGATAAACGCCTGTCCATACTGCATTTCTCCTCCTAGGCCGGAGAATGGTCATGTGAATGAAAAAGTCCATTTCTCAGGAGATTGCTCAGTACGCCATTCAGTTGGGCCTGACAAGGAACAATCCTGATATCATTAAAGAAAGAGATGTGCTGAAAAGAAGATATTGTAGGTCGAGCGGGTTATGTGAAGCGAAGTCTAGAGGGAGGGTGAATAGACTTGAAAAAAAACTTTCGTCTTGGATCGGTGTCGGCAGAATACTTTGATCAGTCTGAAAATCGATTCGGTCGATAACCAACTTCTTGAACGCCCGGAAAAGCGGATCAGTTCGGAACTATCGATTAAGCGATCGTCTTGGAAGCTTAAGTTTTACCCGTGAAAAAACCGGTTTGTATCATCAGATTCAAGTTTTATCTTTTTAATCGGATGTCGAAAATCGTCCGTCGGTCGAAGCTTGGTGTCTTTGTCGATCTTAACTTAAATGTATGCGCTTTAAGATTGTGCGATGTGAGAAGCGGTTAATCAAAAAAGAAAAAAACACAAGATTTATAGTGGTTCTGACAAACCGATCCTACGTCCACTCTTCCCTTTCACAAGGGGCACCAACTTAACCGACTTAACCGATTTTGGACTTAGATTAGTGTGTTAGTCCAACACAATACCAACAGATGTTTTAAGAGTTCTCACTCAACCGATCCTTAAATCAAAAGATTACTAGAAACCCTGGTCGAAATCTTGCTAAACAACTTATCCTAACTTGGGGGTTTGGGTAAGATTGTTGAGGTTCCAACTATGAAATCTTTTCTTTAGCGTTAAAGCGACTATAGCTAGATGAAAAGATTTCTTGCTAAAACTTATGGGATGAACACAATATAAAATAAGCTTGTAGTTGTGTTCTTTCGTGCGAAATCGACTATAGTTTGAGCTTCTTGATTATGTTGTTTGTCCAAGCATTTCCGTGTTTCACTCAAGTGTGATCCCATATTTATAGACCTTGAGATCAAAGAGCCGTTGGAAAGCAATTTGAATCTCGGGCTATTTTAGGTAGAGTTGCGAGCTTGATGTGGCGTGCTTGAATCAGCATGGTGAAAAGTTTATAAGCCGTTTGAGAGAGCAACATCGAATCCGCGATGTCATTTCGGTTCATCGTGTTTCTTCCTTATTGGATGAAAGCCTTGCTTTGCGGTGTTGTTCCTCCAACTAAGGTTTGTATTCATCTTGTTCGGATCGCAGATGAGCGTATGATAAGATGAAACATCGATTTCATCTTATGAGCTGATCGTCGATCTGAACTCGATCGATCCAATTTGATGGAGTCTTCGGCGCTGAAAGCTTCAATGGTGACTCGGCGATGTAGGTCTTCCGGTCTTATCTTCCGGAAGTCATCCGATCTTCTAGTATAGAGGTTTGAGCTTCATGACTTCAGAAGTTATCGACTAGATCGATTCGATCGATCTTTAGATTACGGTTTAGCGTTACGCTTTGGATATCGACTTTTTTTCCGATTCTTCGGATCGACCTTTACATATTGAGTTCCCCCTCAATATGTGACCTATCTATTACATCGGTTTTTCTATACAATCATTATCAATCTCCTATAGCGATAAAAGTAAACATCGATCACCATGACAGTCCGATTGTCCTATTACATGTGTTTTTGGAACTTTCATCAAAACTATAAATTTCCCAACAGATATTATGGAATGTTCAACCTTGAAGTGCCTGCTGATGAGGTGGAAGATCAGAACTGAAGAGCCAGAGCAGAAAAGCAAAAGAAGACCGAAGATGAAGACTCAAAAGATTCATGTAATCATTTATCTTTTTGTCTTTTTGTTTTTGTTTTTCAGATAAGATTCATTGTAATTTGTAACTGTCTACCATTCATTAATGAAACTTTATCATTTATGCTCAAAAGATAATATCTCATTATCTTAATTTACATGTCTTTACTTTTGATATGCCTGAATGATTGTCTCTGAGAAAATTGTTAGGAGACTTATTATTTGGTGATGAAAATGTTTGGAAATTCATTACTGAAGAAATTGTTGGGAGATATACCAATCTTGTAATAGGTAAAACTGAAACCTGAGTATAGGTTAAGTGTTTTGTAACAAGATAGGTTTTGGCATCAACAAAAAGGGGGAAATTGTTGGGAGATGAATTTAATAAAGAATGATTTTGATTAGATCCCAAAACCCCTGAGTATGATATGTTCAGGATAATCTTGATAGTTGAGTCAGGATTCAGTTTTAGAGTATTCGGGATGTTATCTGCAAAATGTATAGTCAGTAGATATAAATCAGGATAGGTTACGAAGACTTCGGTGAAATCGAGAATCAAGACTTCGATGAAAATCGAGATCTTTGAAGACTCGATGAGAAATCAAGACTCGGCAGATGAAGACTCGATATATTAGTCGAGATATCTGTGAAGACTCGGAGCTCAAAGACTCGAAGACATCAAGACTCAAGACTCGAAACCCTCAAGACGCAGAAGACACGTAAGATCAAGATCAAGGATCTTGAAGGCACGATAATTATCAAGACTTCGATAATATAATTGAATGCTCAAGATAAACCTCAATGTTCCGGCGAAAATATCTATCTGAAGGATTCAATACTGAGAATAACGCGATTCCTAAGAAAAATAGATATTGCCCAAGACATTCTCATGCAGACAAAATGAACTAAGACCAAGTGTTGTTAAGGTTATATCACTCAGAGATGTAACCAAAAAGAGCCTTTGTGGTTGTCTACCTTTAACTGGAGACAAAAGTAAAAAAAGAATAAAAAAGATCTTTACATTCTTGACACTAACAAATGACAGTCAATTTGAAACATGTCATTAGTACTTTGTTCCAGACTGCAAAAAGTGATGACCAGCTACATGAAAAGCAGTTTACTTAAAACGTGCTAGGGAGTCTCAAACCCTAAATATAGTCGTTCATCACACACCATAAGAGGAAACTCATGGAGCTATCTCTTCCAACGGATAGTTTTTCAAGAGTGACCTTGGTGTATGCCTATAAATACTTGTGACCCTCTACATTGAAGGTTACGGAAAATTTGTAAGCAACTCAAGAGCTCAAACTTATTATTGCAAGTTGAAGCACTCGAAAACCCAAGAATTTCCCAAGTGCTTTATTTCGAAGAGAGCTCATTCCACTAAGCCTAGCTTGATAAGATTTATCCAAAGCTTAGTCGAGATATCCTAGCCTTTGCATTGTTCTTCATTGTAAAGGATATCTTATCCTAGTTGGAAACCAACCAAGAAACCCCAAACCCTTTGTAAGGAAGTTTGAGTGTGATTGTTGGTGAGATTGGAGTTGTAAAGAGTTAGTAAACTACAAGGAGGTAATCAGAAAGCTCTAGAGAAGAAGTGAGTAAACTATCTTGGATAGTCGAAAAAACTTGTGTGTGTTTGAGTTAGTAAACTACTGAGGTAGTCAGAAAGCTCAAAATAGAAAGGTTAGTAAACTACAGAGGTAGTCAGAAAACCTTAGGAAGTGATTAGTGAATTTCTCTAAAGAGATCAGAGAGAGTGGACGTAGGAGCTTGAGTCTCTGAACCACTATAACTTGCTGTGTTCTTTTCTTTCTGTTTTGCTTTGATTATCATTTGCATTACTTTGAATTGAAAGCATATTTTCACCGATATTCATTGGAATCAATCCAATTGAAGTTGCATCTCGAATCCAAAATCATAGCCTAATCACTATTCCATTAAAAGGAAGGTTTTCAGCAAAGCATTAAAAACGAGTATAAACTTAGGGCCAACCATTCCGCACATCTGAGTAGCTAGAACGGAGATAGTTACCAAACCCGAACTTACTCTTACGAAGGTTCATGAGTTAGTTATCGATCCAAGCACTTCGAGATCGATTAAGGATTATCTCGAGGTATCTGAAAGCGGTCGGGATCATCTGTCTCGAATAGACTTTGACTCGAGTATGCGTCTGTGCTTCTCGGACCAAATCTTGAGACAACAACCCGACCCAAGTGACCTCGAAGAAAAAAAGTTTTAAAAACACTGAACACGTGTATTCCCACCCATACACGTGTAAGACTCGTTTGCACCGGGACCAACATATGTCATCAACATATATTTGTGCAATCATCAACCCTTCATCAACCTGTTTAATAAACAAAGTCTTGTCTACTTCTCCTCTAACAAAACCAAACAAAAAGAAAAGTCGGTCAATCGCCAAAAGCTCTAGGAGCTCGTTTCAAGCCATACAAAGTTTTCTTAAGCTTATAAACATGATCAGGATAGTGAGGATCTTCAAATCCTAAGAGTTATTCAACATAAGCCTCTTCAACAAGTATACCATTAAAAAATGCAGCCTTTACATCCATTTGATGCAATTTGATATTGATAAAACATGCAATAGCTAACAACAATCTAATAGATTCAATCCTAGCTACAAGTGAAAATGTTTCATCAAAATCAATACCCTCAACTTGAGTGTATCATTGGGCAACCAATCTAGCCTTATTCCTTACTATGTTTCCAGACTCATCAGTTTTGTTCTTAAAAATCCACTTGGTTCCAATGACATTAGTGTTACCAGGTCTTGGAACTAGTGTCCAAACATCATTCCTTTCAAACTGATTAAGTTCTTCATGCATAACATTTATCCAATTTTCATCATTTAAGGCTTCTTTGACATTTTTAGGCTCAATTACAGAATGATAACATTCAGAATTAACCATGTTGCATATATAAGACATACAAACAGATCTTACCGCATCTTTTGAGCTTACCCATCTTCTGGTTTGTACTCCAACAGAAGAATCACCAATGATTTGGTTCAAAGGATGGCTTTTCATGATTCTGGAAGCAAGTACCTTGTCATAAGTGTATTGAATATTGCTTTTTGGACTTCAAGTTTGGTTAGTGAGTCTCTCAAGTCATCATTTTCCTTAGTCATAAACTTTAGAATTTTATTTTGAGATTCCCATTTATCAAACAAATCTTTACAACATGATCCACATGATTCACTATTCACATCAGATGTTCCTTTATCATCAATTAAACCATTAAAACAGTTAACATCTTTATCAGAACAAACTTCATCTAATGTTACTTCAGATGTGGTAACATCTGTTTCAACATCAGAATCAGAATAGTCCAGATCATCATCTAAGGAATCATCATAATCTATTCTAGCATAGAATGCACGTTCTTCATTTTGTTCTTCATGCTCTTCATCAGATTCATCACTTAAAGTAGCATTGAAGTTCCATTTCAGTTTAAGCAAGGTATTAGCACATTCATTTGCATAATGACCATACCATGACATGCATTACATTGAACATACTTTCTATACTCAGGGTCAACTTTGTCATACCTGTCCTTGATTCCATTACCAATTTGCCTTGGTTGGAACGCATTACATTTCTTTTCAAAGGTTTGTGGAGAGTTGTTGATCTGAATCTTTGGTTGAATATTGCCTTTGAACTTACTATTCCTCTTTTTCATAAGAAGTTTGAATTGCCTTGTCATAAAAGCAATGTACTCCTCGGGGTTGGAACATATGTTAGCAACATCATCCTCTGAATCAACTTCAGTCACAATAGTGTTGGGGAATTATTTGCACGGATCTATTCGGGATGAATATTTAAATACAAATTTAATTCTAACAATTATTACTAGCATGAATTAATCCTATATTAATTCAAATAATAATTCAACAACAAATCATGCATATAAACAGTTCACATAAATCCTACGCATGCGGAATTTCTACGGGTTTACGTGAACTAACCTCTTGGAGTGGCAATGGTCTCGTCGATTAAACACACCAAAAAGTCTTCCCAAGTATTCCCTAGTCCTTGCTCGTCAATCCGGTGGAAGGAAACTCGCGAACAATTAACAAAAAGGAAAAATAAAAATTTGTTGCACCACCTTTGTGGATTTACTAATTTTTTCAGCACATGGAATTGTACTTGGGAATGAAAGAATCATCCCCTATTTATAGATGGGGTGGTGGTCGAAAATTTTGGGGAAAAACAATGTGGGAAAATCTTTTCTTGATCTCCAAGAAATCTTGAATATATCTCATATATTCTTTCTCCATAATTAAAATATTCCACAAAAATCCCACCTCATCTTGTTATGGAATATTTCGAAAATAATAGGAACAAGAAACCAAGATTTGGATCTTCTTGAATTTATGAGATATACTTGTATTTCAAGAAATACATATCTTCCATAATATCTTTTCAAGAAAATCAAGAAAATCTTTCTTTCCCTTTTATTTCAAAATTTTCGAAAATCACAATATAAATAACCAAGTGGGAGATTTCTTGAATTTAATGAGATAATCTTGTATTCCAAGAATACATATCTTCATTCCATAACAAAATTCAAAGAAAATCTTTCTCCCCTTTTATTCATATTTTTCGAAAAAATGAGGAAAAATAAGCAACAAAATCTATTTTATTTTTAAACACCTTTTTTCAGTTATTGAACTTTATGTTGGGCTACTTGGGGGGCCTTTAGGAGAATTAAGATTGGACCTTCCAATGAATCTTGAATTATCAATATTGAGCCATAATATTATTCAAGTCCATAAATATTAATTAATCCCACTACATAATTAATAATGCACTATCCATCTTAACCCATATTACAGTCAATATGGCTCCCTGTTATTATTTCCCGTGTTTTAAGATTATCTAGCCCATTAATTAATTCAAGCCACTGAAATAGCTTTCCATTAATTAATATCTTTTGTCCTTGGTTAAGGAACGGTTCAACATTATTATCCATACCGGAAACTAGTTCCACTTGCAAGATTTGGTATGATAAATCTTATGAACCTCCCAAGGGGGCAAATCGAACAAGCGTACTTGCACAAGATTCAAGCGTACTTACACACGATTCTCCGTATTAATTCTTAGCAATCGCATGTGACCAATAATATTGTCTAAGATATAAAGTATTGAATCTCCTTGATTCTCTACCCGTGATAAGTCAAATCAATAGTTACTAACCACACGTGATCCTATTTAAGGGACGAAGATTAAGAAATAATGAACCACTGAGGTCTAATTCTTCCTTGTTCAGTTCTGAAGAATTTGTCCTCCTGTAGGTCCTCTTCAGTGCATCAGTCATGCACTAGTGTAATCTCTTGGTCAAGACAAACCAATCTGAGCCTTACACTTCAACCTTTCACGATGAATTGTTCATTTCCATCTAGGTCGTGAATGGTGTACTTTTAGTTACAAGGGACTATTAATTTAATCTTCTGTGATCTGGTATCACTAAATTAACTACAATGTAACACGTCTTATTTATTGAAACAGTTATCAAGAAAATATATGTAACATTCGATGATATTTAAAGCATCGATTATAAACATTTTATTTCAAGAAATAAGTCCGAAATTTAGGTTTTGATTATACAAAGTAAAAGCATACTTTCGAAGATAATCCCAACAATCTCCCACTTATACTCAAAGTCGCTTTTTAAGTATACTACAACATGTCTCGTGTAGTTCTAATCGTGACATCTAATGTCACCTACACGAACCTAATAATGTCTCCCACTTATACTCAAAGCGATTTGGCTATGCACTTGACAACCATTCCTCCCACATGTCTCTTGAATGTTTCCAGAGGCAGACACTTTGTGAAAGGATTAACTAGGTTATCCTCCAATGCGATCTTAGCCACCTCTTCATCTCCTCTCTTAACAATTTCTCGTCTAAGATTTCTTTCCTTCATGTGCTTGTTTGACTCGTGGACTCTTGGTTCCCTTGAATTTGCAACTGCCCCTAGCAAATATTGTTAGACAAATTCGGAACTCCATCCAAGTCCACTAAGAAGGTCTAGAGCCAAAATGGTTCTTTCACTGCTTCACAAGTAACTACTTACCCGGCTTCCATGGTTGAGTCAGTGATGCATTTCTACTTCACACTCATCCATTTCATGGCCACACTTCCCAAATGAAAGACACTAATAACCGGGGCGATTGTTTTTCGGAATCTATGTCGATTGGAAATCCGAGTCCGTGTGGGTGATGGGGATTAGACTATCTCGATGATAAACTAACATTCTATCTCGAGTTCTTTTTCGGATACTTCGTAATGTTTTTAATCTGCCATCAATGTTCTTTCCCCGGGTTACTTTGATATCTTACCACCATGCCAACGGCAAAGCAGATATCTGGTCTCGTGCACAACATTACATACATAAGGCTTCCGACAACCGAAGCATAAGGAATGCCTTTCATGTCATCTATCTCCATTTTGTGTCTTAGGGCACATTTCCTTGGTAGATGGATTCCATGTCTGAAAGGTACGAAGCCTTTCTTGGAATCCTGCATCTTTGAATCGCTTCAAGACGATTGTCTATGTATGAAGCTTGCGATAAGCCTATCATCCTTTTCTTGCGATCTCGAGTGATCTTGATCCCAAGGATGTGCCCGGCTTCCCCTAAGTCCTTCATATCAAACTGTTTTGAAAGCCATGCCCTTACGTCTGATAACACCTTTACATCGTTCCCGATGATTAGAATGTCATCTACGTATAGTACTAAGAATACCAATGCAGTTCCGACACGCTTTTTGTACACACAACTTTCGAACTCGTTTTGATCAAACCCATAAAACTTTATAACATGATCAAAACATTGGTTCCAAGCTCTGGATGCCTATTTGAGTCTGTAAATGGACTTCATGAGCTTACAAACTAGGTGTTCTTAGCATTTTTCAATGAAGCCTTGGGGTTGTTGCATATAGATTTCTTCATCAAGACTTCCGTTAAGGAAAGCCGTCTTGACATCCATTTGCCATTTCAAAAGTCGAGATCTCGCAGAATCGACAAGAGAATTCGGATGGACTTGAGCATTACTCTGAAAGTGAAAAAAAGTTTCCTCATAGTCGATCCCTTCTTTACGAGTATAACCTTTAGCCACAAGCCTTGCCTTGAAGGTTTCCACCTTCCGTCCCCGGTCCTCTTTTTCTCTTGTATACCCACTTGCAACCAATGAGTTTGACCCCATTAAGTGGTTCGACTAGCTCCCACACTCTGTTATGATCCATAGAACCCATTTAAACTTTCATTCTTTGTTTTGCCAAGAAACTTCATCCTTGTCTTGGATTGCCTCGTCATATGTCCATGGGTCCGATTAAATCTTGTCAGGGAATCAAGTCCGAGGACTTTTCTATCCCCATGAATCTCTCGGGCTGTCTCACAACCCTCCCACTCTGACGAGGTTCGGTTGTGTAAGTGTGTCGTTTAGTATGTCATCTTATGCAGTTGTTAGCGAGAGGTTAGCCCCTTAGCTCATTTAAGGTAATCTCACTGGGTCTTCTTTTGTTCATATAGTCTTCTTCCAAAAAATCTAAAGTGGGTGCTTATTACCACCTTTTTGATCTTCGGGACCATAGAACATACACCCTTTAGTTCCTCGGGGTATCCTACAAACAACCTTAATTACGATCGAGGATCGATTTTTCCGGCTTCCTTGTCCAACAACACGTGGCGGGACACCCCAAATTTTTCATGTGTCTCAAAATCGGGCTTGCGCTTGGGTCCACAATTCTTTGGGAGTTTTGGGAACCGATTTGGATGGCACCAAGTTCAGAATGTAGGCCGTTGTTTCCAAGGCATGACCCCAGAACGACTTGGGAAGATCCGCATAACTCATCATAGATCTAACCATTTCCAAAAGAGTTATGTTTCTTCGCTCTGCAACCCCATTTTGTTGAGGGGTTCCGGGTGCAGTTAGCTTGGATGCAATCCCTTTATCAGACAAGTAGTTCAAAAACTCATCGCTGAGGTACTCGCCTCCACGATTGGATCGTAAAGACTTGATACGTTTTTCCCTATGATTCTCTGCTTGAGCCTTAAATTCTTTGAATTTCTCAAAGGTCTCAGATTTATGCTTCATAAGGAAAATATAACCGTACCTTGAGTAGTCATCAATAAAAGTGACGAAATACTCATAACCTCCCCTTGCTTTGGTTGACATTGGACCACATACGTCTATGTGAACGATTTCTAACACTTCTTTGGCTCTATTCCCCTTGGCTCCGAATGCCCTCTTGGTCATTTTACCCTCCAAACATGATTCGCAGGTTGGAATTGGTTCAACTTGGAGAAACTCTAGTGAACCGTCTTTCACCAACCTTTGGATCCTCTTTGGATTAATATATCCCAATCTTAGATGTCATAGAAGTGTCTCGTTCACGTCTGATGAACATTTTCTTTTCTCGGAAACAGTTGATGTGTTATAGGATGCGTTTCGTGAGTGGTGTGCACAGTTAATTGTATAGAGATTATTCGATAACGTTCCTTGACAGATAAATTTATCATAAAGAGAAATGGTAACAACTTTATTAAAAGTAACCGAATATCCATCAAGGTAAAGTTTAGAAACTGAAATTAAATTCTTTCTAAAATTCGGAACGTAAAGAACATCTCTTAAAATTAAAACTTTGTCTTCAAAAGACAGGTGCACTTCTCCCACTGCTTCAGCTGCCACTCTCGTAGCATTGTCCAGTGGGATGAGGATCTCACTCTCACTAAGTTTTCGGGTCCGCTTGAACCCCTGTAAAGTGAAACAAACATGATCAGTGGATCCCGTATCCACCACCCATAAATGGGAGGCATACACCGCTAAGCAAGTTTCAACAACTAGTGCATGAGAATTACCTTTATTTCCATTCCTTTTGGGTTTGGAACAGGCTGACCTCCAATGTCCTTTTCACCTCAGTTAAAACACTTCCCCTTAGCTGGCTTGCTCACTCCTCTACCTCCCTTCACCTTTTCTTTGTCATTGGTAACACTTGAGTTCACTTGCTTGTGGCTTTTGTCCTTTTTCTTGTTCTTACCACCCCTTGGCCTAGAAGAAGAAGAAGGTCCATTTGCCACCAAGACTTGGCTCTTTTGCCCCAATATCGCCTCTGCCGAGACCAAAGCTTGCAATAGATCAGGCATCGAGAACTTCTGATTATTCATCTGGTAGTTCAGCCTGAACTGTTCAAAACTTTTCGGCAGAGAGTGGAGCACGAAATCGATTTGGGTCTCGATGTCGTATTCAGCGCCAAGTACCTCAAGTTTGTTAAGGTGAGCCATCATCTGGAGAACGTGCTCCCTTACGGGCGTTCCCTCCACCATTTTCATAGAGAGCAAGTCTCTCATGGTGATCTGACGAGCCACACGGTTCTGATGTTGAAACATCGTTTTAAGACTAGTCATGATGTCTACAGCGGTATCAACGTTCTGGTGTTGGTGTTGCAACACATCTGACATAGAAGCCAAGATGGTACACTCTGCCATTTCGTTTGAACGCTCACAGTCAGCATACTCTTTCTTAACCGTTTTAGTTGACTCATCTTTTGGCTTTTTTGGTTTAGGTGTAGTGAGAACCCAGTTATGGCTTTGTGCAGTGAGGACAATAGTAAGTTTACGACTCCAATCAACGAAGTTTTCACCAGTAAACAAATTTTCTTTAAGTATATTGAACAGTGGATTAAAAGGTTGCGACATGATGAATTGAAATAAATAATAATATGCATAAGCACAAATATATCACAAAATTCGATCACATGTTTCATATTAAAATCTCAAAAAAATATGAACATGCATCAGCCAACATCTTAAAATAGTTTAAATAAGCCACGTGGGGTGGGTCATTATTTAAACACATTCAAGCAGGTTATAAACAAGAACAATTACAAACCTTTAATATCCAGATTAATAGTTGGCTCCCACTTGACCAATATAAAATTGACAGGGACTTCGGGGAAGTATATGCATATCAATTTTATACCTAAGTAATAACCATGATTAAATACAAAATTATTATTTCGCTTTGAACGAGCCTCGTGGGGAGGATCATCGTCGCCACTAGTAGTAATCCACAATCATCCATCTAGAATTTATTCATGTGAAAGCTATCTTTTGACCGTCCCGTGGGGGGAATTTCTCCAAAAGAATTCACAAATAAATAAATCATGGAGGTCAAAATTAATTCAATTTTATTATCCGAATAAAATTGTCAATTAATTATTTAAACATACTTAGTAATTTTTTAAAGGTGAGATTTTTCATTGGGCAATTCTCATACAAACACATTTAAACTAATTAAATAAAGCACAAGAAATCACAACAATAAATCAAGCAAAGCTGAAAAATAAACATATTGGGCACAAATTATCCAATTGTCATGGTTTGATTTTTCTTGGCTTGATTTTTGAAGAAACGCTGCCTTGAATTTCTCCCACTCTATCGCCCTCAAAAGAACTCCATCTCAAACGCCATGCCAAGTAGCTCGCAATGGGATGCACACCAAGATTCGCCGGCCCCTGGTCGAAACAAAATTCGGCGACACCGCCAAGATGCCTCTGCGGACTCTTCAAGAAGAATTCAAGAAGCGACGCACAGATCCACAAGACATCCAATTGCACTACACAAGCAAGCCTCACCTTGCCCGCGGATCTCGCGAGCGTGCCGCGTCCTGCTTGCGCCAAGGCTTACCGCCTCGACGCTTTGCCGCATTTGGTCCCCACCTCCCATCGCGGAAGCAGACGTCGCCCTGGCTTACGCCCACACGTCGATCCGATCCCACCCGATGCCTAGTGTTGTGCCCATCCGCATGGCGACGTCCGAGTCGTCGCGTGCTTCCCTTGGCACGTTTCACGCGATGCACGTCGTCCGTGTACGGTTCTGGATCTATCCTTTAATTCTTCGTCTCCGCCTCCGTTTCCGATCCGGTTACAATTTATTTACAAAAAATAAATAAACCTAGATCTAGACTAGTCTATTACATTGATCAAATCAAACAAATCCTAATCTACTCGTGGATTTTCTCACGAGGCAAAAATCTAATTGAACGAATCGAATTAAAAACCACAATTTATATGCATGCATAAATAAACACATTAAATTCCATGACAATTGGATACCTGCAAAAAAGATCTAGCAATTCTACTATCCAATTTCAAATTTAATGAAAACGAATTAAATTACAATTTAAAATTGAGCAAAAACCGAGGATCGATACAGTTGTTGGGGAATTATTTGCACGGATCTATTCGGGATGAATATTTAAATACAAATTTAATTCTAACAATTATTACTAGCATGAATTAATCCTATATTAATTCAAATAATAATTCAACAACAAATCATGCATATAAGCAAATCACATAAATCATACGATGCGGAATTTCTACGGGTTTCGTGTGAACTAACCTCTTGGAGTAGTAATGGTCTCGTCGATTAAACACACCAAAAAGCCTTCCCAAGTATTCCCTAGTCCTTGCTTTCGTCAATCCGGTGGAAGGAAACTTCATGAACAATTAACAAAAAGGAAAAATAAAAATTTGTTGCACCACCTTTGTGGATTTACTAATTTTTTCAGCACATGGAATTGTACTTGGGAATGAAAGAATCATCCCCTATTTATAGATGGGGTGGTGGTCGAAAATTTTGGGGAAAAACAATGTGGGAAAATCTTTTCTTGATCTCCAAGAAATCTTGAATATATCTCATATATTCTTTTCTCCATAATTAAAATATTCCACAAAAATCCCACCTCATCTTGTTATGGAATATTTCGAAAATAATAGGAACAAGAAACCAAGATTTGGATCTTCTTGAATTTATGAGATATACATGTATTTCAAGAAATACATATCTTCCATAATATCTTTTCAAGAAAATCAAGAAAATCTTTCTTTCCCTTTTATTTCAAAATTTTCGAAAATCACAATATAAATAACCAAGTGGGAGATTTCTTGAATTTAATGAGATAATCTTGTATTCCAAGAATACATATCTTCATTCCATAACAAAATTCAAAGAAAATCTTTCTCCCATTTTATTCATATTTTTCAAAAAAATGAGGAAAAATAAGCAACAAAATCTATTTTATTTTTAAACACCTTTTTCAGTTATTGGACTTTATGTTGGGCTACTTGGGGGGCCTTTAGGAGAATTAAGATTGGACCTTCCAATGGATCTTGAATTATCAATATTGAGCCACAATATTATTCAAGCCCATAAATATTAATTAATCCCACTACATAACTAATATTGCACTATCCATCTTAACCCATATTACAGTCAATATGGATCTCGGTTATTATTTCCCGTGTTTTAAGATTATCTAGCCCATTAATTAATTCAAGCCACTGAAATAGCTTTCCATTAATTAATATCTTTTGTCCTTGGTTAAGGAATGGTTCAACATTATTATTCATACCGGAAACTAGTTCCACTTGCAAGATTTGGTATGATAAATCTTATGAACCTCCCAAGGGGGCAAATCGAACAAGCGTACTTGCACACGATTCAAGCGTACTTGCACACGATTCTTCGTATTAAATCTTAGCAATCGCATGTGACCAATAATATTGCCCAAGATATAAAGTATTGAATCTCCTTGATTCTCTACCCGTGATAAGTCAAAGAAATAGTTACTAACCACACGCGATCCTATATAAGGGACGAAGATTAAGAAATAACGAACCACTGAGGTCTAATTCTTCCTTGTTCAGTTCTGAAGAATTTGTCCTCCTGTAGGTCCTCTTCAGTGCATCAGTCATGCACTAGTGTAATCTCTTGGTCAAGACAAACCAATCTGAGCCTTACACTTCAACATTTCATGATGGATTGTTCATTTCCATCTAGGTCGTGAATGGTGTAGTTTTAGTTACAAGGGACTGTTAATTTAATCTTTTGTGATCTGGTATCACTAAATTAACTACAATGTAACACATACTATTTATTGAACAGTTATGCAGTAAATATATGTAACATTCGATGATATTTAAAGCATCAGTGATAAACAATTTATTTCAGTAAATAAGTCCGAAATTCAGTTTTGATTATACAAAGTAAAAACATACTTTCCAGTATAATCCCAACAAATAGGCACTTGCTCAGCATTTGAAGATGTTTCACCTTTGAACACCACCACTTTCTTTGCATCAGCTTTGTCATCCTTCTCAGTTGTATTCATCTCTTACACACGTAGGATGCTGATCAGTTCATTTTGACTTATTGTATCTGTATCCCTTGCCTCTTCAATTGCACAAATCTTTGCATCAAAGCGCTTAGGTGCAATATGCAAAATCTTATGAACTAATCTCACATTGGAGATGGGATCTCCAAGAGATTGAGCTTCATTTGCAATTTCAGTGACTCGTTCATTGTAAGAAGAAATTGTTTCATCCTCCTTCATCAAGTTCTCGAACTTTATCTCAAGCATTCGAAGTCTGGACCTTCGAACACTATCCGAACCTTCATTGTGCTCTTGCAATCTATCCCAAGCTTCTTTTGCAGAAACACATGTTGATATGATCTTGAACATGGTCATATCAACTGATGTGAATATTGCATTCAAAGCTTTAGAATTGTAGCTAGCAGTTGTACTTTCATCATTAGTCCAATCTAGTTCGCGTTTGACTGTAACTTCTCCTTCTTCATCTGCAGGATTCTTAGGAGGTGTCCATCCTGAAAGTATACTTCTCCAAGCACGTTCATCAATTGACTTGATGTACATCCTCATCTTTTGTTTCCAATACGCATAGTTTGTACCATCAAGAATTGGTGGTCTCAAACTTTGTGGAGTAAGTGGATATTCCATCGCCATAACAAAAAAAAACACATTTGACACAGGATCTAATTTAGTAACATCAAGTTTTGGCTCTGGTGCCAAATGAAAGTGTGCTTTACGGGGTTGTGTTTAGTAAAATCAGAGTAATGTTACACTGAATGTTGTGACACTCAAAGTAACATTCAAAAGACAGAAACAACGACAAACTCAGAAACACAACACACAAATTTTAATAAGACTTTGCACAATCTATATCAATATAGATTGTGAAGCCCTATGGCCAAAATCACTATTTATCATAATAATGAATACAAAGAGGTTCACAAATCGACCCTCTTGAAACAAGATCAAACATATGATCTAAAGGCTTAAGTGTATCTATACACAGCCAAAGGTGATCTATTCTATGAACAAATCTAGCACCAACTCGAGGTATTGTAAACCCTACAATTACACACTAATGGTAAAACAAAACCCACAACAACAACCCTATCACTCTGGATGCACTCACACACTCTACAGTTGATGCTCGGTTGTTGCTTCGACTGAACAATACACGATATGTAGTAATATTCGCAATTGATGTGAACATCAAGGTCTTCTATTTATAGACTTCGTGTATGCCTTACTAGAGCCTCCTTGGAGGATCTAGAAACTCTTCAATTCACTCTTCCATGATCTTTGTAACTGCCCAGATAGTGGGTTCTTCAAGTGTGAAAACAGCCGCATGATCTAGTCCCTTCCACTCGATTCTTGAAGCTTGTGGAACCTTCTGGAATCTTGCAGAACAACCTAGATCATCAACCTGCAGTCAACAAAATCAAAGACAACATTGAACATAAAAGTGTTAGTGGTTAAGAAGAAAGGACGAATACTGATGTTGTAACCAATGTTGTAACATCGGTGGGAACATCAACAAATATGATTAAATTATTTGAATAGACACTTCATCATGTTCAAGACTTAATCGAGTATTCGAGAATGAAAGGAGGAAATCGTAATAGCTCATGTTTCAGTTATAGGTAGTTGCACAATTCCTCGCAACGTACCTCATATATTGAGAATGTCTAATTTATTGTATAGGGTTCAATTAAGACCGTTAGTTTGACTAATCGCTCGATATATGAGGGTCTATGGGTCACACAACAAGTAATGGTTATTTACTAATTATGGTTGGTTGATTAAATATTATATTGGATATTAATATTTAATTTATGGAGAATATAATAATAATTATATTTAGAATTAATTATTATTACTATTTAATTAAATTAGATTTAATTAAATAGAATTCCCAATAATAATATATGGAATATTATTATTAAAGGATTTAATATATATGGAATCAAATCCGTAGAGATTTGATATACATGAAATTAAATCCGTAGAGATTTTACATGTGGAAAATAAATCTAAGAGATTTATTTTATTAGGATTTTTCCTAATAAAGGTAAGCTTAAGATTTAAGTTGAGCCTCTCCTATATATATATATGAGCTCTTGGGAATTCATAATACGTGAGTTCATATTTTCTCCATAAAATCTCTAAGTTAGAATTTGTTGGGAAAATATGGGTGCCCGGATCTATTCGAGATGATTTTAAATACATATTTAAATTAAATAATTAATTACTAACATGAATTAATCCTAAATCAATTCAACATAATAATTATACAAGCAATAAGCATCATGCGTACACGTAATCCACATAAATCCTAAGCATGCGGAATCTAGGAGTTACGAGATTACATACCTCTTGTAGAGACAACCTTTGAGACGATAGATTAACCCAAAGAGCCTTCCCAAATATGTCCCAAGTCCACGAACGTAATCCCGTGGGAGGATTCACACGAACGATTTTAATAAAAGAGAAAAATAAAATATTTTGTCATCACCTTTGTGGATTTCTAATATTTCCAACACATGAAATTGCACTTGGGAATGAAAAATACATCCCCTATTTATAGAGACAGGGGTGGCCGATTTTTTGGTGTAAAAAATAAGGAAAAAAATCTTTTTCTTGGTCTCCAAGAAATCTTGAATATATCTTTTATATTCTTTTCTCCTTAATTAAATTTTCCATAAAAATCTCTTCCCCTTCTTATCCCATAAATTTCAAAATTTTACAAGGAAAAAGAAACAAGATTTGATTTCTTGAATTTATGGGATAATTATGTAGGGATCTTCTACGGTCAAGAACGACTTCGCCCTTCCTGACGTCAGAAATCCTTTGATTACCGTTGGATCAACGATCTAACGTGTAATTTTATTTTTAAATGATTGCACTTTGCACTAGTGCTTTTACATTCTGCATACTGCAATCGCACTGCATCGCCCAACTAATAAATTAAATTAATAATTACAAAATGACGAAATTATCCTTTCAATAAAAAAATAACACATATATATTTTTATTAATATTTCATTTTTATATTACAACACTCTTAAATATAATTAAAATTTCTCATATTCTATTCAAACATGCTTATTGATCCAACCTAATTATTTTGGGAGAAATCCATTCTACCTCAAATCTCAAGGCGAATGAATCAGGTGACAATGGAGGGAGATTGATTTGGACAAAGGCGGAAATCTTGAGAACTTTTCTCTCTTTTCGAACTCGGAAACAATTCCGTCTTCACGCTCTCTCTCTCCTTTCCATTAATATTTCTCTATTTCTTTTAAAAAAATTCTTTAATTTGTATACTTCAGTAATTATATTTCTGTACATAAGATTATGTAGTTGAGCCTGCAAATCTTGTATGGAATAATTTAAAAACTGCAGCATCATGTTGTTGCAACGACGCCATGGTTGTTGTTCATACCATCTTCAGTGCCACTCTTGAGAGAAAAGGGAGAAGACGAAATAATTTTCAGGAGTTCTTCGTCATAAATTCGTGTGTGGGGATAGTACAACATAATCTAAGTTCCTGATGATCTCTTAGAAGAAAAATTAAAATTAGGGTTCTTCATTTAATTTGGAGAAGAAATTAAGAAAACAAAAATCAAAATTAGGGTTCTTCATTTGATTTGGAGAAAAAATAAAAAAAGTAAATAAATAAGGTTCTTTGATATTTAATTCGTGAAAGAAAAGTTTCAAAGATTTATTAATTTAACATAAATAATAAGTTTTAAAATTTATAAAATTTTTATTTTTTATAAAAAAATGTTATATGAATATTTTAGTAATTTGATAATTTTTATTAAAAAAATTTATTATTTAGCCTTATGGCGAAACTATATCGTCCATAGCGAAGTTAAATGACGTGGCATCCTTTTATTGGATATCTGACGTCAGGAAGGGCGAAGCCGATCCTAACCGTAGAAAAGCCCAATTATGTATTCCAATAATACTTATCTCTTTCCATAAAATATCTACAAGAAAATCAAGAAAATATTTTCATCCTTTTCCTACAAAATTTTCGAAAATTTCAAGAAATATTAGGCAAGAATATTTTCTTCTCCTTTTCATTAATTGGACTTTAATTGGGCTATTTGAGGGACCTTTAGGAGAATTAAGATTGAATCTTCAATGGACTATGGAGCTATAATATTGGGCCAAATATTATTCAAGTCCATTAATATTAATTTATTCCACTATAAAATTAATATTGAACTATCCATCTTAACCCATATTACGACTTTACTATAATATGGCTCTCAGCCATTATTTCCCGTGTTTAAGATTATCTTAGTCCATTAATTAATTAAGCCACAGAACAAGCTTTATATTAATTAATATATTTGTCCTTGGAGTAAAGACAACTCAACATTATTATCCATACCGGAAATAAATTTTCACTTGCAAGATTTGGTATGATAAAGATTCTGAGCCCACCAAGGGGACAAATCAAGCAAGACGTACTTGCACACGATTCTCCGTGTTAAATGTCAGCAATCGTCATGTAATTAATAATATTGCCCAAGATATAAGGTATCGAATCACATTGACTCTCTTCCTATCATAAGGCAAAGCAATAATTATTAATTTCACATGATCCTATTTAAGAGACGGAGATTAAGAAATAACACACTAGTGAGGTCTAATTCTTGTATATTCAGTACCGAAGAATTTATCCTCCTGTAGGTCCTTATTCAGTGCATCTAAATGCACTAGTATAATCTCTTGGTCAAGACAAGCCAATCTGAGCCTTATACATCAACCTTTCATGATGGTTTGTTCATTTCCATCTAGGTTGTGAATTTGTACTTAATTACGAGGAACTGTTAATTTGATCTTCTGTGATCTGGTATCACCAAATTAACTGCAACGTAATACGTACTTAACTTATTGAACGGGTTTGCAATAAATATATATAACATTCATTCATATTTAATGCAACAGTGATTAATATATTATTTCAGTAAATAAATAAGAAAATCCAGTTTGGTTATACAAAGTAAAAGCATACTTTTCAGTATAACCCCAACAAAATTTTCCTAGCAAATTCATCTCGGGGATTCAACGCTGGTAGATATGTGCAAATTAGTAAACAACTGTTACGTGGATACCATAGTTGAGGAATCTGTGTACGAATTGCTGTAAGAATTCTGTTTACGTTTACTAGTATTTAATTATGCAATTAATTGTTCGTTGTTGGTGAACTGTTTATTTCCACTGCGCATGTATTACGTGTTTAAGTGCCTCTAAATTTCAACAATAAATGTATAATAGGGGTGGATGTGTATTTGGATGGAGGAAGAGATGTGCAAATCTAAAAAGTGGCCGGGATAGGGGGAAGCTCATCCGTCATCCGGATCTCCCCGGCCTAAAACAAACATGACCTATTTTTCTTACACCAACTCATTATCTCTCATACTTTTCTTACGACAATTCATTATCTCTCCTATTTTTCTTACACTTTTATTTCATACAATCATTATCACACTAATTAACAATAATAAAATAATACATCATCATAATTAAAAATTATTGATTTAACATAAAGCTTCATCCACCTCTACCACATCCAACACAAAACAAGCACCAAATTACTATTCACATGATTTCCCCCATCCACCTTTTTTCTCCATCCAGATTTCCCCCAACCACCTCAAGACAAAAACAAAGGTGCGCTTACTTTTCTTACACTCTTCTTTCATATAATCATTATCACAGTAACTAACAATAATAAAATAATAAACCATCATAATTAAAAATTATTGATTTGACATAAAGCTTCATCTATCCCTACCACATTCAACACAAAACAAACACAGATTACTATTCATAGGATTTGTCACATTCAACTTTATTCCCCATCCGGATTTGCCCCATCCACCTCAAGTGTAAAACAAACATGACATAACGGCATGTTTGTTTTCCATTTGGGAGAATTGGATGGGGGATGGGCTTCCCCCCATCCCGGTCATTTTTTGAATTTGCACATCCAATCCGTCATCCAAATACACATCTACCTCTATTATACACTTATACCTTAACACTATCACATCATTACTTTTCTTATATCAACTAATTCCCTCTCACTTTTCTTACAACAATTTGTTATCTCTCCTACTTTTTTTACACTTTTCTTTCATACAATCATTATCATACTACCTAACAATATTAAAAGTCAAAGTTTATTATGAAAATTTTCATATGTGAAAAAAAATTATTTTGACCACGTTTTTGTTCGACTTAGAAAAAATAAATTTCACCAAAAATTTGTTGCTGCTGGGTCTCAAACTCGAGCCGTCAGGTTACTATTCATAGGATTTGTCACATTCAACTTTATTCCCCATCCGGATTTGCCCCATCCACCTCAAGTGTAAAACAAACATGACATAACGGCATGTTTGTTTTCCATTTGGGAGAATTGGATGGGGGATGAGCTTCCCCCCATCCCGGTCATTTTTTGAATTTGCACATCCGATCCGTCATCCAAATACACATCTACCTCTATTATACACTTATACCTTAACACTATCACATCATTATTTTTCTTATATCAACTCATTCTCTCTCACTTTTCTTACAACAATTTGTTATCTCTCCTACTTTTTTTACACTTTTCTTTCATACAATCATTATCATACTACCTAACAATATTAAAAGTCAAAGTCTATTATGAAAATTTTCATATGTGAAAAAAAATTATTTTGACCACGTTTTTGTTCGACTTAGAAAAAATAAATTTCGCCAAAAATTTGTTGTTGCTGGGTCTCAAACTCGAGCCGTCAGGTGGCATGTTAATACTGCTTACCACTAGGCTACATCAATATAGTATGATACTCTATGCAACAATATGTATATAACCATTAAAGTTGTAGTGAATGTTTTATTTTTGATATATTTATCCCTCGTTTTTTTTATCGCCTCATCTCCTTTTGTGTTGTCACTGGGGTTCTTCAGCTAGTATTTTTCAATTTCTCAATTTTCATATTAGATTCTTCAATTGATAATTTATCAATTAGATAATTTATCATTATATAATATTTTTTATTAAATTTATGCATCTCATACCATATATGACAAAATTAGATGTATATATTTAATTATCTATAGATTAAAATTCACACAATCGATTGATGAATAAAAAAAAAATCTAATTCTAGTTATCTAGTTGATTAAAATATATTTAAAAAATATTTTTATTAGTACTTCTATTTTCAAATTGTAAGTATAGTATATTCAAAATTGTATTTTTTTTAATTGTAATATTATATGTTTTGCATGTAATATTTTAGTTTTGATTAGATAACCTTCATAACTTAACTTTTTTTTTTGTATAGATTGTAATATCGTTATATATTTTTGTAATACTGTTGTGTTATTTCATATAATACTGTTATGTTTTTCTTGTAATATTGTTTCGATTTTTTATTTGAAACCAAAGTAAGTGTTAATCATTGTTATTATGAATTTTAATACTTCTTCAGTTATGCATTTAATACACTTAAAAAAAAAATCTTATTTTTTTATGCAATACGTTTATATTACTACATGTAATACTTCTATATTTTGCATATAATACTGTTTTAATTTTGCATCAAATCTAGAGAATAGCTGAATTTTAAATTTTTTTACTGTTTTAATTTTGCATCAAATATAGATAATAACAGAATTTAAAAATAAAAAAATTGATCTAAAAAATTGCATCAAATCTAGAAAATAACTGAATAAAAAAAAAATTGATTTAAAAAAATATAATAAATCTGCACCAAGCAGGGTTCGAACCCGCGCCTAACAACCAGAAAAAAAAATTGCCCACCATCGATCTACAAGGTAATATGATGCTTGAACTTGTCCCTTATTTATTTTTCTTTACAAAATTTTAAATAATTTTGATTTAAAAAATAAAAATAAATCTGAACCAAGCAAGGTTCAAGCCCACGCCTAGCAACCATAACAAGAAGTCGTCGGCCATCAAGCTACATGCCCGTATTATGCTTGAACTTGTCGCTTATTATTTTTATCTACTGTTATTGTCCACAAAAACAGATATTTTCATATATGAAAATTTTCACACAAGACCTACTCATATTAAAATAATACATCATCATAATTAAAATAAACACAGATTACTATTCATAGAATTTGCCTCATCCAACTTTATTATCCATCCAAATTTGGCCCATCCACCTCAAGCCGAAAACAAACATGACATAAGCTCAGTTTACTTTGAAAATAAAGATTAGGGTGTATATGATAAAGTAGGATGAAAAAGGAGATAGAGATTGAATATTTATATCTCATCTCTCATTTATTTTAGTAAATTTGATAAAATTCAGTTTACCCATTTATCAAAATACCCCTCATTTCAACTTTCATTTCATCTCCACCTCCGCCTTTATCATTTTCCAAAAATCTTCACTTATTTTTAGAATTTTAGAACAAAGCCAAATCATGTTCATATTAAGAGTGAGTTATTGAAATTTTATAAAATTGATCACTGTCATATATATGAAAAAGCGAGAGATTCAAACGATGAAATGAATCCAAAGAGGATGGAGCAGACTGCAAAAAATATTAATTGTGTTCTAATAAAATAAAATAAATCTAAACTTGTCTGTTTAAAGTGGATGGAGCAGAGTATTACTTTAATAATTTCCAAAACTAATTGTTCGACCATCCTCTTGCGAAAAGAAAGGGTGTGTATTGTGTTCTTGCAATGAAATAAAATATAAATCTATCATACAAAATTAAGAATACACAGATGATGATCCGAAAATAAATCAGGGGAGGAGGGATCCCGACTTGTAAAGGAGGAGAAGGTTTCATTTTGGGAAAGAAGACAATGTGGCGGCGAGGAGGCGTTGTCGATGAGGGTTATTTTTCCATCTCATGACGCCATTGGTGTTGGGCTCCGATGCATCCTCCACCACCGCTCACCCACTTGCTGGTGTTCCGGAATTTTGGCCAAAATTTAAGTTACCGATGGCATTTTAGTATAATATTTGTTATATCCCAACTAAAATTAATTATCACACCTCTGTTTATTGGATTCACTATTAGATATAATCCTCGGAAAGTGTTTTTTCTGGGATTTGAAATTAAAAGTGTTTTTTTGGTCAATCAAAGTAAATAAGTGATAAGGTTAAATAATTAGTTTTATCCAACTTTATCATTCAAAACAAACACAAGACTAAATTAAAAAATTAAATGAGCTAAGAAAATTCAATTTTTTATGTCAACACCCACTTGATTGATTTGCCTTAACTCTTTCGAAGAAAATAGAGTGATGTCTAAGCCCCTTAGACAGTGGCATAGTTAGAAAATTTGTTCAGGGGCCCAATTTACAATGTTGTTTAATAAATTAAAATAATATGATAATAATAATAACTTTTTACAAATGAATAACATATAGAAGTGTGAAAAATGTATTGATTGCTTTCGAATGGTTACAACAGAGGTATTTAAAGGTTACAATGACATATACAATAAGGAATGTTTCGTAAACAAATCCCATGAAATCAGGAATAAGCGTAATTGACGGTAGTCATGACTTATTCCTTAATACGCCCCTCCAAAATTGATGTTCCATCAGCAACGTTGATTTTGGAACGTAGAAGCTAAAAGTGTGGACAAGCTAAGGGCTTGGTTAGGAGGTCAGCCAACTGGTCCTCTGTAGTGACATATGAAACAAAAAGTCGATCCTTGAAACCAAGATCACGCACCAAATGTAAATCAATAATGATGTGTTTCATGTGTCAGTGTTGAACTAGATTCAAAGATAATCTCGTAGCACCCATGTTGTCACACAACAAACGGGGTGGTGATGGGAAATTAAGACCGAGATCCCAAAACATATGTTGTAACCAACACACTTCAGATGCTACCGTAGCAAGAGCACGATACTCAACCTCAATGGATGACCGCGCAATACCCTTCTATTTTCTTGAAAATTGATGTTCCAAAGACGATGTAGGCAGATGTAGATTTTACATCCACAAGATCCCCACCAAAATTTGATTTTGGAACGTAGAAAAAAGACCATGTTGGAAAAATTTAATAAAAGGACAAGCCCAAAACTTGGTTAGGAGGTTCAAGAAACTCTTGATCCTCCTTTAGAGTGACATATGAAACAAAAAGTCGATCCTTGAAACCAAGATCACGCACCAAATGTAAATCAATAATGATGTGTTTCATGTGTCAGTGTTGAACTAGATTCAAAGATAATCTCGTAGCACCCATGTTGTCACACAACAAACGGGGTGGTGATGGGAAATTAAGACCGAGATCCCAAAACATATGTTGCAACCAACACATCTATCGGATGCTACCGCGATACCTTAGAAAGAGATATTGCGATACTCAACCTCAATGGATGACCGTGCAATACCCTTCTATTTTCTTGAAAGCCAAGAGATGGGATTAGGGAGGAAGACGACACCTTTAGCGGCCCGAAAGATGTCGATGTGGCAAAAAGTGATGTAGATTTTACATCCAAACAAATATAGATCCCACACCAAAATTGGAACTCCGGAATATCTCTCCAACGTGATTTTTTCAAGAGTAACCTTGGTGTATGCCTATAAATCTTTGGTGACCCTCTACATCGTGAGTTTAACTCAAGAGCTCAAACTTATTCTTGCAAAAGTTAAAGCACTCGAAAATACCTTGACCATGTTGGAGATTGAAGAGAGCTCTTTAGATAGCAAAATTTATCTAAAGCGTTCCTAACCCTTTGCATTGTGCTTCATTGTAAAGGATATCAATGTTCCCCCAAACCCTTGAGAAAGGTGTTGGACATGTTTGTTGAGCTAAAAGAGTTATTCACGAAGAAAACTCTCAATATCTAGGCGTAGTCCGATGATTGAGTAAGTAAACTTGTGGGTCGGGTTGAGTAAGTGCAAAAGTCGGTCTAGAGTTGAGTAAGTAAACTACGAGGTAGTCCGAAAGCTTTGGTTGATAGTGAATTTCTCTGAAGAGTCGGGAGAGTGGATGTAGGAGCTTGAGTCTCCGGAACCACTATAAGCTGTGTTCTTTATTGCTTTCCTTATACGATTTTGACTAGATGCCACCTTTTCAGATGATTGGAATCATCCACTTGAGCTAGATGCCCAACACTAAGGTATTATTAGTGAGAAACTTTTTCGACCATTCAATCATTGACACGATAAGTGAAACAGAAAGTTCTTAGAATAAATTGATGATAAGACAAAGATTGATAATTTTCACTACATTAAAATTCCAAAGCACAAATTTGTTTAGTTTTTTTTATGTTTAATTAATTTTCTTGTACTCTACAATAGATAATGGATATAAGAAAATGTATTTGAATTGTTATCTTGATTTAGGCGGTTGTATAATGAATCTTTTTATTAATTTTGAAGTGTAAATTGTTATAAGAAGATATTGATAATTTTCACTAAAAAATTCCAAAGCACAAATTTGTTTAGATGTACTCTAAAAAAATGGATAAAGAAAATGTATTTGAGTTATCCCACCTAATGAATCTTTTTATTAATTTTGAAGTGTAGTTTTGTTATAAGATATCGATAAGTAGTAAATAGAACTCATTTAGATGAAAAAAAAAAAGCGATTTCCAACTTCCAAATACACCCGATTTTGTTGGGCCACTAATGGCACTTCGGTACTCGAAGACATCCACGGTTCTAGTAGATAAAGTCCGTTTAGTAGACATAGGAGTGCAAAGAGGTTTGACCCCATCCATCTTGTGACACTACAATAAGTCCATCATGTATTTATGCTGAGAGAGGAATAATCCTTCCTTGCAGTGCGCAACCTCAATTCCAAAGAAAAAAGATAATTTTCCAAGATCCTTGACAGAAAATAAGAATTTCAATTGGCGAGTAAGTGTCGAGATCTGAGAATTATACAAACCCGTGATGATTAAATCGTCAACATAGACAAGCATGAATAAGTGAATAAACCCTCGATGCAAGGTAAACAGGGACGTGTCTGCCTTAGATTGGACAAATCCGAAAGTGATGAGGGCAGGACTAAGAGCATTATACCAAGCTCGAGGGGCTTGAAGAAGCCCATATAGTGTGCGTCGGAGGAGGCACTCATGAGATGGTGACGACAGATCTTTGAAGCCTGGGGGGTTGCGACATATAAACTAGGACATCTAAAACACCATGGAGAAAAGCATACTGACATAAAACTAATGAATATTCCACTTGAACTGAAGAGCCAAGGATAAGATGGTGCAAATAGTGGCAGGTTTAACTATCAGATTAAATGTTTCTCAAAAATCTACACCTGGACTTTGACCATTAGCCATAAGCCGAGCCCTGTATCTATCAATAGAGTTGTCAGGTTTATGCTTGATCCTAAAGATCCATTTGCAACCAATAATATTCCCTCGAGGTGGTGGAGGGACCAAGTCCCAAGTATCATGACGTTGAAGAGCGTTGAGTTCGTCTGTCATGGCCGCACGCCAAAGAGGACTAGATAGAGCTTGCTTTACAGTGGATGGTTCAATATCAGTTGGGAGCTGGTGTTTAGTGGCCGTAAACATGAGTTTAGGCTTTTATATGTTGTTCTGACTTTGAGTTCTCATTTAGTGTGTGCATTGCGGGGTCTAATCACTTGGTGCGAATATTAAAGTGGGTTGTGGTTCTCATTTCTAGAATCGGCATTGGTGGACTGGGTTAGCCGGAGGATATTGGGATCGTAACTAACGAGGGTCCCAATGGTGATGCTGCGGACGTGTATCAGGTGGTGAAGGGAGTAGCGGAAGAGTGATAGTGGCCGTTCATCACCCTTACTAGGTGAAGGACAAGGACGACCGAGACTGTGATTCAGAGAACTGGACATGCTGAGATATGTACATACGACCAGATTCGGTATCGAGACATTTATAGGCATTTTTCGAAGTCGTGTAGCCTACAAATATATACAGTTTGGATGGCGGTGTAAGTTTACCTGAAAGATATGGACGTGGCCAAGGAAAGCATAAACAACCGAATGTTCTCAGTTTGGATTATTTAGGTATTTTTTGGAAGAGGAGGTGAAAGGGACTTTGTCGACCAAGAATCATTGTTGGCATCCGATTGATTAAATACATAATCGTTTGTAGAGCATAAGACCAATATGATGTTGGGGTTATACTGGAAAGTATGTTTTTACTTGGTATAACCAGACTGAATTTCTGTCTTATTTGCTTAAATAAATTATTTATCACAGTTGCTTTAAATATCATTGAATGTTACATGATACCAGATCACAAAAGATTAAATTAACAGTCCCTTGTAACTAAAAGTACAGAATTCACAACCTAAATGGAAATGAACAATCCATCGTGAAAGGTTGAAGTGCAAGACTCAGATTGACTTGTCTTGACCAAGAGATTATACTAGTGCATTAGGATGCGCTAAAGAGGACCTACATGAGGATAAATTCTTTAGTACTGATTATAGAAGAATTAGACCTTAGTGGTTAGTTATTTCTTAATCTCGTCCCTTAAATAGGATCGTGTGGAATTAATAACTATTGTTTTGACTTATGGTGGGTAGAGAATCAATGTGATTCAATACCTTATATCTTAGACAATATTATTAGTTACACGACGATTGTTAAGGTTTAATACGGAGAATCGGTGTGCAAGTGCGTCTTGCTTGATTTGTCCCCTTGGGAGACTCAAAAGTTTTATAATACTAAATCTTGCAAGTGGAATTAGTTTTTGGTATGGATAATAATGTTGAGTCGTTCCTGAACCTAGGAAAAAGATACTAATTAAAGTGAAGCTATTTCAGTGGCCTAAATTAATTAATGGACTGGATAATCTTAAATACGGGAAATAATAACCGGGAGTCATATTAATTGTAATATGGGTTAAGATGGATAGTGCAATATTAGTTATGTAGTGAGGCCAGTCTGTTCCAAACCCAAGCGGATTGGAAAGAAAGGTAATTCTCATGCACTAGTTGTTGAAACTTGTTTAGCAGCGTATGCTTCCCATTTATGGCTAGTGGATACGGGATCCACTGATCATGTTTGTTTCACTTTACAGAGGTTCAACCAGACCCGACAACTTAGTAGGAGTGAGATCCTCATCACACTGGGTGATGCTACGAGAGTGGCAGCTAAAGCAGTGGTAGAAGTGCGGTTGTCTTTTGAAGACAAAGTTTTAATTTTAAGATATGTTCTTTACGTTCCTAATTTTAGAAAGAATTTGATTTCAGTTTCTAAATTTTTTCTTGATGGATATTCGGTTACTTTTAATAAATTTGTTACCATTGCTCTAAATAATGAGTTTATCTGTCATGGAACGTTGTCGAATAATCTCTACACAATTAACTGTCACACCACTCACAAAATGCATCCTATAACACATCGATTGTTTCGGATAAAAGAAAACGTTCATCAGACATGAATGTGTTAGGAAAATAGGGGTGCCTGGATCTATTAGAGATGATTTTAAATACATATTTAAATTAATCAATTAATTACTAACATGAATTAATCCTAAATCAATTCAACATAATAATTAATAAACGAATAAACAACATGCGTACACGTAATCCACGTAAATCATAAACATGCGGAATCTAGGAGTTACGAGATTACTAACCTCTTGTAGAGACGACGGATGAGACAACGGATCAACCCAAAGAGCCTTCCCAAATATGTCCCAAGCCCACGAACGCAATCAGGTAGGAGGATTCTCACGAACGATTTTAACAAGAGGAAAACCAAAAATATTTTGCCACCACCTTTGTGGATTTCTAATATTTCCCACACATGGAAATGCAGTTGGGAATGAAAAATTCATCCCCTATTTATAGGGAGGAGGGGACCGATTTTTAGGTTTAGAAACTAAGGGAAGAAAATCTTTTCTTGGTCTCCAAGAAATCTTGAATATATCTCCTATATTCTTTTCTCCTTAATTAAATTTTTCATAAAAATCTCTTCCCCTTTTTTATCCCTATTTTTCGAAAAAACAAGGCAAAAGGAGTCAAGATTTGACTTCTTGAATTTATGGGATAATTATGTATTCGTACAATACTTATCTCTTTCCATAAAATATCTACAAGAAAATCAAGACAATCTTTTCTTCCTTTTCCCTACATATTTCGAAAATTTCAAGGGAATATCAGGTAAGAATATTCTCTTCTCACTTTCATTAATTGGACTTTATTTTGGGCTATTTGAAGGGCCTTTAGGAGAATTGAGATTGGACCTCCAATGGACTATGAAACTATAATATTGGGCCAAATATTTTCAAAGTCCATTAATATTAATTTATTCCACTATAAAATTAATATTGAACTATCCATCTTAATCCATATTACGAATTCACTATAATATGACTCTCGGTCATTATTTCCCGTGTTTAAGATTATTTTAGTCTATTAATTAATTAAGCCACTGAACAAGTTTTATATTAATTAATATCTTTATCCTTGGAGTAAAGACATCTCAACATTATTATCCATACCGGAAATAAATTTCCACTTGCAAGATTTGGTATGATAAAGGTTCTGAGCCCACCAAGGGGACAAATCAAACAAGATGTACTTGCACACGATTCTCCATATTAAATGTCAGCAATCGTCATGTAATATTGCCCAAGATATAAGGTATCGAATCCCAATGATTCTCTTCCTATCATAAGTCAAAGCAATAATTATTAATATCACACAATCTTATTTAAGGGGTAGAGATTAAGAAACAACACACCACTGAAGTCTAATTCTTGTATATTCAGTACCGAAGAATTTATCCTCCTGTAGGTCCTATTCAACGCATCCAAATGCACTAGTATAATCTCTTGGTCAAGAAAAGTCAATCTGAGCCTTATACATCAACCTTTCGTGATGGTTTGTTCATTTCCATCTAGGTTGTGAATTTGTACTTAATTACGAGGAGCTGTTAATTTGTACTTAACTACAACGTAATACGTACTTACTTTATTGAACGGGTTTGCAATAAATATATATAACATTCATTCATATTTAAATGCAACAGTGATTAATAATTTATTTCAGTAAATAAATGAGAAAAACTCAGTTTGGTTATACAAAGTAAAAGCATACTTTTCAGTATAACCCCAACAATCTCCCACTTATACTCAAAGTCTACTTTTAAGTATACTACAACATGTCTCGTGTTCTATGTGACATCTAATGTCACCCTACACGAACCTAATAATTTCTCCCACTTATACTCAAAGTAGATTGGCAACGTTCTTGACACCCATTCCTTCCACATGTCTCTCGAATGTACTCTGAGGCAGACCCTTTGTTAAATGGATCTGCTAGGTTATCTTCCGATGCAATCTTTGCCACCTCAATGTCTCCTCTCTTAATGATTTCTCGTATAAGATGGTATTTTCTTTCAATGTGTTTGCTGGCCTTGTGTGCTCTTGGTTCCCTTGAATTTGCAACTGCTCCGACATTATTACAATAGACCGTGATTGTGCTGGGCAAATCCAGGATAACGTCCAAGTCACTTAGGAAGTTCTTGAGCCAAACCGCCTCCTTCGCCGCTTCACAAGCAGCTACGTATTCGGCTTCCATGGTAGTATCGGCGATGCATTTCTGCTTTACGCTTCTCCATGTTATGGCTCCTCCCCCATGCAAAACACACTACCCGAGGTAGACTTTCTAGAGTATATGTCTGATTGGAAATTCGAGTTTGTGTAACCGATGGGGATTAGACTGTCTGACTGGTAAACCAACATTCTGTCCCGTGTCCTCTTCAGATACTTCAGAATGTTCTTTACCGCAGTCCAATGTGCTTTCCCCGGGTTGCTTTGATATCTAGCTACCATGCCTACGGCGAAGCAGATATCCGGTCTCGTGCATAGCATTGCGTACATGAGGCTTCCTACAGCCGAAGCATAAGGGATGCCTTACATGTCATCTATCTCATTCTGTGTTTTGGGACACATTTCCTTGGATAGATGGATTCCATGTCTGTAGGGCACAAATCCTTTCTTGGAATCTTGCATGCTGAAGCGTTTCAAAACAGTGTCTATATAAGAGGCTTGTGAAAGCTCGATCATCATTTTCTTACGATCTCGAGTGATCTTGATCCCTAGGACGTGACCGGCTTCACCTAAATCCTTCATATCAAACTGTTTTGATAGCCATGCCCTTACGTCCGATAACACCTTTACATTATTTTCGATGAGCAGTATGTCGTCAACGTATAGTACCAAAACTACCAATGAAGTTCCGTCACACTTTTTGTAAACACAACTTTCAAAATTGTTTTGATCAAAACCGTAGGATTTTATAACTAGATCAAAACACTGATTCCAAGCACGGGAATGGACTTCTTGAGCTTGCAAACCAGATGCTCTTGACCTTTTTTCAATGAAGCCTTCGGGTTGTTGCATATAGATTTCTTCGTCAAGACTTCCATTTAGAAAAGCTGTCTTGACATCCATTTGCCAGATCTCAAAGTCTAAATGCGCAGCAATCGACAAGAGAATGCGGATGGACTTGAGCATGGCTACTGGCAAAAAGGTTTCCTCATAGTCGATCCCTTCTTTCTGAGTGTACCCTTTCGCCACTAGTCTTTCTTTAAAGGTTTCAACCTTTCCGTCTGGTCCCCTCTTTCTCTTGTATACCCACTTGCATCCAATGGGTTTTAACCCATCGAGTGGTTCGACTAGCTCCCACACTTTGTTGTGATCCATTTAACCCATATCGGCTTCCATTGCTGTTTGCCAATAAGTTGCATCTTTGTCTTGGATTGCCTCATTGTAGGACCAGGGATTTGATTCTTCGCCTGAGATCAAGTCTGAAGACTCTCCAATCCCTAAGAATCGCTCGGGTTGTCTGACAAACCTCCCACTTTGACGAGGTTTCGATTGTGAAGGCGTGACGTTTGGTATATCATTTTGTACAGTTGGCAATGAAGTTGGCCCCTTAAGTTCTTCCAAGGTAATTTCACTTCTAGGCTTTTTATCGTTCATTTAGTCTTCTTCCAAAAATCTAAAGTGCGTACTGATTACGACCTTTTGATTTTTGGGACCATAGAACATGCATCCTTTCGTCCCTTCGGGGTACCCAATGAAAAGCCTTAATTCCAAACGTGCATCCAACTTACCAGCTTCCTTGTCCAACACGTATGCCGGACACCCCCAGATCCTGATGTGTCCATAACTGGGCTTGCACCCTGTCCACAACTCTCTCGGGGTTTTAGGAACTAATTTGGATGGCACTAAGTTTAGAATATAGGCTGTTGTTTCCAAAGCATAACCCCAGAACAATTTTGGTAAATTTCCATAGCTCATCATTGATCTTACAATTTCTAGAAGCGTTCTATTTCTTCGTTCTGCAACCCCATTTTGTTGAGAGGTACCGGGTGCAATCAACTGGGATGCAATCCCCTCTTTCGACAGATAGTTCAAGAATTCATCACTGAGGTATTCGCCTCCACGATCAGATCGTAGAAACTTGATAGTCTTTTCCTTATGATTCTCTGCTTGAGCCTTAAATTCTTTGAATTTATCGAAGGTCTCAGATTTATCCTTCATTAGGAAAATGTATCCGTAGCGTGAGTAGTCATCGATAAACGTAACGAAATACTCATAGGCACCTCTAGCTTTGATTTGCATTGGACCACACACGTCGGTGTGAACGATTTCTAACACTTCCTTAGCTCTAAGCCCCTTGGCTCCAAATGCCCTCTTGGTCATTTTACCCTCCAAGCACGATTCGCAAGTTGGAAATGATTCAACCTGGAGAGACCCCAATGAACCATTTTGGACCAACCTTTGAATCTTTTTTGGGTTAATATGACCTAATCTTAGGTGCCAAAGAAGTGTTTTGTTCACGTTAGCCGATTGCTTTCTTTTACATGAAATAGTAGATGAGTTTTACGATGCATTTTGTGAGTGATGTGCACAGTTAATAATATAGAGATTGTTTTGTAAAGTTCCATGACAGATAATCACATCGTTACAAAAAATAGTAACATGTTTGTTAAAACAAACAGAATATTCATCAACAAATAGTTTAGAAACTGAAATAAGGTTTTTCCGAAAAACAGGAACATAAAGAACATCTCTTAAAATTAAAAACTGGTCTTCAAAAGACAAGTGCACGTCTCCCACTGCTTCAGCTGCCACTCTCGTAGCATCGCCTAGCGTGATGAGGATCTCACTTCCACTAAGTTGTCGGGTCCGCTTGAACCCTTGTAACGTGAAATAAACATGATCAGTGGATCCCGTATCGACTACCCACGAATGGGCAGCGTACTCCGCTAAACAAGTTTCAACAACTAGTGAGTGATAATTACCTTTCTTTCCATTCCTTTTGGGTTTGGAACAGGCCGACCTCCAATGTCCTTTTTCACCGAAATTGTAGCACTTTCCCTTAGCTGGACTCTTTACTCCACCCTCCTTCTTCACCTTACCTTTGCCCTTGGCAACACTTGAGTTAACTTGGCTTTCGTTCTTGGTTTTTCTCTTCTTCTTTCCTCCCTTTGGCCTAGAAGAAGAAGATGGACCAATAGCCGCTAAACCTTGGTTGCTCCCTCCTAAAATACCTTCGGCCGAAACAAGAGCTTGCATCAGGTCAGGCAAGGTGAACTTCTGATTGTTCATCTGATAATTCAACCTGAACTGCTCAAAGCTTTTGGGCAGGGAATGGAGTATGAAATTGATTTGGGTCTCGATGTCATATTCAGCTCCAAGCACCTCAAGTTTGTTAAGGTAAGCCATCATCTGGAGAACATGATCCCTCACGGGTGTTCCCTCCACCATTTTCATAGAGAGCATATCCCTCATGGTGATCTGGCGAGCTACACGGTTCTGATGTTGAAACGTCGCTTTAAGATTGATCATGATGTCCGCAGCGGTCTCAACGTTTTGGTGTTGGTGTTGCAACACATCTGACATTGAAGCCAAGATGGTCCACTTTGCCATTTCGTTATAACGCTCCCAGTCAACATATTATTTCTTAACCATTTTCGTAGCCTCGTCTGATGGCTTCTCTGGTTTGGGTGCAGTTAGAACCCAGTTATGGCTTTGTGCAGTGAGGACAATAGTGAGTTTTCGATACCAATCAACAAAGTTTTCTCCAGTTAGCAGATTGTCTTTCAGTATATTGAACAATGGATTAAAAGGTTGCGACATGATGAAAATGAAAATAAACATATGTCTTGTGTCAATATCCAGATCAACACAAAGAAAATCACATAATTCAATCACATGATTCATATTGAAATCTAAAAAAAAAATATGAATATGCATCAGCCAAAGTCTCAAAACAAATTTAAATGAGCCTCGTGGGAGGGTCATCATTTAAATCACATTCAAGCAGGTTACAAACAATTACAGTTATAAACCTTTAATTTCAAAAAATTAATAGTCGGCTCCCACTTAACCAATATAAAATTGACAGAGACTTCGGTGAAGTATATGCATATCAATTTTATACCTAAGTAATAACCATGATTAAATACAGAATTACTACTTCATTTTGAACGAGCCTCGTGGGAGGGTCATCGTCGTCACTAATAATAATTCACAATCATCCTTTTGGGAATTTATTCATGTGAAAACTATCTTTTGACCGTCCCGTAGGGGAATTTCTCCAAAAGATTTCACAAATAAATAAATCATGGAAGTCAAAATTAATTCGATTCAAAACCAAATTAATTATTAAAACATACTTAGTAATTTTTGGGTTTGAGATTTTTCGTTGAGCAATTCTCATGCAAACACATTTAAACAAATTAAATAAAGCATAAGAAAATACATTTAAACAAATTAAATAAAGCATAAGAAACAAAACAACAATAAATCAAGCAAAGCAGAAAATAAACACATTGAGCACATATTATCCAACTGTCATGGTTTGATTTTCCTTAACTTGATCTTGAAGAAACACCGTCTTGAATTTCTCCCACTCGTTCGTCTCAAAAAAAAATTCCGTCCTTTGAACGCTACGCCAAGCAACTCGCAGCTGGGATGCACGCCCGCATCCGGCCGGCCACTTGGCCGAGCGACCGCGCCTGCGCGCCTAGGCACGGCGCGCATCGCCCTACACGGGTCTCGATAGCCTCGGTAGGCATCGACAGGCGTCGCGCGTGCCCGCGCGCGCCCGTATGTCTCGGCCACCTCTCGTCCATGCTCGCGCCGTGCGCCTGGGCCCATCCGCCTAGCGAAGTTCGTGTCACGCGCATGCCTCCCTTGGCATGTTTCGTTCGACGCACGTCGCCCACGTACGGTTCTGGATTCGTTTTAATTCCTCGTCTCCGTCTTCTTCTTCGATCAAGTTACAATTTATTTAACAAAAAATAAACACACCTTAAATCTAGACTAGTCTATTACACTTGAACAAATCAAATAGCTTAATCTACTCGTGGATTTTCTCACGAGAAAAATAAATCCGAACTAGTCGAATTAAAAACCATTCATTCATACGCATGAAAATAAAACAAATTAAATACCATGACAATTGGATACTTGCAAAACAGCTCTAGCAATTCTACAATCCAATTCTCAATTTAATGTCCAACATAATTTAAATAATAATTTAAAAATCAGAGCTTGAAACCAGAGCTCTGATACCAGTTGTTGGGAAAATAGGGGTGCCTGGATCTATTCGAGATGATTTTAAATACATATTTAAATTAATCAATTAATTACTAACATGAATTAATCCTAAATCAATTCAACATAATAATTAATAAACGAATAAACAACATGCGTACACGTAATCCACGTAAATCCTAAGAATGGGGAATCTAGGAGTTACGAGATTACTAACCTCTTGTAGAGACGACGGATGAGACAACAGATCAACCCAAAGAGCCTTACCAAATATGTTCCAAGTCCACGAACGCAATCCGGTGGGAGGATTCTCACGAACGATTTTAACAAGAGGAAAACCAAAAATATTTTGCCACCATCTTTGTGGATTTCTAATATTTCCAACACATGGAATTGCAGTTGGAAATGAAAAATTCATCCCCTATTTATAGGGAGGAGGGGGGCGATTTTTAGGTCTAGAAAATAAGTGAAGAAAATCTTTTCTTGGTCTCCAAGATATCTTGAATATATCTCCTATATTCTTTTCTCCTTAATTATATTTTCCATAAAAATGTCTTCCCCTTTTTTATCCCTATTTTTTGAAAATAACAAGACAAAATGAGTCAAGATTTGACTTCTTGAATTTATGAGAAAATTATGTATTCCTACAATACTTATCTCTTTCCATAAAATATCTACAAGAAAATCTATACAATCTTTTGTTCCTTTCCCTACATATTTCGAAAATTTCAAGAAAATATTAGGCAAGAATATTCTCTTCTCTCTTTCATTAATTGAACTTTATTTTGGGCTATTTGAGGGGCCTTTAGGAGAATTAAGATTGGACCTCCAATGGACTATGAAACTATAATATTGGGCCAAATATTATTCAAAGTCCATTAATATTAATTTATTCCACTATAAAATTAATATTAAACTATCCATCTTAATCCATATTACGACTTCACTATAATATGGCTCCCGGTCATTATTTCTCGTGTTTAAGATTATTTTAGTCCATTAATTAATTAAGCCACTGAACAAGCTTTATATTAATTAATATCTTTATCCTTGGAGTAAAGACAGCTCAACATTATTATCCATACCGGAAATAAATTTCCACTTGCAAGATTTGGTATGATAAAGGTTCTGAGCCCACCAAGGGGACAAATCAAACAAGACGTACTTGCACACGATTCTTCATATTAAATGTCAGCAATCATCATGTAATTAATAATATTGCCCAAGATATAAGGTATCGAATCCCAATGATTCTCTTCCTATCATAAGTCAAGGCAATAGTTATTAATTTCACACGATCCTATTTAAGGGATGGAGATTAAGAAACAACACACCACTGAGGTCTAATTCTTGTATATTCAGTACCGAAGAATTTATCCTCCTGTAGGTCCTATTCAGTGCATCCAAATGCACTAGTATAATCTCTTTGTCAAGACAAGTCAATCCGAGTCTTATACATCAACCTTTCATGATGGTTTGTTCATTTTCATCTAGGTTGTGAATTTGTACTTAATTACGAGGAGCTGTTAATTTGATCTTCAGTGATCTGGTATCACCAAATTAACTACAACGTAATACGTACTGACTTTATTGAACGGGTTTGCAATAAATATATATAACATTCATTCATATTTAAATGCAACAGTGATTAATAATTTATTTCAGTAAATAAATGAGAAAAACTCAGTTTGGTTATACAAAGTAAAAGCATACTTCTCAGTATAACCCCAACAGAACGAAACACTTCTATGGCTTCTGAGACTAGGTCATATTAATCCAAAAAGGTTCCGAAGGTTGGTTCAAGATGGTTCATTGGAGTCTCTCTGGGTTGAACCATTTCCAACTTGCAAATCATGTTTGGAGGGTAAAATGGCCAAGAGGGCATTCGGAGCCAAGGGGAATAGAGCCAAAGAAGTGTTGAAAATCGTTCACACCGATGTATGTGGTCCAATGTCAATCAAAGCAAGAGGAGGTTATGAGTATTTCGTTACTTTTATCGATGATTACTCAAGATATGGATACATTTACCTTATGAAGCATAAATTTGAGACCTTCGATAAATTTAAAGAATTTAAGGCTCAAGCAGAGAATCATAGGGAAAAACTTATCAAGTCTCTACTATCTGATCGTGGAGGCGAGTACCTCAGCAATGATTTTTTGAACTACTTGTCTAATGAGGGGATTGTATCCCAGTTGACTGCATCCAAAATTCCTCAACAAAACGGGGTTGCATAACGAAGAAACTGAAATCTTTTAGAGATGGTCAGATCAATGATGAGTTATGCGGATCTACCCAAATTGTTTTGGAGTCACGCCTTGGAAACAACGGCTTATATTCTAAATTTGGTGCCATCCAAGTCGGTTCCCAAAACCCCTAAAGAGTTGTGGACTAGGTGCAAGCCCAGTTTAAGACACATGAAAATTTGGGTGTGTCCGACATACGTGCTAGACAAGGAAGCCGGGCAATTTAGCATGGTGAAGGAGCACACGTGTACTCCTCGGCGACCTGACATGTTCTTCATGGTATAATGGCCCTCCTGCAACTGTTGATATTTTTCTGTTAACTCCGTTTGAAGTGTACTCATAGCAAAAGAGCCATCTACCTCCAGGAATTGAGACAATCCAGTCAAGAACTGAAAACAAGACAAAAAAACAAACATTAAATAGTAACTCATGACCGAGTGGATAAAATGCAATAGTAAAAGGAAGGTAAGTTGAAAACTCTTACCAGAATCAATTTTTGAGACATGGCAAACTTGCGATCATCTGCAATAAGTTTGCCATCAGAAGGGCTAGCCTGAAGTGGCCTCAGGGATCAAAGAAAGCTAAACTCCCGGCAGGAGTAGGGTCGGCAAGGAACGATGTAAGACCCTGAAGATGAGAGTCATTGTGGGAGTGAGAACCCGAGCTATCTTAATCAGGGCCAACGTCGACTTTATTTTCCAAGGGCTCACGAAGAGAGGACCTTGCTCTCTTGGCAATTAGCTTAGCAGGGGTAGCTTTATTCTTATCCTTCGAGCGGGTCGAGGGAGTTACTCCTGTCACTGGCTTCTCTTTAATGGATCGCCCAGACATTTCAATGGAAACATGGCCAGAATCACCTCCTTTCTGAGGGCTACTCCCCCTTCGGGGAGATTCAATTGAGGCTTGGGGTTCATCCTCATCCGACAACATTAAAGCACTCTCCCAACCCTGTCTGAAATGGGAATCGTGTTAGTTAATCATAAAATCAAAATCACCATAAGAGCATAACGAAAGTATGAAAAAGATGAAAGATACCAGCTCCATGAGAGGGATAAGTTGATGATCCTAGAAACCCAAATGGGACAGAACATGTGATTCTTTCAAAAGATAAAACATTCTCAAATGACGATCTGGTTTAAATTTTCCATGATATCTCTTTCAAAAAAGGGAATGGAATCCTCATCAATTCGATCAAAACGTGGAGTCTTATTCTGCCAATAAGGGCAAGGAAAAAGCCATTGATTGGAACGAGGGGTCACAATAAAGTAACTATTTCACCATAAGTTATATGTAGGTCCCGAACGAGTTTCAGTGAGGGTTGAAGTCTAGAGGGGAGGGGTGGATAGACTTCAAAATTTTTCGTGGATCAGATGTGATTTGCACGTATGTCTGATCAGAGTGCGATGTGGATCAGTTTGGACTGATATCTGACTTACTGATTTGTCAAGCAAATCAGTTCGACGTCTATCAGTTTAACTGATGGTGCGGAAGACCCGACTTTGAGTTGCATGCTCAGCTAACATGGTGCGTGCAGCTTCTTTAAGTGTTCTGTTTCTTCTTTCTGCTATGCCATTTTGTTGTGGTGTTCTGGCAGCTGATGTCTCATGATGTATACCAAACTCAGAGCAAAAAATTGATATAAACTGGTTCAAGAATTCTGTAACTTTATCTGATCTGATTTTCACTATGCTGAGACCCTTCTCATTCTGAATCTTCTTGAGAAGTTCAGGTAATTTTGTTGTAGTTTCACTTTTCTTATACAAGAATACAACCTAGGTGAACTTAGAATAATCATCTACGACCACCAGAGTGTATTTGTGTCCACTGAAACAAAGAGGCGTAACTGGTCCAAATAGATCCATATGGAGCAGTTGTAATACTCTGCTGGATGGAGGAGGAGGTATCCCTTTGAATGAGACTTTTACTTGTTTTCCCTTCTGACATGCGGCACATGTCTGATCCTTAGAGAATACTTCATTCGGGATACCTTCAACCAAGGACATCCTTGCTATCTTGTTAAATGTTTTGAAGTTCAGATGACTCATTCTCTTGTGCCAGAGCCAACTGGAGCTCTTTGAACTCTTAACAATCAAGCATGCATTTATTGGACAACTGTCCCAATCTGCTGTATAAATCGTTCCTTTTCTGGAGCCAGTTAGCAAAATCTGTTGAGTCACTCAATTTCTGATTGTGCATTGATCTGATGAGAACTCAACACTAAATCCGTTGTCGCAGAACTGTGATACAGATAATAGGTTGTGCCTTAAGCCATCAACGTATGAAACACATGTAACCTGTACATCATCGTTCACTAAGGTTCCAACTCCTCTGGTAAAACCAAAGTTGTTGTCCCCAAAGAGAACTCGTGGGCCTGGTTTCTCAATGTAGTTGCTGAGGAGATGTTGACTTCCGGTCATGTGCCTTGAACATCCACTATCTATGTACCAGATAGTTGCTTGTACACCTCCTTTATTAGTCAGTCCCACTCTTGCCTGCGAGCAAATCAGATTTTAGGTACCCCAATAGAATCTGGTCCTGGGGGTTAGAAGTACCTTTCGGGATCCAAAAAAATCTAGTTGTCTCCCATAAACATCTACATACTCATACGTCTCTTCATATGCAATCTGGTTAGTATGAGTATTAGTGTGAGCCTTGGATGAATCAAAAGACTAGAGATTTTTCATTGATACTTGTCTTCTTTTGGTCCAGTGGGGCTCAGGTGCAGCAGCCCTAGGTTTCTTATTGTAGGGGTAGGTACAACTGCTACCATTAAGATTCATATCTTTTTGGCATAGATGGTCTTAGCAGTTTACCATTAGCTTGCTTGTTAGGCAGCTTGGATTGAGTTGACTTCAGCTGGTATTGTCCCTTGCGAGATGGTCCAGACTGAGGCCTACTCTGTTGATTTGGCTGAGGTCTCTTCAGAAGAACAAGATTCTTCTGTTGATTCCTCGGTTGGTGTCTGATCAGTTGGGGTCCATTTATGTTCCCTTTCTGATCCGGCACTTACCTTGCCTGGTCAGCTGATCTTTTTCCCTTATCTGATACATATTTGGCTTTTCGTGTATCTTGATCAGAAACTCGTTTGGTTATACTTTTTTTATGTGAACCAGACGGGGCTTTTGAGGATCCAGAAGGGTTCTCATACCCAATTCCCTTCTTGTCAATTGGCGTACGAAAATAGTTGTTCAGATCTTGAACAGTCTTAGAAGATTTCGTGAAAACCACTATTTTCTTACGCAAATTGTCCTCAGATATTTTCAGATTCTCATGCAGTCGGAAGAGTTCATCAAACTTAGCCTGAAGGATTTTGAGTTCTCCAGCTTATCGTTCATTGAGAGCCAACTGTTCCTTAATCAGCTTTTCCTGATCAGTAGTACTAACTTTCAGAACCTCCAGTTCTTTGTCACCTTCTGAACAGTTTCAGCTGATTTTAGTTCAGCTGCTTTACTTGCCTCAATATCCTTAACAAGCCGAATATTCTCAGCCCTTAGGTTATCGTTTTCAACTTCCACTCGTGTATAAGTATCTATTGCATTGGAGAGATCATCAAGCAATTGGTCATTGTAGATCTGCAGGTTAATCTCTCCAGCAGATGTGCTCAGCACAACAGGTGTAGAACAAGAAACCACGGAAGGTTTAGAGATTACCTCAAACTGGTCAGTTTCTCTGGCCATCAGACAAATGTCATCATCAGATGAGAAGTTCATATCGTCGACATCGTCAGTAGTGGTAATTAGACAAAAATCTTCGACAGATGAGTAGCCTGAATCATCTGAAGGCAGATAGGAATCATCAATACCAGATGTGTCGGCCACCATTACTTTTTGTCTCTGAACCTTTGTTTTCTTCTGTTTCATTTTTCTTCTCTCTCTTTGGGAGTCAGGTCGGAGCAATCAGCACTGTAGTGACCTGGTTTCTGACAGTTGTAGCAATCCTTGAGTCTCCAGAATTTCCTCTATTCGGTGAATCATTTCTTCGATACGATCTGTCAGGAGACTTTCCACTCTATCTGTAATCAGAACCTCTCTTATATGATCTTTCATCACGTCTGTATTCTCTGCGATCTTCTCTACGATCATCTTTCCTTTCATCTCTGTGATCGTCTTTTCGATCATCTCTTTTGTTATCTCTATCATCTGAAGAACGATATCTCTCTTGTGATCTGTCAGAAGATCTTCGATCTCTTCTTCTACTTCGTCGATAGTCGTCATAGAACTTTCTGTACTTGCTCATCTGAACATTTGTTCGTTCAAGTTTTTCTTGTCGGAAGTCGCAACTGCTCGCCTGGTTGATGATGTTTCCAACCGTTCAACAATTAAATGAATCGCTCATCGTTGCACCGAATGCAACAGATTTATTGAGTTCGCGCAGCCTTCAAAGAGGACATCATCTGATCCTTGTCCTCTCTCAATCAGGTCGAACTCATGGGCTTTCAAACTGAAGATTAGATCATTTGGTTTCATTGTAGCGATATCTTGACAATCCTTAATCACGGTCACCTTGGTATCCCATTTCTTAGTCAATGATCTGAGAATCTTGAAGTTGATATCTTTGTTTGACATTACTCGTCCTAGATCACGAAGTCGGTTGACTCCTCGTGTGATCTTTCCATCAAATTGATCAACTGTTTCATTCGGTAGCATCTTAAGTTTCTCAAATACAACTAGCTCAGCTTGCAGTCTGTTCTCCTTGATCTGTTCATTTCCTCTGCAGATTTCAGCAAGCGTATCCCAAACTTCCTTAGCTGTCTTCAGGTACTTCACTTTCTCTCGTGTAGTAACATCCATAGTTTTCATGATGAGATGTCTGGCAACAGTATCCATATTAGACAATTTCCTCTCATTTGCATCCATCAGAGAGGGACTCTTTCTGATTCTTGCTCCAACCGTCACAGTAGGATCTCGTCCCTTGACTAGGTTAAAGTGATAGATGATGATCGGTCCTATCTCAAGAATCTCATCCATTATGTTGTTAATCACTCACAGATGGTCTCTCATGTCGATGGACCAATCTGCATACTCATCAACAAAAAACATGGGTAGATTATGATGCATACCTGAAGTGTTATCCATGCTTGTGGTGATTTTGAAAGAATGTGAGTTTTGGAAAACGGTTTTCAAAGATCAGTTCAAGTGACCACAAAGGTTCTTCCTCAAGAACCAATGATATTCAAAGCCAGTGGTCGGAAGAACCACTGCTCTGATACCACTTTTCGGTCCCGAACGGGTTTCAGTGAGGGTTGAAGTTTAGAGGGAAGGGGTGAATAGACTTCAAAACTTTTCGTGGATCAGATGTGATTTGCACGTATGTCTGATCAGAGTGCGATGTAGACCAGTTTGGACTGATATCTGACTTCCTGATTTGTCAAGCAAATCAGTTCGGCGTCTATCAGTTTAACTGATGGTGCGGAAGATTAGTTAACCCGTGTGAAAACCAGTTTTACTCAAATAAGGATTCTGACCAATCTGGTATTGATTAGATGACAAAGGTATCATACTGATCAGATCAGTAGCTTGATGCTAATCTGATCAAGGTACAGAATATGCATGCAGATAACAAGAGTAGTGTGCAAGTAAGTGTAAAGCAAAGTAAAGGCACAAAGATTTATAGTGGTTCGGACAACTTGTCATACATCCACTCTTCCCTATCAGTAGGGCACTGTTGGGATATTTTAGTTTTGATAATTTATGCCAAAACATTATTAACTTGTGTTATTCAAGTTATTTTACAGATAACAAGTTAAGGGGGAACGAAAGAACAAATTGAGGGGGAACTCACGAAATCGGAAGAAGATGAAAAAGATGATCGAGATCGAGATCGAGAATTAAATAAGTTCCGAGTCAACGAATGAATCAGGTATAATCGAAGTGAAGAAAAGCTAAAACCAAGAAATCGTAAGAGAAGGTCAAGATCGATCAAGATGAGCAGATGAGATCGATCAAGATCGACGCGGATCGAGATCGATATAAAGAGGACAGATGAGATCACTCAAGATCGACGTGATCTTGATCGATATGATAACTGATATGCTAACCTCGATGTAATCGACCGATGCTATCCCGACACGCTGATCTCGAAGAAGTGTTGATCTCGATCGCCGAAATGACGATCAAAAAGAAGAAATCGATAGCCGAAATAATGTGACTTCGAGGGTCGATGTATGAAATCGAAGAGCCAAACTCAAGAAACTCCGAAAGTGTCAAGATGCTGACAGACAAGGTCCGCCAAGAGAAGTCTTCAAGAACGCCGAGTAACTCCCGAGGTTCTCAGATAACTCGGAAGGCTCGGGATGCTTCGAACGCCAAATAACTCGAGGCTCGATAACCTCAAGCGCTCGATAACTCAAGGCTCGATAACCCGAAGGCTCGGACAACCCGGGCTCAAATAACTCAAGGCTCGGATAGAATCAAGATCCCGAGAATCGGAAGATCCTCAAGAATATAGCCGTTAGAGACTCAAAAGAAATCAAAGAATATAACCGTTAGATTCAAATTTGGCGTGGACCAATGAGAGGAAGACGACAAGCCTGAAAAAGTTACAGAGTAGTATGAATTTGAATGTGATTCTCTCCAACGGTAACATTCAAATCCACGCTATAAATACAAGTTCTTCCTTCATTATCAAGTGTGGATGCGTGAGGAAAGTGTGTGAAAAACACCATCGATGCTACAGAGCTAAGAAGATATGGGCTCTAGTAGTTCCCAGCCAAGTTCGTGTGCCAGATGATGCGAGTCCTGAAATATGGCCTGATCATAGCACGGCTAAGACATTCAACACAACTACAGAGCCAAATCATCGAGCATCTCCACCATAGAACACAGAGCAAGAAATACACGCATATATTCAAGAGTGTTCTACCCTAGATCTAAGCACAAATGTAATATCTTAAGCTTAGAGAGATTTTCCCATCTTTAGCATTAAGGCTAAACAAATGTAAGGGAAAATCTCAACCTAGTTGGAAACCAAACAAACCTTTACCCAAATCAGTTTGAGTTAGGTTAAGTTTGTCACCGCAAGATTTCAGACTAGGGATTCTAGTTTCTGATTTCTGGGTTCGGTTGAGTGTGAACTCGATAAACATCTATAGGCAATCCCGTAAGGGTGATAAGTCCCGTTTGAGTGCGAACTCGGTAAACATCTATTGGGTGTTGGACTAACACATAAAACTAAGTCCAGTAGGTTAAGTTGGTGCCCCAAAAGGGAAGAGTGGATGTAGGGCGGGTTTCGTCCGAACCACTATAAAATCGTGTGTTCTTTACTGCTTTATATTTTTACTTGTCATATGCATTCGATTATAAGCAAAACAACACACATCGTTCTTAAAAGTAAAAATTTTGTATCACCATTCCCTCACCCCTGTTTTATATACATCACATGACATAGTTTGCTTCCGCACGCGCAAAATGGGTTTTTCGACACCAAAAATCGGGACCATCAATTGGTATCAGAGCGGGTAGTTCAAAAGGTCACTGTTTTTCAAATATGAACATCAAATATGAATTGGTATCGAGCGGTAGTTCAAAAGGTCACTTTTTTTTCAAATATGAACATCTGAACTGATACCATCAATTGGTATCAGAGCGGGTAGTTCAAAAGGTCACTGTTTTTCAAATATGAACATCTGAACTGATACCAACAATTGGTATCAGAGTTCATGAGTTTTCAAAGTGACCACCTGAACTAATCTATTTTAAAACCAAAAACCCGATCTTTGTAATTGCATATTTTTTAAATGTTTTGGCGTCTTTATCAAAAAGGGGGAAATTGTTGGGATATTTTAGTTTTGATAATTTATGCCAAAACATTATTAACTTGTGTTATTCAAGTTATTTTACAGATAACAAGTTAAAGGGGAACGAAAGAACAAATTGAGGGGGAACTCACGAAATCAGAAGAAGATGATCAAGATCAGACGAGGCTGTAGATGAGAATGATCGAGATCGGATGAGTTAAATAAGTTCCAGAGTCAACTGATGAGTTGTGCATAATCGGCGAAGAAAAAGCTAAAGCCAAAGAAATCGAAGAGAAGGTTGCAGATCAGAAGATGAGCAGATGAGACCGATCAAGATCGAGTTGATCGAGATCGATATAAAAGAGGAAAGCAGATGAGACCGATCGAGATCGACGCGTGATCGAGATCGATATGATAACTGATATGCTAACCTCGATGTAATCGACTGATGTTATCCTCGATATGTTGATCTCAAGAAGTGTTGATCGATCACGAGCCGATCACATCGAGCAAGAAGAAATCGATAAATTGAAATAATGTGACTGAGGGTCGATGTCCGAACTCGAAGAGCCGAACTCGATGAAACCTAAAGTGTCGGTATGCCCGACAGACAAGGTCCGCCAAGAGAAGTCTGGCCAATCAAGAACGCCGAAAAACCTGGCTCGAGTAACTCAATGGTTCGGGATAACCTCGAAGGTTCGGGATAACTGAAGGCTCAGATAACATGAAGGCTCAAATAACCTGAAGGCTCAGACAACCTGAAGGCTCATATAACCTGAAGGCTCAGATAGAACTGAAGATCCTGAGACTCAGAAGATCCTGAAGAATATAGCCGTTAGAGACTCAGAAGAAACTGAAGAATATAACCGTTAGATTCAGCTGACGTGGACCAATGAGAGGAAGACGACAAGCCTGAAAAAGTTACAGAGTAGTATGAATTTGAATGTGATTCTCTCCAACGGTAACATTCAAATCCACGCTATAAATACAAGTTCTTCCTTCATTATCAAGTGTGGATGAGTGAGGAAAGTGTGAGAAAAACACCATCGATGCTATAGAGCTAAGAAGATATGGGCTCTAGTAGTTCCCAGCCAAGTTCGTGTGCCAGATGATGCGAGTCCTGAAATATGGCCTGATCATAGCACGACTAAGACATTCAACACAACTACAGAGCCAAATCATCGAGCATCTCCACCATAGAACACAGAGCAAGAAATACACGCATATATTCAAGAGTGTTCTACCCTAGATCTAAGCACAAATGTAATATTCTAAGCTTAGAGAGATTTTCCCATCCTTAGCATTAAGGCTAAACAAATGTAAGGGAAAATCTCAACCTAGTTGGAAACCAAACAAACCTTTACCCAAATCAGTTTGAGTTAGGTTAAGTTTGTCACCGCAAGATTTCAGACTAGGGATTCTAGTTTCTGATTTCTGGGTTTGGTTGAGTTTGAATTCGGTAAACATCTATAGGCAATCCCGTAAGGGTGATAAGTCCCGTTTGAGTGCGAACTCGGTAAACATCTATTGGGTGTTGGACTAACACATAAAACTAAGTCCAGTAGGTTAAGTTGGTGCCCCAAAAGGGAAGAGTGGATGTAGGGCGGGTTTCATCCGAACCACTATAAAATCGTGTGTTCTTTACTGCTTTATGTTCTTACTTGTCATATGCATTCGATTATAAGCAAAACAACACACATCGTTCTTAAAAGCAAAAAAAATGTATCACCATTCCCTCACCCCTGTTTTATATACATCACATGACATAGTTTGCTTCCGCACGCGCAAAATGGGTTTTTCGACACCAAAAATCGGGACCATCAGCACCAACTTAACCAACTGGACTTAGTTTAATGTGTTAGTCCAACAAAGTACAACCAACAGATGTTTCGCGAGTTCTCACTCAACCTATCCCAGAAATCTAATCTAGAAACCCTAGATAGAAATCCTGATATAACAAACTTAACCTAACAATGTTTGGGTATAAGATTTGTTTTGTTCCAACTAGAATACTATCCTATCTTCTAAGTAGCCTAAAGCTAGAGGATAAGTATTCTGGCTAAGAACTATGGGATGAACACTTAAGAATAAATCTTGAATTTGTGTTCTTCGTGCAGAAATCTTGAGAGCTTGAGCTTGTGTATAATTTTCGTAACCTTACTAAGAAGGTTTGATCCCATATTTATAGGCACAAATCGAACTAGCCATTGGAGAGAAATTTCAAATTTCGGTCTATTTTAGGTAGGTCTGCAGACGGATTTGACGTGCTTCAGGGGCGACATGGCCGAAAGCATGCAAGCTTGTCCTTTCTAGCCGTAGACACTAAACCACCATTCTGCAGACTGTCAGTACTCCATACGTACGTTTTCATCTTCTCATTGGCTATTAAGTATGATTCGCAGCACTTGAATAAGCAACAAGGTAGACATTCTTCTTGTCAAAAAACATTCCTCTACTGGATAACATGGAAGTAGTTATCTGATGGAGCTGATACAGATCAGTTGACCACTGATCTGTCTACCTGATTTAGGTCTTCTGTCTGTAAGTTGTCTTAGCACCACTTACTGACCTTTCCTTGTAGTCATCTGATGTAGGTCGTCTGATCTTCATGTCTTCAGTCTTGACTTGTCTGCTTCTTGTTGATCAGTTCTTCAACATCTCTGAACTTCATGACTTATCTGATTCTCAGCTTATCTATTTCAATCACTAGATCTTCATCATCTGATCTTCTGATCTTCAAGACTTAACTTATACATATTGAGTTCCCCCTCAATATGTGACCTATCTATTACTTCAGCTGTCTATACACTTCAGCTGTTCATCTTATCTGCTATTCTATATCATCAGTCAGCTAACAAGTCTGACTGGTCCTATTACATTATCTGTTTTGGAACTTCCATCGAAACTATAAATTTCCCAACATTATCCATACTGGGAGGTTTTCCCACGAAATGGGCCAAACCAGATTTGCGAGAGCTAAAATAGTAGAATTCATCTCTCCTCTTCAAATCATGGTAAGCTTAGAATATTTCGGGAGTGGGATCCCCCCCATTGGTTTTGAAAATCATAAAGAAAGCCAGCAGTAACCTAATGGCTGAAGAATTAAGTTGATTTAACGGAATCTTGTACAAATTACAAACGCCCAACAAGTAAGGGTGGATGGAAAAATGCAGTCCAGCACTCAATTGAGAGGCCCAGAAGGCCAGAGAAGGGAAAAGCATATGATTGGGTCTATCATTAGAAGTGGGAAGCGTAATATAGTAGTCGTCACAACACTGCAAAAGACTTTTAATATTTATAAGGTCACGAGAAGATAAATTGATAGCTTCAGGGACATCATTCCATTTAGCTTTGCGAATGATGCCTGTTGAAGTACCGAAAGGATTCACATCTCTCAAACTGCGATTCCTACGATCTAAAGATGTTTCAGGGATGGGGGGCCTAAAATTTTGGTGGGTCTTTTGGAGGAAGTACTCGCGGAATGGTCACGCTTCACCCTCTTGAAAGAGAGGGGCTCGTTGGAGGATGACAAAGACGACATATTTACCAACCAGAGAAATTGAAAAGCACGAAATCACTAAACTAAAGTTATCTAGTGAAGCAGAAAGGTAAAAGAAATTTTACCTCGCAAAATCGAGAAGGATAAAAATGGAAAGGGTGAAAGAGAGGCGGTAAGAATCTGACTGTCGGAATTGTCGGAACCCTTGGAAGAACCAACGTGGAGGACAAAAACTTGGCAGGAGGATGAAGTGAAAAAATAGGAATGAGGGTTTTTACACAACTACCCAGGATGAAAAGGTGAAAGGTCTAAAGCTATTCACCCTAATGTTGACACACGTACAAGGAGGATTTGGGCCGCGTAAAAGGAAAAAAAATCGGACGTCCAGAAAGAAGGTAATTTTCTAATTCAAATTAGAGAGGGAATCTGTACTCAGAAAGACATATTCGTCGTACCCTACTCAGTGCAGATTTGACAGATGGATTTCTTTTTTACAATTATTTCTTACTCTAAGCCATTAATTGAGAATTATGGTACTTAGAGTAGGGGGAGTAGTTGATATGGGATAAATGGGACATATCCCATATCAATGAACTGAGAAGTGAGACTTGGTTGTCTCACGCCGACATAGTGTTTAGGAGATCAGAGACGAGCATCTCTAATCAGTCAACTGTACCCAAAGAACGAACCTCTCAGATATTTGGGTAAGTTAGTCCTTACAAAATATGCCCGCACGGGCACGTGATTAAGACGTCCCAAACATCCCTGAGATGATACGAAAACAACTATAAGTTGTAAGCATAATAACATTATCAGAGAGGAGAGCCAGCTCTTGAAGATGGTTCAACCTTCTCTCAGGTCTTGACCTTAAACCACCATGGAAAGGGTTGTTCTCCTTCTCCCGACGTCATAACGAATGGAAAACTGTCTGCATCAGGAAAAAGGACACAATTTTTTGCCAAAACTCGAGTGATTATTCTCCATTCACCTTAGTTGTCCTTTCAAACCGTTAGGGCGACACACTGCAAAGGACATTGGTACCTTCCTTGGGGCATGATATCCCATCTTTACCCCACAAGGAGACAAGGTATAAATAGCATTTCATTTGTATTTCTTGGTAAGTTACATAATTTTCACACACTAAAATGTGTTCTTGGTGCTCTTGAATAAACACATTCTTTGAGCGTCGGAGGATATATGCCGAAGCTCTCTCCGGCCCGATTTTGTGAAGACATTCCGGTAGCGTTCACGACAGCTTTCTCACGGTGGTTTCCTGGAGCTAATTCCTGCTCGAGGGTTACTCTGTTTCTCTGAGAACATCACACAGAGGCTGGAGTAGGTAATCACTTGTCTCCAACTCCTCTATTATATTTTTTAAACATGGGATCTGAACTCACCCATATAACCAGAGTAGGCTACTGTTTTATATATGTGATGAGATCATGTCGGTGTATAACGATTGTGTTAGGAGCCCTATCAAGTGTTTCATATCATGTATAATTTCTGCTTATTGAGATATATCTCACGTAGTTTATGCATTGTAGGTTATCATAAGATGTTATGATGTGGCAGCCTTACTGGACAAGTGCATGTGATAAGTATAGACTAATATTCAACCTACTGATCGATGGTAAGTTGATTAGTTTGGTGTCTATCAGTTTAACTGATTGTGCGGAAGCTAAGTTTTACCTGTGTGAAAAATCAGTGTTAGATAAATCAGATTTTAAGGTTTTCTGGATCAGATCAGATGACCAACTGTCAAACTGATCAGATCAGCTGCTTGATGCAGAACTAATCTCTTCTTAGAATATGCATGTTAACTTATCAAAACAGTAGCGTGCATATAGTGTAAAGCAGGTAAGCACACAAGATTTATAGTGGTTCAGACAACTTGTCCTACGTCCACTATTCCCTATCAACAGGGGCACTTACTACCAAACTAGACTTAGTTTAATGTGTTAGTTCTGGTCCTACATAAGTTTTATCATACCAAATCATGCATGTGGGTTAAGTTCCGTTATAGATAATAATGTTGAGTTGTCCTTACTCCAAGAAAAAAATATATTAATTATTTTAAAGCACTCAGTAGCTTAATTAATTAATGGACAAGAGAATAGTAAACACGGAAAATAATAGCCAGGAGCCATATAATCGTAATATGGATTAAGATGGATAGTGCAATATTAATTTTATAGTGGAATAAATTAATATTATTGGGCTGAATAATATTGTGGCTCAATATTATATTTAGAGCCCATTAGGATGTCCAATTTTAATTCCACTAAAGGCCCCTCAATAGCCCAATAAAAGTCCAAAAACCAAAGGTGATTAAAATAAAAGAATTGATTGTTGCAAGAAAATATATATTGGGAGATATAATTTTTTGAAATTATATGTAAGTAATTTTTGAAAATATTGGAAGGAAAAAGAAGAAGGAAAAGTTTTGGGTAAAGAAGTTATGTGATGAAGATAAGATTTCTTGGAGAATAATATCGTCCCATAAATTCCAAAAAGAGATTTTGAATTTTCTTTTATTCCTAAATTTTGAAAATTTCATGGACAAAAATAAGGAATAAATCTTTTGGATAGTTATTTATGAAATGAGAATATATTGGATATATTCAAGATTGTTTCTTGGAGAAGAAATAAAAGATATTTCCATATCATCCAATAAGCCCCAATTTTCGTCCCTTATTCCCTATAAATAAGGGGCTGAGTTTTCAGCCCCAACATAACACATAAATTGATTTTTCGAAAAAATATCAGCATCAACAAAATATCAAATATTTTAAAACATCGATAATTTGTGTTTTTCGAAAAATTTCAATTGTGTGCAACAAAATATTTTATTTTTTCTTGAGTGTTAAATTGTTCGTGAGGTTTCCCACCGTATCTGCGAGCAAAGACTTGAGGAATACTTGGGAAGGTATTTGGGTTGATCTCGTGATCGAGCTCGATCTTCTCAACGGTTGTCTCTCCAAAGGTATAATTCACTAAAACCTTAGTTCCGCATGTTTAGGGTTTTACGTGAATTAATTTATTTGTACGCATGTATGTTGTTGTTGGATTTACTATTGATTTAATTTGTTTAAATCATGTTGTTAGTAACTTATTAATTAAAATTGTATTTAAATTACACCCCGAACAAGTCCGAAAAAATCGTTCCCCAATAGTCTACAGGATGCAAATCATCCTCTGATACCACTCTGTCATGATCACCCTTATTTAACCCAACACAATACGAATATAAATATAATTCAGCCTATAAACCTGCTATAATATTTTTCTTTTTACTAACAACAATATCCATTCACGCCTAAAATAACATGTTCACATTCATATATATATATATATATATATATATATATATATATATATATATATATAAGAGGTACCGACAAATCAATAATTCCCAATCAAACCTCAAGTCAACACACTAGTACATTTTATACTTTATAACACAACATAATACACATTTAGAAGCGACAAATTATATAAAAAGAGAAACAAAATAAGTCACGGTATACCCAACAGGTCGTCATCTATGTACACGGCCACTCAAAACCTGTTGGAGCTCCACAAACACAATACAACAGATGTTTATGGAGTTCTCACTCAACTGATCCCAGAAATCAAGACTAGAAACCCTAGCTTGAAATCTTGCTAATAAACTTAACCTAACACTCGGTTTGGGGTAAGATTTGTATGGTTTCCTATCCTAGTATTTAAGTAGCCTGAAGCTAAAGGATAAGAACTCTTGCTAAGAAATTATGGGATGAACACTTAAAATATTTATTGAGTTCTTGGTGTTCTTCGTGCGGAAATTGCTTGATGTGTTTAAGCTTGTAGAATTTTCATAACCTTACTCTAAAGGTTGATCCCATATATATAGGCACAAAATCGAACTAGCCGTTAGAGAGGAATTTAAATTTCGGTCTATTTAAGGTAGGTTTGCAGAGCTGATTTGATGTGCTTAGAGGCGGCATGGCCAAATGCGTGCTACGTCATCCTTTATAGCCGTTTGGCTTTGAAACACCTTATCCTGCACTGTCAGTTCCGTACGTACATGTCTCACTCTCATGTTGGGGTTATACTGAAAAGTATGCTTTTACTTTGTATAACCAAACTGGATTTTCTCATTTATTTACTGAAATAATCTATTAATCACTGTTGCATTGAATATGAATGAATTTTATATATATTTATTGCAAACTCGTTCAATAAGTTAAGTACGTATTACGTTGTAGTTAATTTGGTGATACCAGATCACAGAAGATCAAATTAACAGCTCCTTGTAATTAAGTACAAATTCATAACCCAGATGGAAATGAACAAACCATCATGAAAGGTTGAAGTATAAGGCTCAGATTGGCTTGTCTTGATCAAGAGATTATAATAGTGCATTTAGATGCAGTGAATAAGGACCTACAAGAGGATAAACTCTTCGGTAATGAATATATAAGAATTAGACCTCAGTGGTGTGTTATTTCTTAATCTCCGTCCCTTAAATAGGATCGTGTGGAATTAATAACTATTGCTTTGACTTATGATAGGAAGAGAGTCAATGTGATTCGATACCTTATATCTTGAGCAATATTATTAATTACATGATGATTACTGACATTTAATACGGAGAATCGTGTGCAAGTACGTCTTGCTTGATTTGTCCCCTTGGTGGGCTCAGAATCTTTATCATACCAAATCTTGCAAGTGGAAATTTATTACCGGTATGGATGATAACGTTGAGTTGTCTTTACTCCAAGGACAAAGATATTAATTAATATAAAGCTTGTTCAGTGGCTTAATTAATTAATGGACTAAGATAATCTTAAACACGAGAAATAATGATCGGGAGCCATATTATAGTAAAGTCGTAATTTGGGTTAAGATGGATAGTTAAATATTAATTTTATAGTGGAGTAAATTAATATTAATGGACTTGAATAATATTTGGCCCAATATTATAGCATCATAGTCCATTGAATGTCCAATCTTAATTCTCCTAAAGGCCCCTCAAATAGCCCAAAATAAAGTCCAATTAATGAAAAGGAGAGGAAAATATTTTGCCTAATATTTCTTTTTTTTTTTTTGAATATTTGTAGGAAAAATGAAGAAAAGATTTTCTTGATTTTCTTGTTGATATTTTGTGGAAAGAGATAAGTATTCTTGGAATAGATAATTATCCCATAAATTCAAGAAGTCAAATCTGATTCCTATTACCTTGTTATTTTAGAAAATATAGGGAAAAGGGGAAGAGAGATTTTTATGGAAAAATTTAATTAAGGAGAAAATATTTTCTTCCTTATTTTTCTCCTCAAAAAATTGCCCCCCCCCCCCCCCCATATATAGAGGATGAATCTTTCATTCCCAAGTGCAATTCCATGTGTTGGAAATATTAGAAATCCACAAAGGTGGTGGCAAAATATTTTATTTTTCTCTGTTGTTAAAATCGTTCGTGTGAATCCTCCCACCGGATTACGTTCGTGGACTTGGGACATATTTGGGAAGGCTCTTTGGGTTGATCCAACGTCTCAACATTTGTCTCTACAAAAGGTATGTAATCTTGTAACTCCTTGATTCTCGCATGCTTAGGATTTACGTGGATTATGTGCACGCATGATTGTTTATTTGCTTATTGATTATTATGTTGAATTGATTTAAGATTAATTCATGTTAGTAATTAATTGATTAATTTAAATATGTATTTAAATGTTGGGGTTATACTGAAAAGTATGCTTTTACTTTGTATAACCAAACTGAGTTTTCTTATTTATTTACTGAAATAAATTATTAATCACTGTTTCATTTAAATATGAATGAATGTTATATATATTTATTGAAAACCCGTTCAATAAAGTCAGTTCTATTACATTGTAGTTAATTTGGTGATACCAGATCACAGAAGATCAAATTAACAGCTCCTCGTAATTAAGTACAAATTCACAACCTAGATAGAAATGAACAAACCAACGTGTACGCATGTTGTTTATTCGCTTATTAATTATTATGTTTAATTGATTTAGGATTAATTCATGTTAGTAATTAATTGATTAATTTAAATATGTATTTAAAATCATCTCGAATAGATCCGGGCACCCCTAATTTCCCAACATTAAAATCATCTCGAATAGATCCGACACCCATATTTTCCCAACAATTGGTATCAGAGCTCTGGTTTCGAGCTCTGACTTTTAAATTTTTATTTAAATTATGTTGGACATTAAATTGAAAATTGGATAGTAGAATTGCTAGATCTGTTTTGCAGGTATCCAATTGTCATGGTATTTAATGTGTTTAATTTTTATGCGTATGAATGTTTTTTAATTCGACTCGTTCGGATTTATTTTTCTCGTGAGAAAATCCACAAGTAGATTAGACTATTTGATTTGTTCAATGTAATAGACTAGTCTAAATTTAAGGTGGATTTATTTTTCGTTAAATAAATTATAACCTGATCGAAGATGAAGACGGAGACGAGGAGTTAAAATAGACCCAAAACCGTACTTAGGCGACGTGCATTTCGCGCGAACATGCCAAGGGAGGCACGCGCACGATGTGGACATCGCCAAGTGAATGGGCATGGCGCACGGCGCTAGGCGGGTTCGGCACGGGACGCGTGCGGATGCTACCATGCATTGCGTATGGGTGCGCACATGGGCGCTGCTGACCCGTCGCCTGCCGAGGCTGCCGAGGAATCGAGAGCAATGCACGCTGTGCCTAGGTGCATGGACGCGATCGTTCGGCCAAGCGGTCGGCCGGATGCGGGCGAGCATCTCGGCTGCGAGCTACTTAGCATGGCGCTTCGAGACGAATTTTTTTTTCGAGACGAACGAGTGGTCAAGAAAAATCAAACTATGACAGTTGGATAATTTGTGTCCAATATGTTTATTTTTTGCTTTGCTTGATTTATTGTTTTCTTTTCTTATGTTTTATTTAATTTGTTTAAATGTGTTTGCATGAGAATTACCCAACGAAAAATTTCAAATTCAAAAAATTACTAAGTATGTTTTAATAATTAATTTGGTTTCGAATCAAATTAATTTTGACCTCCATGATTTATTTAATTGTGAAATCTTTTGGAGAAATTTCCCTACGGGACGGCCAAAAGATAACTTTCACATGAATAAATTCTCAAAAGGATGATTGTGAATTATTATTAGTGGTGACGATGACCCTCCCAAGAGGCTCGATCAAAACAAAGTAGTAATTCTGTATTTAATCATGATTATTACTTAGGTATAAAATTGATATGCATATACTTCACTGAAGTCCCTGTCAATTTTATATTGGTCAAGTGGGAGATGACTATTAATTTTATAAATTAAAGGTTTGTAACTGTTCTTATTTGTAACCTGCTTGAATGTGATTTAAGTGATGACCCTCCCAAGAGGCTCATTTAAATCTGTTTTGAGATGTTGGCTGATGCATGTTCATATTTTTTTGAGATTTTAATATGAATCATGTAATCGAATTGTGTGATTTTCTTTGTGTTGATCCGGATATTAACACAAGATGTATGTTAATTTTCAGTTTCATCATGTCGTAACCTTTTAATCCAATGTTCAATATACTGAAAGACAATCTGCTTACTAGAGAAAACTATGTTCTTTGGAAACGAAACCTTATAAATATCCTTGCTTCGCATGAATCCAAGGGTGCTTAACGTACCAAAACCCGAAAAACCAACCAAGGATGCCAGTATATGGGAAGAGGTGGAATATACTGAATGGGAGCTGGAAAATGAATTGATAAGGGACATTATCTTGACACACATGTCGGATTTGTTAAAGGACCTTCATCAAGGATTTTCCACAGCTGCAGACATTATGGAAAATCTCAAAGTGATGTTCGCACATCCGACCCATATGGCAATCCAGAGCATTAAGCATGACATGGTCAAGCTAAAGTTGGAAGAAGGAGTGACTGCTAAAGAGCACATTCTTAGGGTTATGGTCATCTTTGAAGAATTGGCATATCTTAGCGAAAAATGTGACTTCAAAAGCAAAATTGATTTCATTCTCAGTTTTCTGCCAAAAAGCTATGATCATCCTTATGTAAAGTATCTAATGGAAGATATGAATTTTACTGTGGATGATCTTATAAAGGCTCTTACGTTGGTCGAAGAGGATGTTGAGCGCAAGAAAGTGAATTTGGTTACAAAAGTGTCTACTTCTCGTTCTAGGCTAATTGGTGGTAAGAACAATGAAGAGATTAAAAGGATAAACCAGTTCTATTCAAACTTCAAAGATGAGAGCTTAAGCACGAGGATCTGTTTGGAATGCAGAGAAAGAGGACATTGGAGATGGGTCTGTTCCAATCCCAAAAGGAATGGAAAGAAAGGTAATTCTCACTCACTAGTTGTTGAAACTTGTTTGGTGGAGTATGCTACCCATTCGTGGGTAGTGGATACGGGATTCACTGATCATGTTGGTTTCACGTTACAGGGGTTCAAGCGGACCCGGCAACTTAGTGGAAGTGAGATCCTCATCACGCTAGGCGATGCTACGAGAGTGGCAGTTGAAGCAGTGGGAGAAGTGCACCTGTCTTTTGAAGATAATATTTTAATTTTAAGAGATGTTCTTTATGTTCCTATTTTTCCGAAAAACCTTATTTCAGTTTCTAAACTATTTGTCGATGGATATTCTGTTCATTTTAATAAGCATGTTACTGTTTTACGTAATGATGTGATTATCTATCGTGGAACTTTACGGAACAATCTCTATATTATTAACTATGCACATCACTCACATAATGCATCCTATAATACATCTACCATTTCATGTAAAAGAAAACGTTCGGCTGACGTGAACGAAACACTTCTTTGGCAAGTAAGATTAGGTCACAATAACCCAAAAAGGATTCAAAGGTTGGTTCAAGATGGTTCATTGGGGTCTCTCCAGATTGAACCATTTCCAACTTGCGAATCATGCTTAGAAATGGTAAGGTCAATGATGAGTTATGCAGATTTACCAAAATCGTTCTGGGGTTACGCTTTGGAAACAATGGCTTATATTCTAAACTTAATGCCATCCAAATCAGTTTCTAAAACCCCGAGAGAATTGTGGACAGGGCGAAAGCCCAGTTTAGGACACATCAGGATCTGGGGGTGTCCGACATATGTGTTGGACAAGGAAGCTGGTAAATTGGATGCACGTTCAGAATTAAGGTTGTTCATTGGGTACCCCAAAGGAACAAAGGGATGCATGTTCTATGGTCCCGAAGATCAAAAGGTGGTAATCAGTACGCACTTTAGATTTTTGGAAGAAGACTATATGAACGATAAAAGCCTAGAAGTGAGATTACCTTAGAAGAACTTAAGGGGCCAACTTCATTGCCAACTGTACAAAATGATATACCAATCGTCACACCTACACAACCGGAACCTCGTCGTAGTGGGAGGGTTGTCAGATAACCCAAGCGATTCTTAGGGATTGGAGAGTCTTTGGACTAGATCTCAGGAGAAGAATCAGATCCATGGTCCTACAACGAGGCGATCCAAGACAAGGATGCAACATCTTGGCAAACAACAATGGAAGTCGAGATGGGTTCAATGGATCACAATAAAGTGTGGGAGCTAGTCGAACCACTTAATGGGGTAAAACCCATTTGATGCAAGTGGGTATACAAGAGAAAGAGAGGACCTGACGGAAATGTTGAAACCTTTAAAGCAAGACTAGTGGCGAAAGGGTACACTCAGAAAGAAGGGATCGATTATGTGGAAACCTTTTCGCCCGTAGCCATGCTCAAGTCCATCCGCATTCTCTTGTTGATTGCTACTTTGAGATCTAGCAAATGGATATCAAGACCGTTTTCCTCAATGGAAGTCTTGACGAAGAAATTTATATACAACAACCCGAAGGCTTCATTGAAAAAGGCCAAGAGCATCTGGTTTGCAAGCTTAAGAAGTCCATTTATGGGCTGAAGCAGGCATCCCGGGCTTGGAATCAGCGTTTTGATCAAGTTATACAATCCTGAGGTTTTGAACAGAACAACTTTGAAAGTTGTGTTTATAAAAAGCGTGACGGAACTGCCTTGGTATTTTTGGAACTATACGTAGATGACAGCCTGCTCATCGGAAACGATGTAAAGGTGTTATCAGACGTAAGGGCATGGATGTCAAAATAGTTTGACATGAAGGATTTAGGGGAAGCCGGTCACATCCTAGGGATCAAGATCACTCGAGATCACAGGAAAATAATGATCGGGCTTTCGCAGGCCTCATACATAGACACTGTTTTGAAGCGATTCAGCATGCAAGATTCCAAGAAAGGCTTTGTGCCCTACAGACACGTAATCCATCTATCCAAAGAGATGTGTCCCAAAACACAGAAGGAGATAGATGACATGAAGGGCATCCCTTATGCTTCGGTTGTGGGAAGCCTCATGTATGCAATGCTGTGCATGAGATCGGATATCTGCTTTGCTGTAGGCATGGTAGCAAGATATCAAAGCAACCCTGGGAAAGAGCATTGGACTGTAGTAAAGAACATTCTGAAGTATCTGAAGAGGACACGGGACAGAATGTTGGTTTATCAGTCAGACAGTCTAATCCCCATCGGTTACACGGACTCGGATTTCCAATCAGACATGGAATCTAGAAAGTCTACCTCGGGTAGTGTGTTTTGCAAGGGGGGAGGAGCCATGACATGGAGAAGCTTAAAGCAGAAATGCATCACCGATTCTACCATGGAAGCCGAATATGTAGTTGCTTGTGAAGCAGCGAAGGAAGCGGTTTGGCTCAAGAACTTCCTAGTGGACTTGGACGTTGTCCCGAATTTGCCCAGCACGATCACAATTTATTGTGATAAAGCCAGAGCAGTTGCAAATTCGAGGGAACCGAGAGCACACAAGGCCAGCAAACACATTGAAAGAAAATACCATCTTATACGAGAAATCGTTAAGAGAGGAGACATTGAGGTGGCAAAGATTGCATCGGAAGACAACCTAGCAGATCCATTCACAAAGGGTCTGCCTCAGAGTACATTCGAGAGACATGTGGAATGAATGGGTGTCAAGAGCATTGCCAATCTGCTTTGAGTATAAGTGGGAGAAATATTATTAGGTTCATGTAGGTGACATTAGATGTCACATATAACACAAGACATGTTGTAGTATACTTAAAAGCAGACTTTGAGTATAAGTGGGAGATTGTTGGGGTTATACTGAAAAGTGTGCTTTTACTTTGTATAACCAAACAAAATTTTATCATTTATTTACTGAAATAATCTATTAATCATTGTTGCATTAAATATGAATGAATGTATGTTATATATATTTATTGCAAACTCGTTCAATAAGTTAAGTACGTATTACGTTGTAGTTAATTTGGTGATACCAGATCACAGAAGATCAAATTAACAGCTCCTCATAATTAAGTACAAATTCACAACCCAGATGGAAATGAACAAACCATCATGAAAGGTTGAAGTATAAGGCTCAGATTGACTTGTCTTGACCAAGAGATTATACTAGTGCATTTAGATGCACTGAATAAGGACCTACAGGAGGACAAATTCTTCGGAACTGAATATACAAGAATTGGACCTCAGTGGTGTGTTATTTCTTAATCTCCGTCCCTTAAATAGGATCGTGTGGAATTAATAACTATTGCTTTGACTTATGATAGGAAGAGAGTCAATGTGATTCGATACCTTATATCTTGGGCAATATTATTAATTACATGACGATTGCTGACATTTAATACGGAGAATCGTGTGCAAGTAAGTCTTGCTTGATTTGTCCCCTTGGTGGGCTCAGAATCTTTATCATACCAAATCTTGCAAGTGGAAATTTATTTCCGGTATGGATGATAACGTTGAGTTGTCTTTACTCCAAGGACAAAGATATTAATTAATATAAAGCTTGTTCAGTGGCTTAATTAATTAATGGACTAAGATAATCTTAAACACGGGAAATAATGACCGGAGCCATATTATAGTAAAGTCGTAATATGAATTAAGATGGATAGTTCAATATTAATTTTATAGTGGAGTAAATTAATATTAATGGACTTGGATAATATTTGGCCCAATATTATAGCTTCATAGTCCATTGAAGGTCCACTCTTAATTCTCATAAAGGCCCCTCAAATAGCCCAAAATAAGGTCCAATTAACGAAAAGGAGAAGAAAATATTTTGTCTAATATTTCTTATTTTTTTCGAAAATTTGTAGGAAAAAGGAATAAAAGATTTTCTTGATTTTCTTGTAGATATTTTGTGGAAAGAGATAAGTATTCTTGGAATACATAATTATCCCATAAATTCAAGAAGTCTAATCTTGATTCCTATTGCCTTGTTATTTTCGAAAATTTAGGGAAAATGGGAAGAGAGATTTTTATGGAAAAATTTAATTAAGGAGAAAAGAATATAGGAGATATATTCAAGATTTCTTGGAGACCAAGAAAAAGATTTTCTTCCTTATTTTTCTCCTCAAAAAATCGGCCCCCCTTGTCCTATATATAGGAGATGAATTTTTCATTCCCAAGTGCAATTCCATGTGTTGGAAATATTAGAAATCCACAAAGGTGGTAGCAAAATATTTTATTTTTCTCTCTTGTTAAAATTGTTCATGTGAATCTTTCCACCGGATTACGTTCGTGGACTTGGGACATATTTGGGAAGGCTCTTTGGGTTGATCCAACGTCTCAACGGTTGTCTCTACAAGAGGTATGTAATCTCGTAACTCCTAAATTCCGCATGCTTAGGATTTACGTGGATTATGTGTACGCATGATTGTTTATTTGCTTACTGATTATTATGTTGAATTGATTTGAGATTAATTCATGTTAGTGATTAATTGATTAATTTAAATATGTATTTAAAATCATCTCGAATAGATCCGGGCACCCATATTTTCCCAACATCTGATTGGTTGTCAAGTACAATTATTCGGCGCTTGATTCACCAACTTAGGTTGACATTCTTCTTGTCTGATCGACTTTTACATCTTAGGTAAACACTTGGTTGTCACCTGATTGAACTGACCTAATCACTTAAGACTGGTCAGTCTACCTTGTTGAGTCTTATGATGTAAGTTGTCTTAGCTCAACTTACTGACTCTATTGATGTTCTCTGATGTTTCTCTGTATTAAATCTTAGCAATTGTCATGTGACTAATAATATTGCCCAAAATACAAAGTATTGAATCTTCATGATTCTCTACCCAACATAAATCAAAGCAATAAATATTAATTACATACAATCATATTTAAGAGACAGAGATTTAACAATCAACAATCACTGAGGTCTAATTCTTCATCCCGTCAGTCAGTACGGAAGATTACCTCTCTGTAGGTCCGCTTCAGCACATCATCATGCACTAGTGTAATCTCTTGGTCAAGACAAGTCAATCTGAGCTTTACACATCAACCTTTACCAATGGATTGTTCTATCCCATCTAGGTTGTGAATTTGAACTTATTTACAAGGAACTGATAATGTGATCTTCTATGATCTGGTATCACCACATTATCTACAATGTAACTTGTACTAATATTGAACGGTTTGCAATAAATAAATAACATTCGTAATATTTAGAGCAATAGTGATAAAATATTTATTCCCAGTAAATAAGCTCAAGATTCAGTCTGTTATACAAAGTAAAAGCATACTTGCCAGTATAACCCTAACAAGATTGTCTATGTACATGAGCTCAAAACTTTGTGAGACAAGCTATGCCAGTAAGTTTTAAGTTATATGTTGTGTACATTTCTTGCTTTTTATTTAGAGAAGTTCTATTTACTGCGAAATATAAATTATTCTGTTGTTATAGCATTATGAGGGTAAACAAATAATATTAGGATATTAATGAGGTATTAATGCTCGAGGGATTTTCTTTAAGTGATGCAAGTTATATTTGGTTTCATAATGAGATTAAATAATTGCTCTTCTTAATTATAAATGTTAATAATGTGCATTAATACGTAAGGATCGAATAACTAAATTATAACTAGCTGATTATTCAAAAATGATAGATTAGAATTAATTATTATAATGTCACTATGAAAAAAATTTGTTTCTCAGTATTTAAGTGTGTTATTGGAAGACTCTAATGCTTTCATAATCAAGACTGACTTTAGACTCATAAGCAAGTGTAACTATTTAGGGAAATTAAATAAACTAATTAATTCCGCACCTCTCTACAAGTTCGGACTTTTAGATGAGACAGAATTGTTTATTTCATGGTATCAGAGCCTATGGCTAAGCCCAGATCTTGGGTTCGAGAAAAGTACTCCACGCATTTAAAATTGTTCACTCGTTGGGCCTCCTCCCCAGAGGGCAGAGGCAATGGTTCGGCCCACGAGTGAGGGGGAGTGTTGAAGAAAAATAAACAAACAAATTAATTCTGCACCTCTCTACAAGTTCGGACTTTTAGATGAGACGGAATTCTTTCAGTAACATTGCCTTATTTTACATTAAAAGATAATTTATTTTTGCAAATTTGTGAGTTACGAATTATCATAATTAAGTAAATATTATTTTTTTAAAACTGTGTGATATTTTGAATTGTTCTAAGGAGCATATTATTAAGATATTATTTTTTGCAATAGTTGTAATGCTTCCCCTTTTATTTATCAAAGATTGAAAAAAAAATCTATGTTTCAAGATAGTATGTGTGGTAGCACTATCTACCAAGCACAAAGTATTATCTTTCTCCATAAGCCAAGACAATTGATGATGTACAATCGAAAGAAAATACTTGTGTGCACCCTTTCTACCAATTTAGAATTGATGAAATTGGATTTTAGGGGTTTCTTTTTTTTGTTTTCTATATTTCAAATTTCGAACAAGACCCGAACTGGACCCGACCCGACCCGACCCGAATGATTCATGATTCAGGGTTTGAGTTTGGGTTCATGGTTCTGGGTTCGGATTCATGGTTCAGGGTTCGGGTTCGAGTTCAAGTTCAGGGTTCAGGGTTCAGGGTTCGGGTTCATGGTTCATGGTTAGTGAATGGAAAAAGAAATGGAGGGTGAAATTACCCAAATTCTAGGTTGTAGTTAATTCAAATTAAATTGAATCTAATTGCACCGTGTGCAATTGGTGCACACAGGTATCACTCACAATTGAAAATAGTGAATTGGAAGAAGGTGGGCGGTGAACGGTGGACGCTACTTTCTTTTTGATAGAAGCTTCAAAATTGTGAAATCTAATAGAGCACTCATGATGATAACGTGTTGTGAAATTAAGAAAGAAGAACAAAGAAAAACACAAGGATACAGATTTGTTAACCCAATTCGTTAGAATGACTACGTATTGAGGCAGTACCAAGCCAGGAAAATTCCTCACTATTTTGTATGTAAAACGGCGATACAATAAAAAGGACTTATGTACTTGGGATTGGGCGGTAGCCCTATGCCCATAAATAAGTAATGTCCACTATTAAAATTATATTTACAATAATACCCATCAAATTTTGCTACCCCAAATTCGGGCATGTTTTAAAATTGCCCCTATATACAAGTATAGACCCATTTATGTTCTAAGAATTGAGCATTGGTCATTTTAAGAACCTAGCCCATTGTATGAATCTGAACAGAACTCTTACTCTCTAAAAAAGATAGTACATTTACATTTTTCAAACAGATTAATTATTTATTGTGCTTGAAATTTTAAATTTTACCTATAATTTCTTGTATATCCTTCTTTATTAAAGGAAAAAGGATTAAATAAGACCCTTTAAATTTTATCAAATAAACACCGGACTTTTTTTGTATATTTGAACCAAGTGTTTTCATTAAAGGAAAAACCGATTAAATAAGACCCTAAATCTATATGTTGAACCGAACAGATCAAATAAACACCTGAACTTTTTATTTTGTATGTTACATTAAAAATAAATTTTATTCATAAAATATTTTTAACCCCTTTAAATCTTATATTAAAATAAATACAATAGATTTGAGATCAAATAATCCCGTTGTGGATTAATTAAAATGTGAGGATTAAAATAGAAATTAATGACTTGAAATGAATTTATTTTGACATATTGAGATAAAAACAATAACATTATTAGAGAGGTTTAGAAAAAAATAAAAAAAATAAAAAAGTGATTTAATCAAAATATAAAATCGATTGGAGATCAAATAAGCCCATTCACGGTTCGATCAACCGTTTTTGAAAACACTTATTTGAACCCCTTTTCTTTAAGATTGAGATCAAATAATCCCCTAATAAATGTGAGGATCGAATAATAATTTAGATCAAATAAGCCCCTATATATATATATATATATATATATATATATATATATATATATATTGACATGAATTTTTTTATTATATGTTACTAATAGTTGATTAATAACATTTTTAATTTACATGTAGGTGTTCTAACTTTAAAAAAATAAAAATAGAAAAAAATAACAATAAAAAAGAATATATGATCTCATTTTTTCGTTCAAGTTAAACCAATTTCCTAATTTCTTTTTGTCTTATGTGAAAATTTTCACATATAAAAAATTTCAAATTGACTTGGTATTAAAAAAAGTCAATGTTGTTAACCCGCATCACGAGGAAAAGAAGAAGGACTGCTTACTGCTGCGCCACTACAACATAATGTGCAAACTTGAATATCATCACTTATCTAAATGCTTTGATGTTATGCTGGGTTTCGAACTCATGTCGTGGAGGTATAAATTTGCATTGATTACCGTTATGCTATAACAATTTAGTGTAAAGCCCACTACTCATGGAGATTGAACCAAGGTCTTTGGAATGGAAAAAAGAGACCATGACCACTCTTCTACAACTACTTACATTGTAAATTTGAATTTTTTATATATAATAAAAGTCGTCTATATGGGTCGAACTCAAGTCTTTGTAAGAGGGAAGATTCTTTACCACTATACTACAACCCATTAAGTATTTTAAATTGAGACTTTCAAAATAATAAATTTTATTTAATAATTTTAATTAGGTATATATATATATATATTAATTAATTGTAGATTATATTTACAATTGATTGGTAAATGTAAAATAAAGTTAATTAGTTATTTAATTGATTCAACAAGGAAACATTTTTTATTATTACTCATGTTTATAAATTGTATTTATAATACATTTAAAATTAGTTTTTTTATTGTAATATTGCTATGTTTTGCATCTCTAATATTGTTCCGTGTTGATTAGATAACTTTAATAACTTACCTTAGTTTTTCTTACTTTTAGATTTTAATATTGTTATGATTTTTTTTTTGTAATATTGTTATATTTTTGCATGTAATATTGTTATATTTTTTAATGTAATAATGTTATGTTTTGATTGTAATACTGTTATGTTTTCGCATGTAATACTGCTTCAATTTCTTATTTAAAATCAAAGTAGAAGGAATTAATGATGGTTGATTATGAATTTTAATATTGTGCTTCAACTATGCATTTAATACACTTTAATTTTTTTATTTTTTCTTATTTTGAATGTAATACTTTATACTTTTACATGTAATATTTTACACTTTTACGTGTATTATAGATATGTTTTGCAAGTAATAATACTTCAATTTTACATTTACCCTTCATAACTGTAGATATTGAAGCTAAATAAATTAATAAGAAAATTATTTAATAAATATGAAATGTGTTATAGTGGTGAGTCTACATTTAAATTATTTTTGTGACTAGGGTTCAACTCCAAAGAAGGGCTGATTACATATATTTATTTATTTACATATTGAAGCTAAATAAGTTAATAAGTAAATTATTTAATAAATATCAAATGTGTTATAGTGATGAGTCTACATTTTAATTATTTTTTTGACTAGGTTCAACTCCAAAGAAGGACTGAGAGAGAGCTCATAATGGCTCTTTATAGAGCCAAACTGATGAGTTAGATTTACACATCATCATATTTATCTAATTAATTAATTAATTTTAATTTTAAGATAATGTAAAATGAAGATTTGGAAATCTTTTATCCCAATCTCCTTCCGTCTCTTCACTTCAAAAATTTGGCATAATTTTTCTTTGTTGCTCTTACTCTCTAAAAATTATAGTACATTTACATTTTTCAAACAGATTAATTATTTATTGTGCTTGAAATTTTAAATTTTACGTATATTTTTTTGTATATCCTTATTTATTAAAGGAAAAAGGATTAAATAAGCCCCTAAATTTATATGTGGGGATCAAATAAACACCTGGACTTTTTTTTTTTTGTACATTTGAACCCCTTTTCTTTAAGATTGAGATCAAATAATACCCTAAGCTTATATGTAAGGATCGAATAGGCCCTTGAAATTTATTTTGGTACATTTACACCCTTTTTCTTTAACATTAAGATCAAATAAGCCTCTAATCTTATACATGGAGATCAAATAAGCCCCTAATATGTATACCACTAGTGTAGAACCCGTGTGCTACACGGGATTTTAAATAAATTAAAAAATTTAAGTTATAATATAATATATTTTTTAACTTAGTTAATATAATTTTTAACATGTCATTTTTTATTACAAATTATTATAACAATATTGTAATATAAATTTAGTATTATAAGGTTAAATATAAATTAATATAGATGTAATTAGTTTGTACAATAATTAACCATTAAATCAAGACACGTCTAATGAAAATATCATTTTTTTTATTCACTTAATGAAAACACGTATAAGGGGAAGTGGATGAATTTCTAACGTAAAATGAATAAAACATAAAGTTTAAACTAAGCAAATTGATTCAGAAATTGAAACTTCTAACAACGGCGAGAGAACTGAGAGGCGAGTTGCGGAAGATTGACATCGAGAAAGGCTTGGCAACATGCAGACGATGAGAAGGGAATGGTGGGACGACGGAGGCAGAAAGAACGGCGTGAGATGCCTGAACAAAAAATCTATGTTTTATATTGTTTATGATGTACTGAAATAGAATGACACATAGGATGACACATTTGATTTTTTTTAATGATATGTCTATCAAACTTCTCATAGAATGACACATAGATTAAATCAATGTGGACTTGACACATCAGCAAGGAAAAACTCTCAATTAGTATATAGGGGGATATTAAAAAATTTATCATACATATATATATATATATATATATATATATATATATATATATTGACATGATTTTTTTTATTATATGTTACTAATAGTTGATTAATAACATTTTTAATTTATAGGTAGGTGTTCTAACTTTAAAAAAATAAAAAAAGGAAAAAAAATAATAAAAAAGATTATATGATCTCATTTTTTCGTTCAAGTTAAACCAATATCCTAATTTCTTTTTGTCTTGTGTAAAATTTTTAAATTGACTTGGTATTAAAAAAAGTCAATGTTGTTTACCCGCATCACGAGGGAAAGAAGAAGGACTGCTTACCGCTGCGCCACGGCAACATAATGTGCAAACTTGAATATCGTCACTTATCTAAATGCTTTGATGTTATGCTGGGTTTCGAACTCGCGTCGTTGGGGTATAAACTCGCACCGATTAACGTTATGCTATAGCAATTTAGTGTAAAGCCCACTGCTCATGGAGATTGAACCCATGTCTTTGGAATGGAAAGAAGAGACCATGACCACTCTTCTACAACTACTTACATTGTAAATTTGAATTTTTTTTATATAATAAAAGTCGTATATATGGGTCGAACTCAAGTTTTTATAAGAGGGAAGATTCTTTACCACTATACTACAATCCATTAAGTATTTTAAATTGAGACTTTCGAAATAATAAATTTTATTTAATAATTTTAATTAGGTATATATATATATATATTTTTTAATTAATTGTAGATTATATTTACAATTGATTGGTAAATGTAAAATAAAGTTAATTAGTTATTTAATTGATTCAATAAGGAAACATTTTTTATTATTACTCCGGTTTATAAATTGTATGTATAATACATTTAAAATTAGTTTTTTTATTGTAATATTGCTATGTTTTGCATCTCTAATATTGTTCCGTGTTGATTAGATAACTTTCATAACTTACCTTAGTTTTTCTTACTTTTAGATTTTAATATTGTTATGATTTTTTTTTTGTAATACTGTTATATTTTTGCATGTAATTCTGTTATATTTTTTAATGTAATAATGTTATGTTTTGGTTGTAATACTGTTATGTTTTCGCATGTAATACTGCTTCAATTTCTTATATAAAATCAAAGTAGAAGGAATTAATGATGGTTGATTATGAATTTTAATACTGTGCTTCAACTATGCATTTAATACACTTCAATTTTTTTATTTTTTCTTATTTTGAATGTAATACTTTATACTTTTACATGTAATACTGTTTCATTTTGCATGTAATATTTTACACTTTTTCGTGTATTATTGTTATGTTTTGCAAGTAATAATACTTTAATTTTACATGTACCCTTCTTAACTACATATTGAAGCTAAATAAATTAATAAGAAAATTATTTAATAAATATGAAATGTGTTATAGTGGTGAGTCTACATTTAACTTATTTTTGTGACTAGGGTTCAACTCCAAAGAAGGGCTGATACATATATTTATTTATTTATATATATAAGCTAAATAAATTAATAAGTAAATTATTTAATAAATATCAAATGTGTTATAGTGATGAGTCTACATTTAAATTATTTTTTTGACTAGGTTCAACTCCAAAGAAGGACTGAGAGAGAGCTCATAATGGCTCTTTATAGAGCCAAACTGATGAGTTGGATTTACACATCATCATATTTACCTAATTAATTAATTAATTTTAATTTTAAGATAATTTAAAATGAAGATTTGGAAATCTTTTATCCCAATCTCCTTCCGTCTCTTCACTTCAAAAATTTGGCATATTTTTTCTCTGTTGCTCTTACTCTCTAAAAAATATAGTACGTTTACATTTTTCAAACATATTAATTATTTATTGTGCTTGAAATTGTAAATTTTACGTATAATTTTTTGTATATCCTTATTTATTAAAGGAAAAAGGATTAAATAAGCCCCTAAATTTATATGTGGGGATCAAATAAACACCTGAACTTTTTTTTTTTTTTGTACATTTGAACCCCTTTTCTTTAAGATTGAGATCAAATAATCCTCTAAGCTTATATGTGAGGATCGAATAGGCCCTTGAACTTTATTTTGGTACATTTACACCCTTTTTCTTTAACATTAAGATCAAATATGCCCCTAATCTTATACATGGAGATCAAATAAGCCCCTAATATGTATACCACTAGTGTAGAACCAGTGTGTTACACGGGACATTAAATAAATTAAAAAATTTTAAGTTATAATATTATATATTTTTTAACTTAGTTAATATAATTTTTAACATGTCATTTTGTATGAAAAATTATTATAACAATATTGTAATATAAATTTAGTATTATAAGGTAAAATATTAATTAATATAGATGTAATTAGTTTGTACAATAATTAACCATTAAATCAAGACACGTCTAATAAAAATATCATTTTTTTATTCACTTAATGAAAACACGTATAAGGGGAAGTGGATGAATCTCTAACGTAAAAAGGAATAAAACATAAAGTTTAAACTAAGCAAACCGATTCAGAAATTCAAACTTCTAACAACGGCGAGAGAACTGAGAGGCGAGTTGCGGAAGACTGACATCGAGAAAGGCTTGGCAGCAGGCAAACGATGAGAAGGGAATGGTTGGACGACGGAGGCAGAAAGAACGGCGTGAGATGCCTGAATAAAAAATCTATGTTTTATATTATTTGTGATGTACTGAAATAGAATGACACATAGGATGATACATTTGATTTTTTTTAATGATATATCTATCAAACTTCTCATAGAATGACACATAGATTAAATCAATGTGGAGTTGACACATTAGCAAGGAAAAACTCCCTATTAGTATATAGGGGGATATTTAAAAATTTATCATACATATATATATATTGACATGATTTTTTTTATTATATGTTACTAATAGTTGATTAATAACATTTTTAATTTATAGGTAGGTGTTCTAACTTTAAAAAAATAAAAAAAGGAAAAAATAATAATAAAAAAGACTATATGATCTCATTTTTTCGTTCAAGTTAAACCAATTTCCTAATTTCTTTTTGTCTTGTGTGAAAATTTTCAAATTAACTTGGTATTAAAAAAAGTCAATGTTGTTAACCCACATCACGAGGGAAAGAAGAAGGATTGTTTACCGCTGCGCCACGACAACATAATGTGCAAACTTGAATATCGTCACTTATCTAAATGCTTTGATGTTATGATGGGTTTCGAACTCGCGTCGTTGGGGTATAAACTCGCACCGATTAATGTTATGCTATAGCAATTTAGTGTAAAGCCCACTGCTCATGGAGATTGAACCCAGGTCTTTGGAATGGAAAGAAGAGAGCATGACCACTCTTCTACAACTACTTACATTGTAAATTTAATTTTTTTTTATATAATAAAAGTCGTCTATATGGATCGAACTCAAGTCTTTGTAAGAGGGAAGATTCATTACCACTATACTACAACCCATTAAGTATTTTAAATTGAGACTTTCGAAATAATAAATTGTATTTAATAATTTTAATTAGGTATATATATATATATATTTTAATTAATTGTGTTGATTATTAAATATAAAATAAAGTTAATTAGTTATTTAATTGATTCAATAAGGAAACATTTTTTATTATTACTGCTGTTTATAAATGGTATGTATAATACATTTAAAATTAATTTTTTATTGTAATATTGTTATGTTTTGCATCTCTAATATTGTTCTATGTTGATTAGATAACTTTCATAACTTACCTTAGTTTTTCTTATTTTTAGATTTTAATATTGTTATGATTTTTTTGTAATATTGTTATATTTTTGCATTTAATACTGTTATTTTGGTTGTAATACTGTTATGTTTTTGCTTGTAATACTGCTTCAATTTATTATTTAAAATCAAAGTAGAAGGCATTAATGATGGTTGATTATGAATTTTAATACTCTACTTCTACTATGCATTTAATACACTTCAAATTTTTTATTTTTTCTTATTTTGGGTGTAATATTTTATACTTTTACATGTAATACTGTTACGTTTGACATATAATACTTTACACTTTTATGTGTACTACTGTTATATTTTGCAAGTAATACTACTTCAATTTTACATGGTACCCTTCAAGATGCCCGATCGTAGTCTTGGTGTGAATCGATGGATCGATATCCGACTTATTGATCTGTATAACCGGATCGATTTCGCCTATCGCTTTAACTGATGGTGCGGAAGATTAGTTAACCCGTATGAAAACCATTTTTACTCAATTAGATTCTGGTGCTATATGTTTTAAGATCAGATGACTAAAGTGTCGAGCTGATCAGTTCAGTAGCTTGATGCTAAACTGAACCAGATGGAATATGCATGCAGATAACAAGTAGTGTGCAGTTGAGTGTAAAGCAAGATAAATGCACACAGATTTAAGTGGTTCGGACAACTTGTCCTACGTCCACTCTTCCCTATCAGCAGGGGCACCAACTTAACCAACTGTACTTAGTTTAATGTGTTAGTCCAACATAGTACAACCAACAGATGTTTCAAGAGTTCTCACTCAACCAATCCCGTAAATCGATCTAGAAACCCTGACCGAATCTTGCTATAAACAAACTTAACGTAACTTTTGTTTGGGTATAAGATTTGTAATGTTCCAACTGGAATACTATCCTATCTTCTAAGTAGCCTAAGGCTGGAGGATAAGTATTCTATGCTAAGAACAATGGGATGATCACTTAGAGAATAAGCTTTGATTTAGTGTTCTTCGTACGGAAATTTGCTTGTGCTTGAGCTTGATGATAATTTCCGTAACCTTACTATGAAGGTTTGATCCCATATTTATAGACACAATTTCGAACTAGCCGTTGGAGAGAAATTCAAATTTTGGTCTATTTTAGGTAGGTCTCCGAGTTTGATTTGACGCGTGCTTGGTAGCGATGGCCGAAAAGCATTCAAGCTTGTCCTTTCTAGCCGCTTGACTCAACCACTTTTTCGGTAGACCGTCAAGATTGCCAGATGCGTCGCATTGTCAACTTCTTATTGGCTATCAAGTACACTTCGCAAAGACTTGAATTAGCAACAAGGTTGACATTCTTCTTGTTCTACACTTGCTTGCACTGTAACAATGAAGTAGTTACCTGATGGAGTTGACACAGATTAGATCGAACACTGATCTGTCTACCTGATTTAGGTCTTCTGCTCATAAGTTGCCTTAGCACAACTTACTGACCTTTTCTTGTTGTCATCTGATGTAGGTCTTGGACGGTCTTCTGTCTTGTCTGCTTGTCTGCTTCTTCTTTCATCAGATCTTTAGCATATCTAATATTCAAGACTTAACCTATACATATTGAGTTCCCCCTCAATATGTGACCTATCTGTTAGTGTTAGTGTCCTAGAGACAATCCTTTGTAAGGACATAATACTCAGATAATATTCAGTACTTGGTTTAATATTATTATTTGTTTAATATTAAATGTATGGCGTTACACTCATTAGAATATTATGTTTGATTGTTTGCATTTATTCTTATATGTGTTCCCTTGAATCACTGCTGTCATTGAGTGAGTGAGAACTCATATGACTCAAGCATGATTCTTAAATAACCCCAATCGAGGATCATCAAGAAAGGGATATTGATGATGCAATGGAGATTGGTGTGAGATCTGCATCATACTCTTAGAGAGTGTAGTAAGATCTCACTTACTACGAGATACTAGGTATCTCATGATGGAAGCTTTAAAATACCTTAGAGGGTATTGGTATACCCATCCGATAAACCGCTTTGATGTAGTTTCACTATATGTGTCTCACTTGGTGTCTCTCGGTTAGTGGGAGCGATGTGATACTCCTTTGACTTGAGGTCAATACGCATGACATGTGTGGAGGATGAACTTTGACCATGACCGACGCTTGCACCCGCCTATGGGTAGATATGGCTTGGATTGGGTTCATCACGGAAGTCGTATGCGTGGTAGTTGAACCAAGAAAAAGATTCATTCCTCAAAGTGGATTTAGAGAGAATACTCACCTTCTCATCATAATTGGATCTAAGTCATTGACCAATGCATATCAACTTAGACTTTGTGACTAAGTGTGACACTAATGATCAATTAGTGATTTGAGATAAATTGATTAAGTTATTTGAATAGAAACTTCATCATGTTCAAGACTAATCGAGTATTCGTGAATGAAAGCAGGTAATCTCAATTGCCCACGCTACGATTCTGGTAGTTGCATGTTTCTATAACGTACCTCATATATTGAGAATGTCTGATTTATTGACTAGAGTTCAATTAAGACCGTTAGTTTGACTAATCGCTCAATATATGAGGGCCTATGGGTCACACAACAAGTAGTTCCATTTTACGGATTATAGTTGGTTGATTAAATGTTAAATTGGATTTAATATTTAATTTATGGAGAAAAAATTAATAATAGATTAATTTGGAATTAATTATTATTAATATCATTTAATTGAATTGGATTTAATTAAATAAGAATTCCTAATATTATATTTGGAATATAATTATAGGATTTAATGTATATGGAAATAAATCGTAGAGATTTTCAGATAAGGCATTTAAATCAGAGAGAGAGATACGGGGAAATAAATAAATAAATCGTAGAGATTTATTTAAATAAGGATTAGGGTTTTAATTACCTAATTGGGCTAGCTTAAGATTTAAAAATTCTAGCCTCCCTATATATATGAGACTCTTTGAAATTCACAAATAACGAATTTCATATTCTCTCCATGAGATCTAAAGTTTGGATTTTCCTAAATTATTCAACTTGGGATTCAACACTAGCGCATTAAATGCGATCCGTTCTGGGGATTAAGTGGATACCACAAAGGGAGGAATCAGTACTTCTGATTATTGTAAGATTTCTTGTTATGATTATTGTAATCCTTTTGTGCAATTAATTGTTCGTTGTTGGTGAACTTTTAATTTTCGCTGCTCATGTATTACGTTTTTAAGTGCCTCTATATTTCAATAGTGGTATCAGAGCTCCAGGCTCTTGATTGTTTAATTGCATAATTAAAAGAATTTTTGAAAATTTTTTATATAATAATTGGGGCACGGTTTCTGCTAATGATCGCACCCCGGTTATTTATTTGGGGTTTTTGATTTATAAAATAATACACCCCTTTTTGGGGCTCTTCATCATCCTCCTCACGTTCTAGGGTTTTCTGGTAATCTGCCGCCGCCCCTTTTCCTCTTCGCATCGATCGATCTCTCGCCCGGAGCAGGGCACCACGATGTCTCTTGAGCCAACGGAGTGATGTCGCAACTCGTGATGCTTGTGGGTTGCCGCGATGGGCGAAAACAAGCGGGTTAGACCCGCGGTGGCGCGACTTGATTTTGGTGCGATTCGTCTCGGCGTTGACCGCGTTTCATTGATTCAGGCGTCGACGTCTTCGTATCGTTGAGGATTCATCGATTTTGCCCCTGAATCGGTCAATTTGCGGCGGAACGCCACCGCATCGTTCTTCTGCTTCGTCCCCTGCGTGCGATTGGACCCACCGGCGATCTGTGTTCGATTTTGTTCGACGAAATTCACGACGCGCCACCGTGTGTTTCGCGATTTGCTCGGCTTGTCTCTGTTTCATCTTTGACTCGAGTCGTAGGCTCAATCCTACGTGGGATAGAACCCGATTGCAGCGGCGAAGTCGACCGTGTGCGCTAGGCGGCGACGGCGACTCGCATGCACGCACCGTCTTGGTTGCCCGACCCGTTGTACCCGAATTGAAACATGAGTTTCTTTGTTTGGTTTTCGGTTCTGATTTGCTCAGTTTGTTGGACTTTCTTGAGCAATTGGGTAATTTTGATAACAACTATTGGCTGATTTTGTGATGAAATTGGATTGAATATGAAAATTGGTAACAAATGTTGGTTTCGGATGTCCCGACTATGAGACGGTTTGCGGGCCGTGATGAGGAAGGGGTATTTTGGTAAATTAGATTTCCGATAGGCCCTCCGTGCAAATTTGAAGTTGTACTTGACCCCTTTGATAAAACTTAACTAAAATGTTTTAAAATTAATTGGATTAATTTTAAAATTAAATTAAAAGTTGGACTTTAATTATAATTAATTAGATTAATCATATAAATAAAATAATTAAAAATTATTTTTGTTATTAACAAGACCTTAATTTTTAATCGGAATATTAGTTGAACCAATTAATAATTAATAATTAATTAGATTATTTATTAATGTTTAATAATCCTAATTTTGAATTTAAAATTTAGAAATTTTAAGAGGAATTATTAAATCCCACTCCTTTAACTTATTTTAATTTGTTAACGCTTTTACAGTCCGCATTATAACTGTTTGGGTAGACGGCGCCCAATAATTATCGGACCGTATTATTGTTTGGGTAGACGACACTCATATAAATGTTAGTCCGTGTAATTCATGTTTGGGTAGACGGCGCCCGATATTTGCTCAAACGTGATGTAGATTAACATGTTGGATCTCGATTAAGCAATCAATACCCCGCCTTTAAAAGATCCTCACTAAAATATGATTTTTCATTAAATTGAACGATGCCTTCCATCAAAATTAATAGTAAACCGGAGATTTCGTTCCAATGAGTATTTAAGGCCCAAGTATTTTGCTTGGATCTACATCTAACGGGACTATTATAGGGATACGTTGTGTCACCGCTTGGTGGTTGTAAATCAACCTGACTCTGTTTCACCAGCCCAAGCAGGGAAACGAGGGTCAAGGGGCATCCGGTTGAACTAGGTTTAATCAACTAGGAATTGTATTTTTTGCAATTGGTTTAGAGACCTACTAGTTATGTTGTTACAGTAATCAACCCAAGTAGATATTGTAATAGTAGGAATGTGGATCCTAGTCCATTATGATTTATATTTGATATAAATTCGTATTCTTCCGATGAGGTCGTTGAATATGTGAAAATAATGGAGACAAAATAAATTTGAAAGGTCATGTTTATTTTGATTCTTTGAATATTGATCATAGAATTATGTGTTTTAATTCTCGCTTTTATTTTATTTATCTAGATTGTTGAAATGAATAACTTATCAATCGAGAAGCATTTTGAAAACGAACAAATTGTCGGGCCAAATTTTTCGACCGCACCGAAACGTCGTTTGGTGCTTAAGCAAGAAAAGATTGAGTACGTGTTGACACGCCAATCCTCACTACCCCGAGATCGGTTGAAGAAGCCGAGGCGTTTGACGCCGAAGCTCAGAAGAAGCATCAAGATGATGCTTCCCAGGCTCAGTATGTTATGCTCCTCGAGATGAATCCCGAGTTGCAAAGGCAACATGAGAGGATGCTTCCATTTGAGATGATCAAGCATCCGGGCGATCTCTTTGATTCTCAATCTCGCCCGAGATTTATGAAGTGATGAGAGATCTGTTTAGATGTCGGATGTCCGAAGGAGGGAGGTTTCCCTCGTGTGTTGAAGATGATAGGGTAATCGAGAAACTTGGTCGGTTGGGCATTGAGCTCAAAACCAACGTTGTTGTTTATGCCATTCTTCAGTCACTTCCTGATTCATATTCGAGTTTTGTAGTAAACTTTAATATGAATAAGACAAAAATGACTATGCCCGAAACCGCGTAACATCTTAAAGACCTTTGAGTCTTCCAACGCTAAGGAAAAACCCGTGCTCATGGTGAGTGCCTCTACTCCTTCTCGCCTCCCGAAAGGAAAATAAAAGTTGAAGGGCAAGGCAAAAGAAAGGCTCTAAGTTTAACTTCCTTAAGCCCAAAGGTGGAATTCAAAAGAAGGAGAGGGTGGATTAGGATGTATGCCTCCACCGCAAGCGAAGGGGCATTGGAAGAAGGATCAGAAGGTTCTAGCAAATTGAAAAAAGAAGATACAAGGTGTCTCAAATACGAATGCAATTGAGATAAACATGTATGATTTGTTATTGAGATAAACATTTGTCCACAAATGATACTAATCTGTTGGGAATGGAGCAAGAGTTGGAGCAAGAGTTGTCAAACGTGTTGGCATTTATGTTTTAGATTTACCCTCTGGTTTTAGACTTGAACTGAATAATTGTTATTTTGTTCCTTCTATTACTCGCAACATTATTTATATTCCGATGTTAGACATTGAAGGGTTTTACTTCCATTTTGCAAATAATAAATGTTATTTTTTGCTTAATGGTGATGTTTATGGAAATGCTCATTTATCGAATGGTTTATATTTGTTGCATTGTGGACATAATATTCTTAATATACAAAACAAACGACCCAAACTTAGTAATCATGAAAACCCGACTTACTTGTGGAATTGTAGGCTTGGTCATGCAAATGAGAATAGGATTGCAAGGTTAAGAAAGTTAGATTACTTAACCCCATTCGACTTTGAGTCTTATGGAAATTGTGAATCATGTCTCAAGGGCAAGATGACCAACAAACCTTTTTCTGGGAAAGGGATTCGTGCCAAAGAAGTTCTAGAGCTGATCCACAGTGATGTCTATGGACCATTGCCCACTCTAGCTAGGGGTAACTTCGCCTACTTCATCACTTTTACTGACGATTTCTCAAGGTATGGATACGTGTATCTTATGAAATACAAATCCGAATCTTTTGAGAAATTCAATGAGTTCAAAGCTGAAGTAGAGAAGCAACTTGGTAAGAGTATAAAGACTCTTCGATTAGATCGAGGAGGTGAATACCTTAGCCGCGAGTTCATGGATTACTTGAAGTTACATGGAATCCAATCACAATGGACTCCTCCCGGAACACCGCAGATGAACGGAGTATCCGAGAGGAGAAACCGAACCTTGTTAGACATGGTAAGGTCCATGATGAGCTTTTCTTCTCTCCCTACATTCTTATGGGGATACGCGTTACAAACATCAATCTACATTCTGAATAGGATTCCATCCAAATCAGTTGAACATACGCCATTTAATTGAAGATTGGGGATTTTATTTCCCAAATCGGGCTAGCTTAGGTTTTAAGCTGGGCCTCCCTATATATACAAGCTCTTGGGAATTCACAAACAACGTTACTTCATTTTCTCCATAAGACCTAGAATTTGGATTTTCCTAGCAAATTCGTCTCGGGATTCAACGCTGGCAAATCCGTGCAAGTCCGTGATTGGGAATTACGTGGATACCGTAGTTGAGAAATCTGCTCTCGATTTACTGTAAGATTTCTCGTTATGATTATTGTAATATACATGCAATTAACTGTTCGATGTTGGTGAACTTTAATTTCTGTTGCGCATGTATTACGTGTTTACGTGCCTCTATATTCCAACAGTGGTATCAGAGCTTCAGGCTCTTTAATTGTGTTATAGTGGTGAGTCTACATTTAAATTATTTTTGTGACTAGGGTTCAACTCCAAAGAAGGGCTGATATATATATATATATATATATATATATATATATATATATATATATATATATATATATATTTATTTATTTACATATAGAAGCTAAATAAATTAATAAAAAAATTATTTAATTGTTGATGTTGCCACCGATGTTACAACATTGGATACAACATCTGTATTCGTCCTTTCTTCCTAACCACTAACACTTCTATGTTCAATGTTGTCTTTGATGTTGTTGACTGCAGGTTGACGATCTAGGTTGTTCTGCAAGATTCCAGAAGGTTCCACAAGCTTCAAGAATCGAGTGGAAGGGACTAGATCATGCAGCTGTTTTCACAAGATTGAAGAAGACCCACTATCTGGGCAGTTACAAAGATCATGGAAGAGTGGTTTGAAGAGTTTCTAGATCCTTCAAGGAGGCTCTAGTAAGGCATACACGAAGTCTATAAATAGAAGACCTTGATGTTCACATCAATGGCCGAATATTACTACATATCGTGTATTGTTCAGTCGAACCAACAACCAAGCATCAACTGTAGAGTGCGTGAGTGCATCCAGAGTGATAGGGTCGTTGTTGTGGAGTTATTTTACCATAAGAGAGTAATTGTAGGGTTTACAATACCTCGAGCTGGTGCTAGATTTGTTGTATGAGGAGTGTTAGTCTCGGTGTTAGATAATTTCACACTCATACAATAGATCACCTTTGGTGGTGTATAATTACACTTAAGCCTTTAGATCATATGCTTGATCTTGTTTCAAGAGGGTCGATTTGTGAACCTCTTTGTATTCATTATTTTGATAAATAGTGATTTTGGCCATAGGACTTCACAATCTATATTGATATAGATTTTGCAAAGTCTTATTAAAATTCGTGTGTTGTGTTTCTGAGTCTTCCGCTGTTTCTGTCTTTTGAATATTACTTTGAGTGTCACAACATTCAGTGTAACATTACTCTGATTTTACTAAACACAACCCCGCAAAACACACTTTCATTAATAAATATCAAATGTGTTATAGTGGCGAGTCTACATTTAAATTATTTTTGTGACTAGGGTTCAACTCCAAAGAAGGACTATATATATATATATATATATATATATTTATTTATTTATATATAATATTAAGTAAACTGATTATTTGAAGAAGAAAATAAATGTGAAGTTTAATTATTTAAAATATTTATTTTAAATTTACTTCAAAAAAAAAATCTAAAAGTCAATTATTTAATGAAATAAATAGCAAAATACTCATCATGTTAGTAAAATAATACCGTGTCATAAAATAATAATTGTAAATTAACTTATAAAATAAAAAAAAGATATGCTATTTTAAAGTTATTAAGCTGATTAGAAAATTTTATATTGAAATTTTTCTCAAGCTAATAGTTTATCAGTGTCGTAAAATTACAATATATTTATTCAATTTTATGCAAAGTAATTAAATGAGATTATGTAAAAAAAATATTTCAAAGCAAATTAAATAGTCAAAATAGAGAGGGAGAAAGTGTGCTAGAAAATAGGAAGATAATTATTGTGAATGTGAAGAGGAGAGAGGGGGAAGAGAACGGATCCTCTCCGGTAAATAGTCTCTCCGTTTCCTCCTAAATTTACTCATATCTCAACCGTTAGCTATAATAAAGGACAAGAATGTGCACATCAAATTTTCAAATTAAAAAAAATCGGCAAAAATGTATCAGACATTCTCTCTTATGGGCAACCAGCCAACCAATATCTTAATCATAAATCTGCAGAGAACAAATCAAGCAATAGTCGGCAAACTTCTCCTACATAAAGAGGTAGAGCACTACAAAAAGCCCAGAAACAGTACTCACGAAGTTGGGTATCATTCGGGAATAAATGAGTTAGATGCACTGAGGAGGCTAAAAGGAGGAGATATATGTGTTAAATTTTACAGAATTTTTTAATATTTAAGATCACATTCTTGTCCTTTGATTATAAGTAACGGTTGAGATATGGGTAAATTGAGAAAATGGAGAGATTAATTACTGGAAAGGATACCGATTAAAAAAAAGAGCGAAGAAAATGGGCGGGAACAGTTTTTTCTGAACTTTGCTGTTTTTATATATGTATAGATAGACATATGAAGTTGACGTTAGAGGACCCAATAGTGTTTAGTAGAAGGGTGACTATTTTTTCAATTTCAATAGCTTGTGGGAACATAGATGCAAACAAAAATTCATTGTTGGAGGGAAAAAATGAGTTTTTTTAGACAAACTTGAAATGACATCGTGAAAATGCATATTCTCCTCATATATGCATGATCACCTTCATTTGCTATAATTAAAAGTAAATTGATAAATGACAAAGTCAAAACATCTTACTTGAATAATAATATATTAAAATGATACTTTTCTTCAAAATATAGTAAAACGAAAATTATGCTAACGCGGAACAGAAAGTAAAAGTGATCATATTGCTTAAAAGTAATATAATATTACATCACAAAGAGAGACATAAAAATACACAAGTTGATGTTCTTTTGGTCCCAATCGGAAATGGTTCAAGAGCATCATCTTTTCCATTAACATAAAACTCAACTGTAGCTTTCATTCTCGGAAGTTTATCAGGGTGATAATTTATATGAACAATAACCGGTTTTCGCTTTCTCAACTCAGGATCCTTCCTAACAGTCTTGAAAAGGACTTTGCTATTCATAAAGAGGTATATATCCATCGCTCTCTTCACAGCAGTAAGACCAACGTAACCCGGATGCGATGGAAAAAAGAGCTCTTCATTATAACCTGCTTGATCCCACGCATCCAACAACTCAATCGGTCGCCCGAATGTAGAAAATATATGCTGAAATTCAGATCCTTCTGTACTCTTTTCACGCTGATAATTTTTTTTTCGCGTTTGTACTGGTTTTTGTTTATGTAGTAACACTTTTTTGCTTATATGGTAACACTCTTTTATTCATGTAGTAACACATCAAATTGTTCTTTATATCTGCAATTTTGGATTGAGAATTTCTTTTCGCGTTTGTACTGATTTTGTTTACATGGTAACACGTTTTGTATAATAGAGTAACATTTTTTGTTCATATAGTAACACACAAAAACGACTTGAAAAAAAAAATTGAACCGAGGATTTTTTTTCGCACTTGTACTGATTTTTGTTCATGTAGTAACATTTTTTTGCTCATAGGGTAACACTCTTTTGTTCATGTAGTAACATATCAAGTTGTTCTTTAAATTTGCAATTTTGGACTGGGGATTTTTTCACGCTTGTACTGATTTTGTTCATGTGGTAACACATTTTTCTTCATAGCGTAACATTTTTTGTTCATGTAGTAACAGACAAAAATAACTTTAAAAAAAATTAAAAATTATGTGCTTAATAAGAATTGAACTTCAAATACACTAAAAATAAACCAGAACCATCAAGCTACAACACAATTTGATAAAAATATCTTTGTATAAAATTTGATAGGTAAATAACCAAGTCGCTTGCCCAATCTGCTCAGTCCGCCCTACCCGACCCGACCCGTCCGGCCTGCCCGACCGCCACATGACCCGCGAATTTTAGTCTATTTTGCCTTAATTGTGATGTATTGTACATAATACTAGTATGCAATATTTTACAAGAGACCTACTCTTAATTAAATGATTGTTGAAACAATCAGCATGATTTCGTTTTCACATTAATAATTTATGATAATGGCTGCATTTCTCCATGTAAACAATCGACTATACTTTATTTTTTTTGCAGCAAAACTGTACATAAAAGAAAAGTCAAGACGTACGTGTATATTCATTAAAGACGATCTTTAGGAAAATGACAATAATTGATTCACAAAAAAAAAAAAAAATTATTTCAAAATTTTAATCTCGCATCATATGCTTATAATTATGAATTTATTAGCCAATTGTCGCCCATAGAATTATACATAAATTTTTTTTTTTGGCTAATTAGTCTCATTTAGGTGCATTGCTCATTCTCTCATAGTGAACCATGCAATTTATTATAGTGGGAGATTTAATTTGTTTACATTGAACTAGTTGCATGATTTTAAAATACATTTTTTTTTCATCTTTTGCTGCTAAAAATAAAAATAAAAAATTATAAGTGCATGGTGCACCTGAATACACATGAGACTACTCTTTTTTTCTTCGATAAAAGAACACTGCTTTTTTCATAGTACTCCATCCATCCCAATTATATAGATTTGTTTTCCTTTTATGAATATCTCAAATATATAGACTTGTTTCTACATAAAAGTAACTTTTTCTAATAAATTTACTAATATAACTTTATGCATTAATTATGTTGAAAAAGTATAACAATCATTAAATATGGATATAGTATAAATTTTGCTTATTTAATTTACTTTTACAATACAATTTCTTAATATGTGTGAAAACTCAAACAAGTCGATATATTTGGGACGGAGGGAGTATAATTTATAAATAACACGAAATAGGATTAATAAAAAATAATCCAAGAGGATTAGCTAAACACCTAGGTTGCACGGATACGGTACGGCAATACGGGTACGATACGGTGCGGGTACTAGGACATATATTTTTATAAATAATTGGGTAAGATACTGCTTGGGTACGATTATAATTTTTAAAATTATTTTATATTTTTATTGTATATATAAATATTTCCATAATATTTTTTTTTTTTGAAAATATGTGTCTTTGTAACTTATGCAATTTTTTAACACCTAAATAAATATAAAATCAAAACGATATGAACATTGTAATAAAATATATGTGAACGACTAACAGTTTGACAATGGTGTGACCGTGTGAGTAATAGAGAAAGTCAATATTTTTTTACTGATTATGGACTAATTTTGGTTAATTTAATATAAAATAAATTTATTTCAAGGCAAAAAATAAAATAAATTTTACAAATTTGACCCCACGTGTACCCTATCCGTGTCCGACACGGTACCCAAAATTATTATTAATATTTTTAGTTGGGACACGCCACGTGGCGTATCGGGTGCGTATCTCACCCATATTCGCGTACCCAAGTACCCACGAAGTATCCGACACTGCATTATTTAAAAATTCCGAGTACCCATGCATCCTAGCTAAACACAAAGCGATAAAAATATTTAAAAAAAATCAACTAAATTTAAAAAAAATTAAATTAAAAAAAACTGAAAAAATTAAATAAAATCTGTAAAATATTTTAAAAAAACATCTATATCTAAAAAATATTTAAATTAAAAAAATCATTAAACCTAAATAAAATTTGAAATTTTTTAATTAAATTAATTTTGGAGATTTATTTTATTTTTAATATTTTATTTAGTTTTAATTATTTTTGAAATTTTCTTAACTTACTTATTTCTAAGACTTCGTTGTTTTAATAATGAAGCGGCAGAGGTTGCACGGTGGATGCAACCCTGCTGGGATCAATGAGTTGTATAGGATGGAACTACCGGGGGCTTGGGAACCCTCGGAAAGTTCCCGTTTTTGAAGAAAGAGATTCTTTCTAAAGTTCCCAACTTCGTCTGTGAGACGAAGTTATTTCGTGGTGAATTATGGGGTGTGGCAAGAAAGTTAGGTTTTGATTGTTGTTTTGGGGTGGATTGTGGGGTGAGTGTGAGGGGGGTAGGTTTGGTGGTTTAGGTTTATTGTGGAAGAGGGAGTTTCAGATGGAGGTGGTGTCTTATTCAAAGAACCATATTGATGCAGTGGTGGAGTGTGAAGAGGGGCCGTGGCGGTTTACGGGGGTATATGGGTTTCCAGAGACGGGGAACAAATGGAGGACATGGAGACTGTTAGAGCATCTTAGGGATGTTGATTTGCTCCCGTGGGTGTGTTTGGGAGATTTTAATGAGATCTTATATGGCTATGAGAAGCAGGGAGGGCTACCGGAGAACATGGGACGGATGCTAGCGTTTCGAGATTGTTTGGAGAGGTGTGGGCTTCGTGATCTGGGATTTGTGGGACACAAATTCACTTGGACGAATAAGCAGACGGGGGCAACTTGCATTCAGGAGAGGTTGGATCTGGTAGTGGCAATAGATTCTTGGTCACAACGTTTTCCACGGGTGAGGGTCTCTCATTTGACTCGGGTTTTATCCGATCACTGCCCTTTGTTTGTGGAGTTGGAGGCATCTGTGAGGCGGGGACGAAGGGGAGGAGTGAATAAATGGGGACGTAGGTTTCATTTTGAGACGTTATGGCTGCAGGAGGCTGAGTGTGAAGAGGTAGTTCGTCGATCGTGGGTAGGGCCTGGTTATGTGGGCCCGACTGGTGTGGTGATGGATATACAAGGGTGTGGGGCGGCCTTGTCGGTGTGGCATAGTAAACACTTTGGGGATGTGCCGAAACAAATCAGTCGCTGTAAGGAAGAGTTGGAAGTGTTACATAGAGCTGCTCAGACGGTTGAGGTGGTGCTGGACTCGAGGGCATTGGAAAATAAAATTGCGGCCCTGCTACGAAAGGAAGAGCTGTTTTGGTTACAGAGATCGAGGGTTAGTTGGATGAGGGAGGGAGACATAAATACACCGTTTTTCCACAAAATAGCAAGTGGGAGAAAGAAGCGAAATTCGATAGATGAGGTTGTTGACGGAAATGGGGTGGTTTGTGTGGAAGAGAGTGAAGTGCAAAAGGTGTTTGTGGATTACTTTACTGGCATCTTGAAGGCAAAGGATTCCCTGAATATGATGGAGGCACTCGAAGCTGTGGAGCAAAGGGCTACGGGAGACATGTGATTTTCGTTATCCCAACCATTCACGGATGAGGAAGTCAAGCGAGCTCTTGCACAGATGCATCCTACTAAAGCCCCTGGGCCTGATGGTATCTCTGATGTTTTCTTTCAAAAATTTTGGGGTGTTATGGGTGAGTCTGTTGTCCAGTCTGTTCTCCAGGTCCTTAATGATGGGGCTGATCCGAGATGTATGAATTACACCTACATCTCGTTGATACCCAAAGTTAAGAAACCTAGACTTCCTTCGATTTTAAATCCTATTAGCTTGTGTAATGTGATTTTTAAATTGGTTACCAAAAGTCATAAATAATAGGATGAAAGTGTTTTTTACTGAGATTATTGATCCTTGTCAGTCTGGTTTTGTCCCGGGTAGGTTGATTACGGATAATGCATTGTTGGCCTTTGAGATTTTCCATTTTATGAAGAATAATAAGACGGTAAATAGGGGTACCTTTGCTTTTAAATCGATATGAGTAAGGCGTATGATCGAGTGGAGGGGATTTTTGGAGGGTAATGTTGAAAATTGGATTGGGGAGAGGATTGTTGGGCTTATTATGAGATGTGTTCGTTCGGTGTCCTTTTCTTGCCTCCGATTAACGGAGAGCCTTCGATGTTTTTTTTGCCTACTCGTGGTCTCCGTTAAAGGACCCCCCTGTCACCATATTTGTTCTTGTTACGTGCGCAGGCTCTTTCAAAGAATGATAAGGAGGGAGTGGAAAGTGGGGTCTTGTATGGGGGTGAGAATTTGTAGGAGAGCACCCTGTGGTCTCAAAGCTATTTTTTTATGGATGATACGCTTTGTTTTCGGCCGAGCAACAAAGGAGGAGCTAAGAAGGGTGAAGGAGATTCTTGTGATGTATGAAGGGCATTCAAGGCAAAGCATCAACTTGAACAAATCCGATATTATTTTCGATGGTGGGGGTGCCTTTGACCCGGGGTGGAACCGGGCGAGGAGCTCTTGGGTCGACGGGTGGATGAACATGCTCAGATTTAGGGATTCCGGGGAGAGTGGGCCGGTCCTGGAGTGCCGTTTTTAGGGAGTTGGTGATCAGGGTGTCAAAGAAGATCAAAGATTGGAAAAGTAGGGTACTGTCACAAGCGGGTAAGCTGACGTTGGTGAGATCTGTGGTGCAGTCCATTCCGACGTATTTGATGACGTGTTTCAAAATCCCGGATAATATTATCGGGAGAATGGAAGGGGAGATAGTCCGTTTTCTGTGGGGTCAGAAGGACGAGGAAAAGAGGGTCCATTGGTTGAGGCGGGAAAATTGTGTTTACCGAAGAGGGAAGGAGGGCTTGGTATACGCGATCTTGCTGCGTTTAACAATGCTCTCCTAGCTAATCAGGGATGGAGACTGATCCAAGATGACACTTCATTGGTAACCCAGGTGCTCAAGGCCCGATATTACCCACGGGGCTCTTTCATGTAAGCAAATATGGGCTATGCATCGAGCTACACATGGAAAAGCATTTTGGAGGGGAGGAAGGTGTTGAGAGAGGGTTTAGTGTGGATTGTGGGGGATGGCAGGTCTATTAATGCTTGGTCTGATCCTTGGCTTGCGGATGGGGGCCCGACCAGGATATTGTCCGAGAGAATTGAAGGTGAAGAGGAGATCCAGGTGAGTGATCTACTTATTGAGGGTGAGCGTGAATGGGACATACTGAAGGTTCATGCTCTCTTTACGGAAAATGAAGCGATTTGTATATGTAAAATTCCTCTTGGCTGGTTGGGTAGGCCGGATGGATTGGCTTGGCGTTTTACTAAAGATGGGCGTTACTCAGTAAAATCGGGTTATTATGATGTCTGAAAGGCGCGGTTGAGGGGAAATAGATGGTGGTGGATGAAGGTATGGAAGCTTGATGTTATACCCAAAATCCAAAGATTTTATGTGGGCGAGTTTTGCATGGGATCCCGCCGTGTATTAATTTAATGGGTCGATTTGTTGATGTGTCACCTTTTTGTAAGCCCGGTGTGGGATGAGTTGGAGACTACGGAGCATGCGTTACGTGATTGTGGTTGGGTTCGCCACTTTTTGGAAACTGGGCGCCTGTTTAGACCGGCATTGATGGCGGGAGTATGGAGGATCCGGGTCGGGGTGGTGATGCAACAATCAACGAAGCGAGCAAGTAACCATATTCGCAAATCGAACTTATGGTATCTATGGTATTGGAGGAATCGATTCTGATTCCATCGGTAAATGCACGACGCACGCTCAACTTGCTATGTTGGTGGAGGTGCAGCAAACTAAGTTCGCTCGGGCAACACAAAGACCGATCACGAGGAGAATGCGACGATTTAGATAATGGTGGATGGAGGCCGCCTGATGATGGCCGATACAAACTAAACTGCGACGCATCTGTAAGGGACGACGGCGAGGTGGCAATTGCTGGGGTGGTGAGGATCATCGAGGTCGGGTGGTGTGGTGCTTCTTTAACGCGGAGTGATGGGTGGGATGTTCCGACGACAGAAGCTATGGCAGTGATGAGGGGTTTGAGGCTGGCAAATGAGCATGGTTTGGACGGCTTGATCGTTGAAACAGATGCCCAAATGGTGGCGAATGAGGTGCGTGATCCAGATATGAGGTTTTCTTATTTCGGCAATTTAATCTCTGATATTGTGAGTTTTTCGGGTTCCTTTAATTATGTGTCCTTTGTGTGGAATCGTCGTACGAGCAACATGTTGGCCCATAGATTAGCTTTGTTTGGCCTTTCTTGTAGTAGGCCGTTCTTTTCGTTCATTATTCCTGAGACTCTTGAGGACTCTGTTATGGCCGATTTGAGGCCCTCTCATTAATTTATAATTTTCGTTTCCTTTCAAAAAAAAAAAAAAGACTTCGTTGTTTTTTATAATATTTTTAAATCTTAATTTAATTTTTTTCAGATTTTTTTCAAATTCTTTTTCGATTTTTGCTTATTTACTTATTTTAATTTTATTAATTTTATATTTTAATTTAATTTTTTTGAAAATTTCAATTATTTTTTCATGTATAAAATTTAAAAAATTAGATGGACAAAAAATAAAGGACCAATCAAAGCGACAAAAAACATAGAGGACTAAAATTAAAATAAATAAAACTTAAAAGATAAATAATACCCAGTATTTATATAGGGTAACTTAGTCATTCTATATATGTTTATTTTTGTCTTTAAAATTATTGGGTGTGTTTAGTAGCACTCAAATTATATTTCGTCTCATGTATAAAACCGTTTCATATGAGTTTGTCATAATTATAATCCCTAGCTTCACAAAATATAATATTTAAATTTAATTATATGAGATATAATTAGAAAAATTAAGGGAAAAGTAATTTTTTTATATATGAAATGTATGAGAGATAATTGAAAATTTAAAAATATGAATGAAGATTAATATTTATTTTAAATTAGAAAATTAAAAAGTAATTTTTTAAGTGGGTGCTTGGTTGTTTGGAGAAATTATAATGCGAATGAATTTGATTTTAGTGAGAAATTTTAAATGGGCGCATGGTTATTTGGAGTAATGGATATTATCTAAGTTTATATTATCTGGTTCGTAAATATGAATGAATATCATTATCATAGATATTATTTGATTTAAATAAAATCAAATAAATCGCGACATTATCATAGATATTATCTGTCGAATATCATTATCATAGATAATGATAATGGATTATCATTATAAACTGCTTGATCCCACGCATCCAACAACTCCTTTGATAAACTGCTTAACACGACCGGTGTGATCACAAGTGATGCCATCCCAGTTGCAATGATCGGACTTTGAGGTGCTGTTGTACGGCCACCAGGAATACAACGCCTTCAATTCTTTGGTATCACAAGTATTTATCGACACTGTATTGATGATGATTATGATTGTAATAAACCGAAGATCCACCACAGAGTAGTGATTCATTGATGATTATAGACTTGTACTAGTATGCAATGATTACAGAGTAGTGCTTATATATGTAGTGGTCTTATTATTTTGAAAAGTTGGATTCATCTACTTTTATTTTCGAATTTAGGAATTATTTTAGACGCATAACTTGGTTTGATTACAGGTTTTTAAGCAGCAGTTAGAATGTCTTATTTTTTGGCAAAATAGTCCTGTTGATTTAAGTTATATTTAGAAAAAGAGTCACACTTGCGTGAGACAACCTCACAATAAGACGAAGTATAATTTGAACATTAACATTTTAACACTTTGAGATAGATGGATGTGATTTATGTTAATTTATAATCAGTCTCATAAAAGATACAGTCTCATATAATTTTGTCTTAAAAAATATATACTCAATTTGTCCAAATTATATAAGCTAGTTTGGTTTTGCACATAGATTAATTTTTATTTTTTTTGAAAAGGTAAATTAAGCAAATAAAAATTTTATTATAATCTTATTTAATGATAGTTATAGTTTCCAACATAATTAATACAAATAATTATTGGTAAATTAATAAAAAAAATTATTTTATATAAAAATAAATCTATATATTTGGGATACATATAAAAAAAACATATATTTAGAAAGGAGAGAGTAAAACTTTATTAAAATCGAAAGAAGAAAATTCCAATTTGAAAACAACATTGAAATTTCTTTAGTCGCTCTTGCTCTCGTACGCGTCATTGTCTTTGAAAATGTCAGCTTGAGCAATAAATAATTGGGACCAGATGTGTTACTGGCACAACATATATAGATGGTACAGTGTGAAAACAATATGTATACGTCAGAATATATAGTCCCGTCAAAAGCACTCGTTGACCACAACTTAATTAATTTCACAATCATTATATACTTCACTAAATAATAATAATAATAATAATAATAAATAAAATAGGTCCTGGTTAGTAGGTTTGAGAAAGGTGTGAAAATGTATATTTAATTTAGATCAGTCTAGGATTTATCTATTTTCATATACCAGTCAACATTTAGTGAAATGATATGATCCCAAAAAGTATGAGTCAGTATTTTGGCATCTAAAAGTCATAAGGCGGAGATTTTCGCACAATCGGTCCAATCAGAATTTATTTGAGCAATTTTTGTATTTTAAGTTCTGTTCATAAATCTCTCAAAAAAAAAAAAGTTATGTTCATAAAAGTCGTAAGGCTGCAATATATTTAATTGTTCCTTATTTTAACTTGTAAAGTGGAAAATTAATATTTGTCATGATATTTTAAGTATAGATTTTTGGACGATGATAAATACTAGAGAATAAAATCAAAATATTATCTTCTATAATGATTATGCCGTTGGTAGTGCTGGTTATTTAATTATTATTTTATCTTACAGCCGCGGATAACAGAAAAGAAAAATTAACAAATCTTAAATTAAAATTTAAAATAATTTTTTTAATATCTGAGGGGGTGTTTGGTTGGTGGGTTTGAAATAAGGGAATGCATATGGAATAAAAATAATATGTTTGGTTAAAGGGAATGATTCGTTAAATAAATTTTCGTATCCACAAACTTGGGAATGAAAGTCATAGAATGATACCTTGGGTTTTTTTGGAGGAAGTCATTCTCTACCTTAATTCATGTTTATATTATTTTTACTTTTACTTTTTATTTTTTATCTATCAAATAATTAATTATTATTATATTATATTTAAGCATTTTGTTAGGTTATAATTTTTTTTTTTAAATAAAAATAAATTTATTGTAATTTTTCTTTTTAATTATTTTTTTTACATCAAACATCATCAATGGTAATAAAAATTATTCCTACATATCCATTATCATTCTTCATTACTATCAAATCCTTTTTCATTACCATTTCTTACGTCAAACCAAGCATCCCCTGAATATCCGGTTTCATGATCCGTTAATTTGGGAGATCAATTCCATCGTCCTATGGGAGAGTGCCAATTGAAGAGAAAACAAAACTCGATATGGATTGAATAATTAAAAAAAGTTGTCGCACGACATGATTAATTGATTGATTTTTCTTCCATCTCCCAACTACATTTTCAATAAATTGGCTGGGTCCAGTGAAATTTGTATGGATCCTATTTCGATTTTCAAAAGTGGTTGTTAATTCTTCACGTCATTATAAGAGTCAATTTTTCACTTACTAATTGGTATTTCACATATTGAGATTTTTTTAATTTTTTAAATTGAGATTTTTTAATTTTTTCAACGTTAATTTTTAATTTTCAAGATCGTCATTTCAAATATATTTTAAAATTTCTCGACAAAAAAAAAGACCAAATCGATTTTCACTTAAAATTGAAAAAATAAAAAGTTACAATACTAAAAAATTGGTATTTCAAAAATGATATTTTCTCGTTATGATATTAAAAAACTATATACAAATTGTTTGAATTTAATAAAAGATTATATGATTTTTGATTAAGATCCCAAAACCCCGTATTGAAATAAATGCGTTCAGAATGAGATTTTTTTAAAGAGTTGTTTTAAAATTTAGTCGAGATATAAAAAAATTCCAAGAACTCAAATTTTTTAAGATGATTAAAATAAAATCAAGACTAAAGATGAAAAATAAAATAAATTAAAGACTAAGAAGACTCAAGACTCTTAAAAATTCGAAAGATTATCGTTCAAGACTCAAAATTTATATCTATCTCAAGGATGCAATATCGAGAAAAATCGATGCCTTAAAAATATTGCCAAGACATTCAAACGCATAAAAAAGAATCCAAGAAAATGATATTTTTTAGATGTCGATGTAAAAAAAAAGTGAAGACCGGCTTAAAAAGGCTATGAAACGTGTTATTCAAACTTAAATATAAATTGCCACACTCACATAAGAGGGAACTCACGGCTATCTCTCCAAATAAAGAGTAACCTTGGTGTATGCCTATAAATACCGGGGACCTTCTACATTGTAAGGTTACGAAATTTATACGCAACTCAAGAGCTCAAACTTATTCTTGCAAAAAAAAAGCACTCGAAATTATGGCAAAAAAGAAGGCTATATCTAAATTTCAAGCCTTTAAAGAAGCGAATTAAAGTTTTTGCTCAAGTGGAGAAGCACATTCGAATTTTCTTGAGGTTGCAAGAGAGAAACCGAAAGCTTCCGGTTGAACAATACAAATTTGCATTGTTCAACCCAATTGATTCTAGAAGATGCGAAAAATCTGACAAACTTCGCGGATCGTAAAGAAGATAGATGAAGAGCGTAAGCGCGCGAGTGACTTCGTGAAGTTTGGCGAAAAGAGGGAAGAAACATCGAAAAGCCGAAGGGCCCCGTGTTGATAAATGGATGCCCATTAAACTCAACGACATGTGGAAGAAGGGAAGAGAACCTTCCGTTCAATTATGATGTTCTCGCGAATTAATGGCCGGAATATTAATCGTTTCAAACATCAATGTACTGATGAACTCCCCGAAAGTGACATAATGCTTGATCCCCAAATGGAAAAAATAACGTTATACTGACCGATAAATTATTCTTCGATAAACTAATTTTGATATTTTTTAAATTTGTTTGCCCGAGCAAATGGAGACAAATCCAAAAGTGGAACCAACAGGAAATTTTAAACAGAAAAAGAGACTTCAGAATATCAACCGTACTTTCGTGATTAAATTCGCGACTTTTTAATAATTATGCCAGAAGTTATACTATCTTTAATTAAAATGTCCGACATCGAATTTTTAAAGCTCGGATAAAGCTCGAGCTCGGAATCAAACAACACGTTTTTAGATTGATCTCCTTGAAAGATTGATGTCGATCAAACTTACTCAGATGGAAGCAACGTTCAAGCTGTTGAAAAACACTTAATCCATGGAAGAAAAAAGTAATGAAAAACGGACAGTCAAAACAGAAAGTTAAGAGAAATGAAACAAAAGCACCAGAGTCGATCAATTTTTTATGACAGAGAAAGATGCTTAAAGATGCCTCTCCGCCGGTTGCATAAAGAACTGGTCTGCGGCTAAGAACCACATTAGAAGAATGGAAGATGAGCAAGATTTAAGAGATCCGTCATTTCTTCCCATTCAACGGACAAAAGACTTCTTCCAACTACGGTGCGAAGGGGAAGGAAGGTAAAGGGACCTCGGGAAGTTCAGTTCATGGCACGATTTTTTGGAAAGAAGGCTCGGAAAGATCTTTGAAATGTACAATCTAGCCCAAGCCTTTAAAGAAGTCGAGCTACTGAGAAGTTGAAATTTGCTCAAGTGGAGAAGCCTCGTTTACATTTTTTGAGGTTGCAAAGAGAAACCTTTAAAAAAGAGGAAAGCCTTTGTTCAACTCAAAACAAAGCGTCATAAGGCTTCCCGAAGATGCGTAAAGAATTCTCAACCTCGGAAGATGAATTAATTTAACACCACTTTTTTTTTGATATATTTTTTTTTAGATTAGAGTCACGCCCTGGTTTAATATTAAATCGTTTCAAAAGAAGAGAATCCAAAATGAGGAGAAGTATTAGATAAATTAAATAAACTATTTAATTTTATAAATTTCTCTCATTTTTTAAATATTTATACCGTACTTAATGTTGGAATTAACCAAATATGCATATGAGATTAAATTTTTTGTTTCAAATAACTTTGGTAAATTTTTGAATTAATCTTTTTATTTACATACCAAAAGTATGATATTGGTTTTTTTTTTTTAGTCCTTAAAAGAACCAAAAAAGACGCGACATTTAATTTTCCATTCTCTTTTATTTTTTACCCGCCACGTGTGTATTTCTTATTTTCATTATATATTTATTTTTAATCAATAATCTGAGTCGGTTTCTGGGTCGGGTCGGGTCGGGTTGAATCAAACAGGTTTTTTTTTTTTTTAGTTACTCCAGCCGTCATCTCCAACGCCAATCATCGCGCGGAAGAGGAGTTCGACGGAGAGAGGGTGAGAATTAGGTTATTAATGGCCGGTTTCTTCTTGGGGTGCATATGCTTTAACCTTATATATCCTCTCCAGTAAACTCTTCCTCACCTCACAAACCCCAAACCCTCGCTTCACTATCACCAATCCCCTTCCCCTGTTTCAACATCACTATAAAAAAAAATGGTGACCAAAAAGCTTCGGATCGTAATAATTGGCGTCGGAATGGCGGGTCTCACCGCCGCAAACAAGCTGCACACCTCGCGCCTCTTCGAAATCTCGGTGGTGGAGGGCGGCGGGTGCATCGGCGGCCGGATTAGCTCCTCGGAGTTCTGCGGCGACCGGATTGAGCAGGGCGCCACCTGGATCCACGGAATTGAAGGCAGTCCTGTGTATAAAATCGCGACGGAGACGGATTTCTTGGTTTCGAATCGGCCGTGGGAGTGCATTGATGGGATTGTTGGAGATTTCGTTTCCCCATTTTCGGATTTGTTCAAAAAATTGATGGATTTCGTACAGGGGGACCAATTAGTTGATGGGGATGGGATTTGTGGTGAGGTTTTGAGGAGTTTTGGCGAAGGAGGCGGTGGGAATAGCGTCGGCGAGTAGGCAAGGGTTTTTTTATAGTTGGGTCGGTTAGAAACCCGACCCACGGATGAAAAAAAAAAAATTAAGTCGTCCCGAACCCGTTAAAACCGACCCGAAAACCGACCCAACCCGGAACCCATTTACAATTATTGATTAAATTTAAATTAATAATAAAAATATGAAATACATACGTGGCGGATCAAAAATAAAGAAAAATTGAAAATTAAATGCGACATATATGGTTGACCAATCGGGTTGACCGATTTTGAGGACTAAAATAAAAAAAAATGAAAACATACAGAGACAACATCAAAATCTGGCATATGCAGTACAAATTTCAAAATGACTCAAAGTTATTGTGGTGCAAAAAATCTAATGATATGCATATACATGTATATATAGTAGATAAAGTGTCAAGAAACAAAAAAATTTAGATAAAGTGGAAAGAAACGAGAAAAGTTAGAAAATTGTACACATTGAAATTGAACCACATTCATAACTTCATAAATAAGAAATGACAGAAGTTGTAATGCCTAATTATATCTCATTCTGAATAAATGAGCTGCGACGCTGAAATGGAATGCAAGGGCATCGGCAACAGCGGCGAGTGAACAGCAAGTTGTCGAGAAACCTGAAGCATTGATGGCCGACACCTCGGGTCTGCACGTATGCAACTCAATGCTACTTTTACAGCACGAACCACGTCCCTCGACACCCGTACTTGATGCGGAGATGGTAGCCTCTTATCTAACAGCTCTAAAAGCATCATCTTTTCACAACATTTTGTGGATAATATGGAGGACAAAAAATCCCCTGGATGATTCCCAAACATGGTTTCCAAGGCCACCACACCGAAACTGTAAACATCACATTTTTCCGTAACAACCATGGTGTATGCCAGTTCTGCACATTCAACATTATAATTAGATGAATATATAAATCCACTTAAAGAAACAAAAGATTTACCTGGTGCAATATAACCCTGAGTTCCCACAAGAAGAGTCTGGTTGGACGAATCAGGATCCAACAATATCATTTTTGCTTATTTTTAGGCTATAAACAGGTGTAACTGCTGCTTAATTTCACACAATACAATTCAAAAACATTACACAATTATACTACATATGTATGTGCTTATGTATTGTTTAAAAAAAAAAGTACTCCCTGTCCACAAAAAATGTGCTAAGAGAGTTCAAATATGTTTTATGTATTAAATATTTGTATATTAATCGATGATCGAAATCATTGATTAAGTTGATCTTGCACTATGTTAGAGCTCTAATTAACGAATTGGAAATAGGATGCTACGATTAGATGCATTTCCTACTAAATAAATTATTGAGATAACTATTGAATTTACATTGACAATGTATATATTATTTTTCGCTGTCAATTAAAATTATCAAAATAGTGGGTGTCGTGTAGAATCAAAATATTCAAGGTAATCGTAATTTTTTTTTTCTAGTCGCCTTTTCATTTAGTAAATCTTTTAATAGAAAGGTTTACTAATTCTACTCCCTCCCGTTCAAAATAAGTGATAGGTTTTAATCTTTTTTTTTTTTTTGTAAATTAGATGGCGTTTTGCATTTTTTTAGTGTAATTTTATTGTACTTTTTCCAAATATATCCCTAAAATCATTTCAATATTTAGATAAATGTCTTTTACTGAGAAAGATAAATATTTATTAAGAATATAAAAATAAAATCAATTATTTTCTTTGTACATGTGATTCATTTAAAATAACATATATTTTGCCTATTTTGAAAAGGAGGTAGTAGGGAGTAAACACAGTATCTTTATTATTTAATGCCTCTTAACGAAAAATACAGAACAAAAGAGATTCATTGAATCAATATAACGGACCATTTTCCCGCTCATTAAATTTATCTGCAAAACCATAAATTTCAGTATATAAACAAAAGAATTAACGCAGGAGAGGGACATTTGTGGTCACTATTCATTTAGTGCAATTTCAATTCTAATTTTGGGTGCTTGAGTTTGTCACCCAACTTTTATAGGTTCGTATCCATATGGAATGCTTTGTTTTGTTACCATTGAAATTCTTTATTATTTTCGACTTCACTATCTTTGCCTAACAATATTTCTTTATTTAACGTCTTGTCATAAATTAATGAAATTTAAATGGTAGCAATATGGGGAAACAGAGGAGATATAACATTCTATTCTACAAGTAAAATCACTTGCATTGATTGCTACATTTTGCGGTATAATTCACACTATTTTTGTGATTAAACGGTATATTTAATAAGGCCTTGTCCATGTAGATAAGATTGAGGTTTTTTAAATTCTTGTCAATGATGATACTTTAGGTTTAAATTACATTAGTTTATCGACAATTATAGATATTCCTAAATGTAAATGTCAATTGTTTCAAAAAAAAAAATGTAAATGTCAATTTGTTAAAATTCGCAAATTTTATTTATCACGGACTAGATATATGCAATTAAGGATAAAAATATTGGAAATTTTGTTGAATATTAGGAAACTATATAAAGGACTTGATTACATACCTTTGTATAAATTTGAATTTTTAGATGAGATGACATTCTTTCATGGTATTAAATTAATTAACTCACGCTGGCAAAAAGAATTTCATTTTATTTAAAAATGTGTAAATAATTAAATAATATATTTTTTAATAATATTAATTATTTTTTTAAGAGTAATATTGAATGCATCAACTATACGATGTAATTAATGCACAACTGATATTGTCTATAAAAATAATTACTAATTATTTAATAAAATTAATTAATTAACTAATTAATGGAGTATCATTTAAAAATACATTTGAATATACGGGTTATACATAAAAATATTTATTCGGTTGATTACGACTGCAAAAGAAAAACAAACCCCAATACCAAAAAAAAAAAACCAATAAAAAATATTAATGAGGCAGAGTTGTCAATTTTAGACATTCCTTTGTATTTCTTAATTATATCACGTTCGAGGTTTAGGAATAACAATTTGCTAAAAAAAAAAGTTTAGGAATAACAATAAAATATAACTTAAAGGTCAATAATACTGATAAAAATAATAAAAACAACTATAGTCGACGATGATGTTGAAAGGTGCTTGAAATCGATTTAAGTGCATTCTTTAATGATTTAATTAATAATTTACGAGTTTTATTCCCGTTTCCATTGAAGGAGAGTGGATCAATCGTGAATAAAACTAAAAAGAGTTTAGAGAAAAAGATAAAAAACACACTACTAGGAAACTAAAGATATCGATCAGTCATTCATAAAATATTTTTCAGAGGAAAAATGAAATGAAAAGAAAAAACCACTTTGGTACATACCATTGTAAATTAGTTCACCACATTCAGAAATTCTCCATATTATGTTTTTTTTGTTTTTTCGAAACAAAAGCCAGGTCATATTATGTTTTTTTAAACCTGCATATCGTGTTTATTGAGAAGATATTATTGTTCACTGTGTACCATTATTATTTTTTTTTAAGTTTTATATTTACTTATAATATAGTATTAATTTCTATAAAAAATAATAATAGTATATGGTACATAAGGTTCACATAATATTTTGGGGTTTAAATTTTTTGTAGTCCTGTTACTTTGCTTCGTTTTGAAATTGGTCTCAATTGTTTTGACTTTTTGATTTTGGTCCTGTAAGTTATCAAAAATTTTGAAATTGGTCATTTAACCTATTGTAGCAGGTTACCAAACAGGTAACCGTCACCTATGTAATTATTTTGTTTTTTCCGTTAATTTTGAAATGCCACCTAATTTTTTTTAATACAAATAATTTGTGTCGGGATTTTTTTTCGTACTTTTTTAGGAAGAGGGAGTGGATTTCTGCCTTTATTGATTTAATTTTTTTATATTTTGTTCAGTTTAAACCCAGTAAATCGACCTGATTTGCTTTGTCTTTTAATATACAAATGGTTTTAAACTCGACCTAAAACCCGTCCAAAATTATTAGGATTAAAAAAGTTCAAGTGGCGCTTCGAAATTAAAGAGAAAAATAAAATAATTACATATGTGGTGTTTATCTACTTAGTAACCTGTTGCAGCAGGTGAAAATGACCAATTTCAAAATTTTAAGAAACTTCCAGGACCAAAATAAAAAAAGTCAAAATAATCGGGACCAATTTAATCCCTAATACTTTGTCATGTTTTGATAATTTTTACTTTCTTTACTTGACCATATTATCCGACTAAGTAATTATATTGATGACCATAATTTTATTTTATTATTATCGAACCTTGTATGACACTATATGATGACAAAGTTTTATACACATTAAATGCACTATACAACTCAAGTGTATTTCTGAACATACAAATTCTGTTATTGAAATATGCAAGTGTTACGGTAAACACTATTTGCATGTTTATGTTAAAACAAATGTTTAAATGCATTTGGTGCCAAGAGATTCACTCTCTGCTCTGCTTTGGTTTTCACTATTTTGATTGTGTTCATCATATACAATTTACATTAGTTAGATAAAATACAAAAATAATTAAATACATAATATAAAAAATTTAAAAAAATGGGTAACAGATTAAGGTAGAATGTGAGCAATAAATAAGAGTTGATATTTCTCTCTCCCTTTCTGTCTCAACAGAGAGTATCGCTGGCTTCCAGTCTTACCACCCATCTTCCCTCTCCTTAATTCACCATCAAATTTCACACTCAAACACACACACACTGTGTCACAAATTAATTTCAACAATTTACGAATCATTATGTCCTATGTCCCAGAATCTATGTTCCGAAACTATGAAGATTCTTCTCATTATCCCACATCATCACCTTCTGGTGCACCTCAAGATTTCCACGGTAATCTAATATTGTCACAAAAAAAAAAAATCAAATAAATTTAATTTTTCAATTTATGATCAATTTCATTTTTGTACTAATTAATTACGGTGCAGGTGTTTCTGATTTCTTGACGAGGAGATCCATGTTGTTTTTGGGTATGGATCGGGCCGAAGAATTTCAGGCGGACGACGACAATTCGGACGACGGGTCGCAAATGCTGGGTGAAAAGAAACGGAGATTGAATTTGGAGCAAGTTAAGGCCTTGGAAAAGAGCTTTGAATTGGGCAACAAATTGGAGCCCCAGAGAAAAATGCAACTCGCTTGGGCTTTGGGCCTGCAGCCACGCCAAATTGGAACCTCTTAGTAATCCAAAAAATAATTGGAACCTAGATGCAATAAAATGGGTCAAATGGTATTAGAAATTCACTCAATCTATATTTTATGATTGTAGAGGGTTATTGTACTTTTGGTTCCATCATTTGTATTTTTGTACAACTAGAGCACATGATCAAAATATGTTCCCTAACTATCATTTTCATTTAATGACCTGTAAGTTAAATAGATTGCATTTGACAAATCCTATGATGTTGGCTCAGTAAGAAAATTGTAAAGTGAAATTTAAATTTGTGATCTTTAATTGTGACACTAAGGGGGTGTTTTCAAACACTACTCATCCCTTAGAAACACTTATTTTTCAAAGAAGTTGGGTCTAATCAACTTTTAAAATAAGTGCTTCTACACTATTGAAATGGGGTTGCAAACACCCCCTAATCTCTTTGTATCAATTCGTATACAAACGGTTCGATTATATTGTATTTGTTGACACAGCATCTTGCAAGTCTAAATTTTACTAGTAGAGTATATGATTGTAAAACTTGATGTTGTATCTAATAAATACATGTGCTACAGTACATTAATAGTTAAAAAGTTGATGCTATTTTTTAAAAAACCAAGTTGATGCTATTTATTGTTTATATGGATGTGCGCTCAAACTCACTTTTCGATTTTTAGTGATAAAATTTTCTTGAGTATTTAATTCCACAATAAAAACTATGTTAATCGATTGTCGATTTGTCAAATGTTGTAAACTTGAATTTGAATAAGAATAATTAGTAATTACAACGTTTCATACCAAACCAATTTGACTTTAAAATTAATCTGATGAAATCATAAGTATTGACTTCACTTATTGCTGATTCATTCGATTTAATTATGTTGAATTCAAGTGATTAGGTGGACTTGACATCATGATCATACCTTCAAATATTTACTCTCTCATGTATCTGATAATACAAAATTTCAAATTGGAATTTCCTTCAATTTAGTATAGTGACGTAGGTGCTGACGCCACGCCACGCCAAACGGCCAAAGTGGATAAAAATTGAAGGCGGTGAGTGGTGACCGAGCACGGGCGGCAAGATTCCAAATATTAATGGGCCAACGTAGCAGTGATATAGTTGGGCCCTTCCATGAGGCCCATCATGATTTCATTGTCCCCTGCTTTAACTCAACTCATCTTGTGCATAGCTGCAGCCTGCAAGTGATTTGCTTTTGTAGGAAATAATAATCAATTCAGTACATAGTCTTCTTAATTTTAAGAAACTCAGTCTTAAATGTTAATGTCTGAACAAAAAAAAAGAGTAGTTTATCTTATTTGAAAAAATGCAAAACAATTTAGTTATAAGATATTAGAAGCAAACAAGACAAAAGGGAAAATGAAAAACCTTATATCTTTTAGCCCGTATCCTGCCCAACCCATCCCTTGTGCGCTGCCATTAATTATTCGCCCAAGTTGTTGGTTTCCAGTATTTAAAAATTTAATTCAAATTGAATTGATTTGATTATAAAAAAACATAAATGGAATTGGAATTGGAATTGGAATTGATTTCAGTTATTTGATCATTCTCGAGTCAGCTCACAAATAATGTTGTTTCATTTGATTCTTTCACCAAACATCGAGTTGGTAATCTACTAATCTCTCTTTCTCTAATTGGTTCATCTTTTCTAATAAAGTTGAAATTTGTTTAAATTGACACTTACACCAACCTCATTAAATATAATCATGCACATAGCTTAAATGAGAATATACCATTTGGTTGACTCCACTGGTGACTAATAAATACAACACCCAACAACTGAAATTCATTAACATATCTACACACAGTATTTCGTATCTTGTTTCCTCCTCCATTCATACTATCAGTATCAGTATCAGTATCAGTTAACAATGGCCTCTGCTTCTAAAGAAATCGCTATCGAGATGTCGCCATATTTCCGCATATACACGACGGAACCATTGACAGGTTTCCCGGGGTTGCCGGCTCGCAATCCGCCCCGGCTTCCGACGACCCGAACAAATCTATCCGTACAAAAGACGTCGTCATTGACTCCAAGTCCGGAATCTCCGTTCGCATTTACGCACCGCGCCACCAAAATCCGCCGCAGAAATTCCCTGTTGTGGTGTACATCCACGGCGGCGCTTTCTGCTTGGGGTCGGCATCGAGGAAACCCTTCCACGGATTCGTCTCCAATTTCGTCGAAAAAGGCAACGTAATTGCAGTTTCCGTTGACTACAGATTGGCTCCTGAAAACCCCCTCCCAATCGCCTTCGACGATTCGTGGTCAGTGGATCGCGTCCCACGCAGAGGGCTATGGACCAGATCCATGGCTGAACGACCACGCCGATTTCCGGCGCGTGTTTGTTGGGGGAGAGAGCGGCGGAGCGAACATCGCAAACGACGTCGCAATTAGGGCAGGGGTTCACCAATTCCAGAGCTTGGAAGTCGTCGGCCTGTTTTTAATGCACCCGTTTTTTGGGGGTAAAGAGGAGGACAAATTGTACAAGATTCTTTGTCCAGCGAGTAGCGGGCGCGACGACGATCCGCAACTGAATCCGGCGGTAATGGCGGGGCGGGGCGTAATGTTCTTTGTGGCGGAGAAGGATTTTTTGAAGGGCGTACTATGAGGGTTTGAAGAAGAGAGGTGGAGATTATGGAGAGTGAAGGAGAAGGGCATTGCTTTCATTTGTTCGATCCTAGTTGTCACAAAGCTGTCGCCATACTTGATCGATTGATTGCTTTCTTCTCTTGCTCATGGGACAAAAGTTTGTATTAATCAATACTCCATCATATAAGTGACTGAGAGATGTAGCAACGATTGAAGACATCACATCTCGGAGAAGATGCCATATTTGTAATTTACTTCTCTTCTCTTGTCTTGTTTATTTATTATAGCCATTTGAAATTAAACGGTTTAAAATGCAGTACTAGCAAATTCCATATGTATTTCAATTGAATGACCCTGTTTAAATGCTACTCCATATATGTAAATAAAACAACTGCAGATTGACAACAGCTAAACTAGAGAAGCAACTTTGGGAGCTACAATCTCGACAAGTCCTTTGGGATTGTCTACATGAACCCAGTGACCAGCGTTGGGAAGGACATGAACAGAGACCTTACCCTTGCTTTCATCAACTTGTTTAGAGGCTAGGGTTTCAAGCCGCCTTAAGACATCTGTGTTCCATCTATCGCTCTTCTCAGCACCTACAATGGCTATCTCCGTGCTTTTAGGTACATCTTCCAGTAGGAGCAAATAGTCCATCTCCCTGATGGCATAATTTTGGAAGGATCTCAAGTGAAACATCCAGATATGTAGCACAAAGGAGAAAATCATACAGAATTTATTACCTATACGAATTAAACATCTGCACAGCACCATCCAGATTAAAGGCCCAAGTCTCTTGATCTTCTGATTTCTTGAGGTTGCTTCCTATCCATCCTGATAAAGACTTCGAAAATCCGAGATTCAGCATATGATCTACCAGCCACCTATATAACATGTTATTGCCAGGTAAAGTGAATATAAAGAACCCCCCTCAAACCTTGAATAAACATTTCATGAAACATTGTGGCTTGAAAAGCATACACACATTCAACAGTTACAAGCTTGCCAGCAATATTAACAGCCTAATAAAGCATGCCTATCAAAATTTCCATGAAAGGATGTATTGGAAATAAACTGATAAAGAAAGGCGGACGGAAGTATTACTTCCTAGATGGTATTAGTGAAGGTAGACTCTGCAACGTCTGCAAAACTTTCTCGACTTCACCATCAGTACTTTCTTGGAACACTTTTCCAGGAACTGAGTCCAATATCCATAGCTGTTCTGCAGCAGTTTTACGCTTCCATTAGCCAATAATAGCTCAAGGCAATCACCTCACTTGAGAATTAACATACAAGCATTTATAGCACAATAAGCGGCTTTTTATAAACTCAATCGCGGGTACGGTCGCCCGAATGTAGAGAAAACCCGAGTTGAACGCCCATATTCGGGTCGTGTAAATGTAACGGGACCATTCCATTTCTGGGTCGTGGTTGTACCCATACGCCGACCAATTGTCGTGCCCGTCGGACATGGACTCAACGTCGGAATCTCTATACAAATGGTCAAACGGATTCTGTAGAAATATGACGTCAGTATCTGAAAGAAGAACATTGTATCCCATCTGAAGAAACGATTCGGAACTTCAAAGCTGACACGACGGATCCCACCGGAGATGAGTCTAAGTCCCATTTGTAATAGGCGACGTGATTTGACTTGCAGAGCCGTACAGTTTCATCGTCTAGTGCGACTACTAGGTAATTAGTGATGCCTACTTTCTTGATGCTGTTGAATTGGATTTCGAGCATTGGTTGTACGTTGGAATTAGCTAGGAGCTCCGCAATTTTGGATAATAGTTGTGCAACTGCAGGGTTTATGCTTTCATCGGGAGTTACTCTAGGGTTAATATTATTCTTTACAGTTCCGAATGGGCCGGCCTTTCCTCTGTGCTTCTTTTCATCTAACTTTTCATTTACCTCCTTAACTTGTTTCTTCAATAGATCTACACTTTCTGACGATTCACAAAGTAGTGAATTAACCTGTGTAACAATGCACAAAATTTCAAGTATATTGTATAAACAATTCTCGGATTTAAATCAAAATGGTCCCGTAATTTTACACCTTTATTGAAAAGATCCCGTATATATCACAAATTTCGATTTAGTCTCGTATGTTTTCAATTTGTGCTGATTTAGTCCCAAATCGCCGGAGACCAGTCAAACTACCCTAAAACGATGTCGGTATCACACGCCCCTAATTTTGATCGGAACTCAGCATTTTCCGGCGAAAATTAGGGGCGCTTGGCGGCCACACGTCTAAAATGATGTTGTTTTGGATAATATTGGTCGACTTCTGGTAGTACGGGACTAAATCGGCATATATTAAATATATACGGGACTAAATTGAAACAAGTAATATATATGGGACATTTTCAATGAAGGTGCAAAATTATGGGACCTTTTTGATTTAAATCCCAACAATTCTTGTACGTGAATGGTATGTGAATTTTTTTTTGAAACTTAACAATTGAGGTACTAATTTTAGGTTAATATGTTAGGTCCAATTGGCCTGAAACACGTGACAAATTAGCCTGAATTGGGCCAAACACGTGACAAATTAGCTCGAATGGGATGCTTCGTGTCAATCTGGCCTAAATGTGAGGAAATTAAAATACAATAATATAATTGTTAAAAGAATTTTATATCATCTAAAAGTTCGAATTTATCGAAAGATTTGGAATCAATTTATTTATATTAATTTCCTAGGAAATTTGTCAATCCGCCAACATAATGACCTACAATTGCTACACTCAAGTGACAAATATAGAAAAAAAAATTGCTCGTGATTAGCATATCTATCTTATAATTAAAACATATTAATTTAAAAATGTACGTTATATATGTTTTGAAAATAATAAATAAATAATCTAATAACAATAAAAACTCAAACATACTAATATAAATTTAAAAAAAAATGAGAAAGAGAGAGAAAGATTTAAAGCAGAAAGTGAATTTCATTTGTTATTTAAGAATGAACATGTACGCACGCACGTGAGTCTTTCAGGCTACATGAGAAGACTAAGTGTGTGTTTTGAATCACAAATAAAAAGATAGAAGTGCTATTTTTCTTTTTCAATTTGAAAAGTTGGGTAACGCCATCTTTAAGAAAAAGCACTTGTACATCTTTGAGTTGTGTAAGTGATTGATTGTTGGTCTTTTTGTATTGTTTGTTGCTCTTTTGGTGAGTGTTCCTGAGCGTTTATGGCATGTAGCAGCTGGTTTTGGTGCCCCTTGGAGCTATCTGTACATGGGGACGAGGTGTTGCGTTTTTTTTGTTGACTTTTCACTCGATTGGGGCTCTTAATCCCTTTAGAGGATCCTAATCCCTTTTTTTAACCGCTGTGTTTAGGTTGGGTTTTCAAATATGAGTGTTGGTCTGGGTCTTTGTTGCTTTTGTTTTGGTTTTGGGGTTTTGTTTAGTGGGCCTTTTGGCTACTTCTGTTGACTGGTAGAATTGGGCTTGGTTGCCTTTTTGCGGAGTTTGGCCTTACTTTTGAGCGACAGCTCCTTGTTCGTTAACCTTGAGCCGTGTTGTGGCCTCTCCTATATTCCTTTTTTCTTTTAATATGATTTGATTTGAGTTGTGTTGTGTTTCAAAACAACTCTTAAATATATTCTCTAATTAAAATTTAATTTGTGTATGTGCGCATATAAATTATTATGGAAATAGTTTGGGATTTGTGAATTTGTTTATTTTTACTGGTGTAGAAACAGCCTCGGATGTCACCTGTTAAGTGAGTATTTACAAACTCAAATTACAATTTAAAATAAACTTTTTTTTCACACAATTATTTTTGAAATATTTGTAAACTCTATAAACTAATTAATTTAAGCACTTGAAAGTCGTTTTCTCAAAGATGCACACCACCAACATCCATCTGCTTCTATTTATTTTATTATATATATTATTACAAATTTCTCATCACTTATTTTATAATATTTTAAATTTACCCATTATTTATTTAAAAGAAACCTAAAGAAATATGAAAATAGTTTTGTAAAGTTATAAGAAAAGTGATTTATTTTGTAAATACTCCAACGTAGTAAAATTGATAAAAGTACTTTGTTTTAATATGTTTTCTATTTTAAATTTTACTACAAAAATTAATATTAGTCACTTTGAAAGAAGCACCCTAAGTATTAGTTCGACTTCTTCTATTTATAAGGAAAATAAAATTTTCAATTCATTGGAAAAGCGCATAATTAAAAGTTTTTCCATCTAACTAATGAGTGGGTCTCATGTACATACAGGTGCACCGCGTACTCATTGTGCATATATTAAAAGATACAACTTGTTTACATTGAACCGTACAACTATTGATATGGAAAAATAGTTGCACGGTTCAATATAAACAAGTTGCATCTTTCAGTATAACAAGTTGCATGTTTTTAAAATGCACTATAAATGCACGGTACACTTGAATGCATACAAGACTTAGTCATACCTAATTACTATGATGCAGAAGGGAAATGGGTTTGGAGATGATGTTTTATTTTAGAGGTGGTGTTAATTTACTTTTCCATTTAAGAAGTTGGACTAGTAATTCTAAGATGAACTTGAGTTGGCCAATTTACTGATTATTGAGTTGAAAACAAAAACAAATGCAGATTAAGACTTGGGAGCTGAAAGCCTGAAAGATCGGTATCAAGACTTCAAATTTTATGTAGAGGCAATTGCGAGAAGTAAGAATATAAAAGTTTATCTCACAATTCTAGGTTCTTAAAGAAACATATAAGATAATAATAAATAAATAAGAATAAAAAATATTAATCACGGGTTTAACCGACTAATTGTTGCCATTTAATAGTAGCTCCTCTTGTGAATTTGGGTTCAAGTCAACTCTTTTTTTTTTAATATTATTGTTATGTATATATATATAATGTAATTAATATTTATAAAATTTTATAATTAACAATGATAATATAAATGCATAATAGTTATAGTTAGTATACGTTGTTGGGGTATCAAACAATATCCCACATCAAAATAATATGGGACGATCACTGATTTTATTAGGATGAACACTATCTCTATTGGGACGAGACCTTTCGGGAGATGTTCAAAAATAAATATGTGCAGGTTTGGCCCAAAACGGACAATATCATATCAATGCAGGGATTTTGGTCCATCCAGGGTTCTAACAGTGGTATTAGAGCCATGGTCCCTGACGAAACGATGTGGAATAGATCCTGGTGTTGAATAACTAAGACGGTGAATGATGAAGCTTTGAAAAAAAAATGGGGATCTCTACTTGACTCAAATTAAACCTAGATAGAGTTCATTTGAGGGAGGTTCAAAATAATTTAAGGGGAGGACTGTTGGGGTATCAAACGATATCCCACATCAAAATAATATAGGACGATCATGGGGTTTATTAGGATGAACATTATCTCTATTAAAATAAAGTGTTTTGGAAGATGTCCAAAAATAAATTTGCATGGGCATGGAAAATCCAACAATATCATATAAATATAGGAATTTGAGTTCATCCAGATTCTAACATACACAATAGTAATAAGGAAAAAAGTTTATTTTTGCTCGAATTTTCACATAAAATTTTGCCACCATTTCATTTGAATCCTTGTCCTCTAGATAAATACAAACTACTTAAACTTTAAAAAAAATGATAAAATGTAGGGTTAATAGCAAAAAAAAAAAAATACAAAATTTTTATTTTTTTTATCAATTATACTCCCTCCGTCCTATTTTTTATTATCCATTTACTGTAGACACGGAGATTAAGAAAAAATAGGAGATAATAATATTACATTGTGTAAAGTGGGTAAAATGAGTTTGATATAGGAAAATAATAGTATTAAATGGCGTAAAGTGAGTTTGGTAAAGATAAATAATAGTATTAAATAGTATTAAATGTTGTTTTATTGTCTTATTTAAAAATGAATAAACAAAATTAGGACGACTATTTATGAAAAGTGGATAATCAAAATTAGGACGAGGGAGTATATAGTATTTTTTTTTCAATTCGAAAAACCACCTTTCTAAGCTTTGTCCGATTCGAATTGCAATTTTTTTTTTAAAAAAAATAGTGTCTCCAATTACTAAAGAAAAATAAAATATGTTGTGGTTGATAAGATTAAAGGTGGTCCGATTTTTTTTCAATTAACTTAAAAAGTGTCTCATTTAAATTAAGTACACCGTGCAAGTTAAATGTATTTTTAAAACATACAATTTATTATATTAAAATATATAATTTATTTATATTAAAATATGCAACTTGGTTTAATAAAAATTAAATGAATCACATAATTTAATATAAACAAATTGCATATTTTAAAAATATATTTAAATTGCAAAATACATTTAGTACATACGAGACTTTATCTAAAATAAAAAAATAATAAAAATAAAAAGCCAGGGTTAAAAAATGGAACCTGAAAACCAGAATCGGAGAAAAATCCACGCGGCATGAATGCAAAAATACAGAGCGTGACACCCAATCCAATGACGACACTTGTTACTACTCGCAATGCTGAGGATTTCTGTCTGCGGCCATCCACCATTTCGACTTATATAATAAAGATTATATATAAGAAATATGATGAAATTGAGTTCTCAATAAGCATCCATGTTTTTACCCCCACTTTTTATGCAGGTTTTTCCTCAACATAATTTGGAAAATAGCAGCTAGAATTTGGGAGTTTTATAATTAAGATGGGAGTCTAGGTGCGTGTACGTCTAATTAATGAGAATCAAAACTATTTATTTCAAATAGTGTTTTTCTCTTTTTGACTTTCTATTACAATTGAGAATTTGGCATGTACATAAAAGGAGAATTAATTATTAAAGACACACAAAATCTATTTTAATTACGGATGGAGAAAAAAAAATTCAAGTATAATAGTAATATTTTGCTAATATTTTTCTTTTATGAACGTTATTATCTTATATTATTTAAAAAATATATTATTTGTAACTTCACTTTTTAATTGAAATGATTTGCTCTGATAAAAAGACATGTAATGTGCATACAAAATCTTGTACAGATTAATTGCACCCATAGGTGTTTACTTTTCCCTTTAAATTAATTTTAACAAAATAGTACTAATTTTATAATGTTATATGTAATATAATTTCGTTTTTTTAACTAAAATATTATCATTGTGCGCCAACACTTGTGCGTAATATATAATGTGTGTGTATATGACAAATTCTTATAAGTTAGGCAGTGTTGTGTGAGAGCCATTCAAATTAAATAGTGTGGGCTTTCAGTGAATTAACCTCGTTCATGATATAAAATTTATAATACTACACTTATAAGTTAAAGTTGGTGTGGTATGATGTAAAATTTATTTATCGTGAAGTTGATTTCTTTTTTACAAACATGATCCTTCAGTTATCATGATTAATACTTTTTTATAATATAAGACACACTCTTCAATTATCACTACTAAAATCCTTTTTGTAATATAAATCACACCATTCAGTGTTATGAGTAATATCATTTATTAAAAAAAGTCACGACCTTCAATTATCATAACTAATACCCTTTAGTAATATAAGTCACATTATTTAACCAATTTCACGGATTCTTATGTGAAACATGTCCACCTTATAATTTGCCTATAAATCAATATAATTATATTTATCAACTCATACCATTACATTTATAAATTGAGATCATAATAATAAATATTATGGATACTAAAGCTGAGACTGTGATCTTCAGAGGAAAGAGGAAATAGCCTAATGTTATCACAAATCCAGATGTTGCACAAGAAATCATTCAGGAAAGAGCAAAAAGGCAGAGAGCTCAAGAATCAAGAAAGATGGGAGAAGCCCATGCTGTCCTGAATCCTGTACAGAAGAAACCAGTTGTTTTTTATGAGTAGCATGTTCAGAAGAGGAAAAGGACTGCAAAACCTGCTGAAGCAACTAAGCAACTCAGGAGAAAATTGTCAGTGGAATTTTCTGAGGAAGAAAATTCTGAGGCTGAAATATGATGTGTCGTCTAAAAGGATTAATTGGGACTGGCACAATTCAATAAAAATGTTTGAGGCTGAGAAGAAAAGAAGAGATGTGATTTCTGTGTCAGGTGCTGAAATGACCAGAAAACAGAGAGAAGAAGCAACGAGAATCAGAGGAGGTTTTCAGAGGTTTGTCCTGAGGAGAAGAGGGACTAAACTAAGGAAGAGGCAATGGCCACATCTGGACAAGTGGATGCCTATCCAGCCGAATGACATGTGGGAACAGGCCAAGAGGGAATTTGTGTTTAACTATGACATATTGTACACATGGCCTCGTTCGAACCCTGACAGGGATGAAGCTTTTCTAGAGTATCTACCGAGGTACTATTCTGATATTTGTCAAAAATGGTTCAACTTGTTTGACAGTTTGGGTTATCAGTTGAAGGCTCCAGGATAGATCAAGTACCCACCTCCGAGATTCAGAAACAAGCTAGTAAACTATGAGGTGATCAATGAAGAGTTCATCGAGCATGCAGAATTTCTTGAATTGATTGGAAATAATGTGCAGATCACCAAGGAGAGGGAAGAGTTCAAGAAGAGATATTATGGACAGTTTAACCTGGAGCCACCTCCAGATGAGTTTGATTCTGATGATGAGTGAACTGAGTGTCTTATTGTATCTTTTTCTTTTATCAGTAGAGTAGGATAAACTTTGTATCATGTACTTCAAATGCTATATCAATGAAAAACTCTACTATTTTTGTGTTCTGAAAAGATAATCTCTCATTATCTTACTTTTGATTTGCTGAACATGTTTTACTTGTTTTAGGAATTGAACCCTGAATAGATGTTAGGTTCTTTTTCCTTTGTAACGAGATGGTTTTGGCATCATCAAAAAGGGGGAAATTGTTGGGAGATGAATTTAATATAAGTGATTTTAATTAGATCCAAAAACCCCGGAGTATGACATGTTTCAGGACATCTTAATAGATAGGACTCAGGTTTCAATAGGTTGTATTTCTCAGGATTATCTGCACCATGTATAGTCAGCAGATATAGTTCAGGATAGTTAAGATGATGAAACATCACTGAATACTGAAGAATACATTGAGGAGGAACTCAGTGTATTATGAAGATCCTGAAGACCTGAAGAATCCTGAAGACTGAAGATCCTGAAGAGTTTGTACTGAACCTTGAGATCTTGAACACCTATTCGAGAAATAAATCCAAACTTAGTATAAATAAAGAGAATGTTATGCATTCGTAAACTTTAAGGAATGTATCAGTTCAATGTAGTTGACCAAAAAGAGCCGTTTGTTTGTCTCTGCTCAATTGAAGTTTTCAACCAATGAGGAGGCGACAATTAGCGTACTCTACTGACACTGAACGCGACGTTCCACTAAGGATATGTCAGGGCTTATATCATCCAGTCTGCAAAATAAATTGATTGACTACTTGGCTACATATTACCCAAACCATACAAGGCCTCGTTCAAACCCTAATGAAGTCATTTATCAATAACCAAAAGAGGAAACCCTTGATACTATCTCTTCCAACGGATAGTTTTTCAAGTGTCACCCTAGTGAGTTGCCTATAAATACCAGTGACCTTCACATATACAAGGTTACGGGAAATCAAGCAACTCCAGAGGCCAAACCTATTCAAGCATACTTTGAAGCACTCGAAAACCCTAAGATTTCCCAAGTGTTTCACTTTGAAGAGAGCTCACTTACTAAGCCTAGTATTTTCTAAGATCCAAATCTTAGTAGAGATATCCTAACATTTGCATTTGTTCTTATTGTAAAGGATATCTCAACCCTAGTTGGAAACCAAACCAAAACCCAAACCATAAGTGTTAGGTAGTTTGTGTAGTTTCATTGTTTGGAAGTTGAGAGAGTTGTAAAAGTTAGTAAGTTGCGTTGTTCAGTCTGAAAGCTTGAGAAGAGTAATAATTGTGACTACTAGGACTCAGGAAGTAGATCCTAGGTATCAGATTGCCTTTGAGAGGTAACTCTGGTCAGTGTACCTTGACATTCTAAACCAAGCGGATTCCAAGTATTAAGGAATTCCCCTGAGGACCAGGGAGAGTGGACGTAGGAGCTTGAGTCTCTGAACTACTATAAATCTGTGTAACAACTTTCTGTACTGCATTTGATTGTTTGCATATTTTCACTGAGAGCTTTCAAAGGTTTTTATCATTCAGTTAGAACCAATCCATTGAAATTGCATTAACTGCTCACAGCCTTAACCGCAGTTTTCATAAAAGGAAAAGTTATTTTCAACAAGATAAAACGAGTATACACTTAGGGCCTACACATTCCGCACCTAAGATAGCTAGTGTAGATAACTACCAAACTGAAACACTCTCCTGAGTATTCAATAAGATAATTATCTCTACAAAGCTATTCATGACTTTTCACACTCAGGATTAGTTGAGCTTATCTGAAGTTACTGAAAGTTGTTCAGGGTTATTGTCTCAGTAGACTTTAACTCAGTGCGATTTGTGCTTCTCAGTGTTGAAACTCAGGAAAACCTGACTCACTGATCAAAAAGATTTTAAAATTTAAAAATATTATACACGTGTATTCCTCATCCCCCCACCATACACGTGTGAGACTCGTACTTGGGACCAACAAGCCTGAGCAAACCAACTTCTACTAACTCGTACTTGGGACCAACAAGCCTGAGCAAACCAACTTCTACTAAACCATTATTGGTCTCTATATATAGTACTACTACATACTCTTATGTGGAGTTTCAAAACAATAATAAAAGTAAAACATAAAAGATTTTGTTAAATAATAATTAACAAATGTTTTTGTGTGAAAATCCAAGTACCCACTAAAAATAGGCAAAATTTAGTACGAGATTGTCTAGTTCCATGAGAGGGTAAATTACAAATTTGGTCCCAAGAGAATTGACCAATTGCAAAATGGTTCTTTTTTTTGATAAATTTGGTCCCGAAAGAATTTTCGCCAATTTCTAACGGAAGTGAGTCACATGTGCCGTTAATTGCAAATTTGGTCCCAAAAAAGTTGCAGATTTGGTCTCAAATTTTTTATTATTTTTAGTGTTATTTTCATATTTTACATATATTAATTTATAATTTATTAATTACAACTTTTGGTAATCTCTTTTTAAATTTGCTATTAAAGTAATTTTTTTTATATTATTATATGGTTTAAATAAATTTTGGAAAGGGTCTCTTGTGCATCAGATGCACTGTGCACTCCATAGTGTATATTTAAAACATTCAATTTGTGGTGCTAAATCATGCAACTTATTTACACTGAAAGATGCAATATATGCTACTTTCAAAAAAAAAAAAAAAAGATGCAATATATGTTCATGAAACAAGTAGCACGTTTTATTGTAAATAAGACCCAATTATAAATTTAATATTAATTTTTAGTATATTTAAACTATCCAAATAAATTTATATATGTAACAGCGTAAAATCATACCACTCATTATTACTAATCTTAAACATCACTTCTAATAAATTTAGCATTAAACCTTGAACCATATTAAGACAGAGAAACCATTTCTTATCATTATGTAATTGCAATTTAATTAAAAAAACCCATGAAATCTCCATATAAAAAATGGGGTGAAGAATTGATTCCAGTTTTTTAAGACATTATTTGTTTTTGCTTATAATCGAAATAATATCACATTTTTTATTATTTAGGATTAATTGTTCCAAATTATCAGGTTCACCTGAACTATTCAATTTTGTTCAACACCACCAAACCTATTGCTATATTCACACTGGAGAGAGATTTGTTTGTTTCAACTAGGTTGAGATTTTCCTACATTTGTTTAGCCTCAATGCTAAGGTTGGGAAAATCTCTCTAAGCTTTTGGATACATCGTTGCTTAATTGGATTCTAAAACACTCTTGAACATATTTGTTATCTCTACGGACTTGTGTTCTATGGTGGGAATGCTTTGGGTATAACTTTTGGCTCAGAGGCATATCGTGAATAATCTCCACATGTCCACCATTTAGTTCGAAAGCCTTTATTTATAGTGTCAATTTGAGGGTTAGGGCCAATCCATACTATTCTTATAAGTCAAACCCGTTTAATATTTATTGTTAATTAATTTTAATATAATTATATGATAATTTTTTTAAAATTTTTGTACATATTTTAGATGAAATTAGTTAAAAGACAACATTTAAATCAAATAAAAATAAAAAAGTTAAGTAATAACTATATTCAATCGCGTCGAATCATCCATCTTCATATCTTAATCATCTCGATCGATCTCATCTTCTTCCGACCGAGTTTGGATCGGATCGATAAGTTGGGTCCTACGATCACCATATCGTAAAAAAATTAAAAAAGAAAGGAAAACCTAAACCCATTTTTTTTTCTTCTCATCGGTTTCAACCTAACTCATCTAACTCGATCGGTCTCGAGTGAGTTCCCCCTCAACTTGTTCTTTTTCCCTCAACTTGTTATCGTAAATTAAACTTCAAAAAAAGTTTAAAAAAAACATAATTTAATTAGACAAAAAATTAGTTCTTTAAGACATTATTTGTTCAAATAATATCACATTTTTTTATTATTTAGGATTAATTGTCTAAATTATAGGCTTGAACTATTCAATTTTGTAACACCCAAACCTATTATATATGGAAAATTGTTAAAGGGCCATGGCCCTCAGTATTCAAATCAAAAATCAATTCAACAAACACAGTTTAGCAATTAGCGCCTGGACCCATTTAAACTTAGTCAGTATTTGAATCTGTAGGGTTATTTTTAATCTTCTCAACCCGGCAGTTAATATTTATTGTTAATTAATTTTAATATAATTATATGATAATTTTTTTAAAATTTTTGTACATATTTTAGATGAAATTAGTTAAAAGACAACATTTAAATCAAATAAAAATAAAAAAGTTAAGTAATAGCTATATATTAAGATTGGGGTGATTTATTTTCGATTTGGATCGGGTCGAAACTCCGGACCGAGTAAAAAAAAAAAGAATATAAAGACTACCAAATCTCCTATTTGGAGTAAATATTTTAAAAAAATTGAAAAAAAAACTAATAAAAATAAAAAATTAAATTTCAGTTTTAAAATTTGAAACGAGAACCCAAATTATAAAAAAATCAAAATAAATAAAAAACCAATATGCTGTAATTATTTTTAGTCTTCTCTTTTTTGGCAGTGCCTATATTAGATAAATCAATATAACATAAGTCGTAGTGTTCGTTTTCTTTTATACCTGTAAGTTAAGAAACGCGTGTTAGAAAGTGGGAGCCAGTAGACGGTGAATAAAACTTTGGATTCAGTGGTGCGTAAAAGGTTCTTTTCTTTTTTCTTTTTTTTTGCGGCGTTGTGCGTGCGGTAGGGAGTCGGAGGCGGGGAGAATTAGAGATTCACGGTAAAAGGAAAGGAAAACCTGAAATACAGAGGCGTGCGGTAAAAAGAGACAAGAGAACATATTATAAAATATCCGGATATACCTATAAATTTATTTTTCATAAAATTTAATATTTTCATATCACTATTTTTTTTATTCTCAATACAATATAATAATATAATATCAATCACTATTACATTTCGATTTGACACAAAACAAAAATCTAACCCTACGAAAATCTCAAAACAAACATATATTTTTACTATTCATCAAAACTTTCAAATATATAGAATTTATAAGTCATAATTTCTCCCGCACACCTAAATTCCGAAACAAACATATCCTTAGGTTGTGTTTATTTTGAAATTTACACGGATGAATTTAGGATTTTGCGCTCCCCATTTCATATGAGTTTGGAATTTAGAATCTGATTTTCAAATCTCACATTCAATTCACACCTACAAATACCTATAACACCTATTATTACATCTCTTCCAAATACTTTACATTTTATACACTTTATTACTCTTCTCAATATAATAAAATAATAAAATATAAATTATTATTAAACATTAATTTGACATACAATTAATCCTACTTAAACTCTAAAATAAATATATGTATTTATTATTTATCAATAACTTTAAATCTATAAATTATAAGACCTTAATTTATTCCGCATAATTAAATCTCAAAAGAAACACGGCTTTAATGTTCATGCATAATAGCATACACAAAATCGGAGAGGGAGACCACAGACGTGGATAAGTCTGAAAAGGAGAAGATGGTGCATTAAATCTAAATTGTTAAATTTGACTATACACGACCACACTTACCCCACACAACGTTTGTGACCCTACTCCACTTCTCTCTTTCATTATTCCTTTCAGATATTAGATATATTTTTTTTAATGCTGCATTGTTTGAAAAAAAAACTCATAAAAAAAATTTGTCAGTACAATTTAACACAAGTTACATTCATTTTTCATAAAATATTAAAATATTAATGTTCAATTTATATTTCAATTTAACTCAAGTTACATTCATTTTTTATAAAATGTTAAAATATCAATGTTCAATTTATATTTCGTCTCACGATAAGACGGTCTCATGCAAATCTATCTCTTATTTTAATTATTATTGTTTTGATTTTCCAGCGGATCACTTTTTTTTTTTTTTTTTTGTGTTTTCTAAAAATACCACTTTATCGATCACTATTTTTTTTTTTTTGTGTTTTCTAAAAATACCACTTTATCGATCACTCTACTTTTTGACAGCACATAAAGCCACGATAACTCTTCTAATTTTAGCAAGTAGTTATTGCAATTAAATTCACTTGGATCAATATCTTTCAAATCAAAATGAAAACTGTGTCGTTCATGTCAAAGCAAGGTGCTTATAAATTTACATAGGTGAAATTAATCATTAATAGTTCTATAATTTTGGCTTCCAACCTTCTAGTGTTTAATGTTAATTTTGAGGAACAAACATTTTTTTCCTTTATTTCATAATTCAATTTTTTTTCCATTACCTTGATAATTTTTTTTTTATCCTTTTATGATATATTTACTCTTCAATAAAATGATCGCGCATGAATCACACGACCTATGTGCAACCTAATGTGATGAATAGACAAAGATAAGAATATCATGAAGAGACAATTTTTTTTATCAAGAATAAATTAAAAAAGAATTTTAACTATAAAAAAAATGATATTTTTACATATTTTATGAATTTTTTATTATCAAGTTTGCCCTAATTTACCTATAAACATCATAAATTATCTAAAAGTTGCAATCAAAGACTCAAAATCATACATATGCGTTAAATTTCAATTATTCAGGAATGTGTGATAATAGACGTGTAAGAAAGTAATTTGATTGTTTCACTTTTGAATAGGTGGTTTTGGGATTAATTTTTATGTGCCACTTTTTTATGTTTTAAGGTTATTTTATTTTCCGAATCTTTTAACACATGGATCCAGAATTATGGTGAAACGTTGGATATTTTATTCATTTTACGTGTTATTAATTTAAATTATGGAACATAGAGTGAAATAATATATTTAAAACGGAAGATATTGTTCGGGTGTTTTTACTTCCCAACCATTAGTTCCAACAATAAAATGAAAAAACTATAACTAATCTAATCGCAAGTTTTTAAGTTTCAATCACAATTTTGAAAATAGTGATGATTCCTATTTATCAGTTGTTACGTGAAACTTGTTTATATATGAAATCAGTGCAGATAATAAATTTCAATTGAAAAAAAAAAAATCATAATGACATAGACGAAGTAGGTTGTTAGAGTCGGTAAAATGATAGGATCTTATTACAGATAATTAACTCATCTTTTTAAATAATAATAATAAATTTTATTTAGTATCATGTTTTGTTTATATAGTAATATAAAAAATTGTTAAAAAAAGAAAAGCAGCATAAAATTTGACTTTGCTCATGTGCTAATATATTTCTTATCTATAAGTATCACAGTTTTATTCATGTACTGAAAAAACACGGAAAAGGAATCAAAGAAGCATTAAAATAAAACAACAGTAAAATAAATTTTTATGTATGTAGTAACACATTTAGTGTGTATGAATTATGAGTATCACAGTTTTTGTGCATATAGTAACACAAATAAGGAAAAGTAGTGTTAAAAAAAACCGAAAAAAAAATCAGCAACAAAATTGACTTTTGGATATGCAACACATTTATATTTTGTGTATATGTGTATTATATATTTTCATGTAATAACAAAAAAATTTGCAAAATAAAAAAAGAGTGAATAAAATTATGTTCTCTATCAAATTTAAACATGCGACGAAGATCCAAACCATCAGACCACATCACAGAATTAGAAAAAAATGTCCCTTTACAAATATATAAACAAGTAACATAATTATTCTTACAACAATACATGCATGTACTTACAATATTAACACATATTCTCTCCGTCCTAATTTTGATTGGTCAAATACTGTAGACACAAAGATTAAGAAAAAGTGAGAGATAATAGTATTAAATTAAATGGTGTAAAGTTGGTAAAGTGTGTTTGATAGAGGGAAATATAAATATTAAATGGTGTAAAATGAGTTTGGTGGAGGGAAGTAATAGTATTGAAAGTTGCTTTATTACCTTGCTAGGAAATTGTCAAATAAAATTAGGACGACTATTTATGGAAAGTGGTCAATTAAAATCAGGATAGAGGGAGTATTTGTTATTATAATAATACAAATTTAAGAGTTTGTTATTTTGTTTGCCTTTGTGTGATTTTTATTTTTTTAGGAAGACCTAATTTGATAGGGTTGATCCTAAAAGTATCTACATTTGGTATAATTGTAATATAATTGTAAGAAGATAGTATTACCTTTGTTCCAAATTTGTTGTAACAGTTGACTTTTATACGCGTTTCTGCGAGCGGGTTTTACATTAGTATTTGAAATGATAACGTGACTTTTAAGGAGGGGTACGATAGACGAGGGGCTCATCTATCATACCCTCCTTAAAAGTCACTTTATCATTTCAAATATTAATATAAAACTCGCTTGCAGAAACGCGTCCAAACAGTAAATGTGACAATGAGACGGAGGGAGTAATTCAAATTTTCTCGAGAAAATTGAGATTTAAAATTGAAGCGGAAGAGTAATTAAAATGAGATTCACATATAATGGGCATATACTGAACAAAAAACAACACATCAACTTGTGTCTTCTGGTGAAGAAAATCTATCTTGAGGAGAAGAGTCAAGGAAGACAAAGGCGTTCAAAAAACTGTGAAGAGTGACGACGATAACATGGAAGGTATTGAGAAGCAGGTTGGCAACAAGTGAAAACTGAGACGTCCATTTAGGTGATGAATCCATAGAGACCTAATCTCAAACTACAATTTGGATGACATGGAAGATTACAAACGAGCAAACTTTTCAAAGTACCACTCCTGATATCATAAAAAATGTGAAAGAACTCAAAATTTGTATTTGGTCTTGGTTATTTGTGACATCTCAAATTAGTGTTCAATTCCGGAATGGTTACAAGATCCAAGAATATGTTTAAAATCTATTTAGGTATGTTCTTCTATTGAGTGCTTCATGAGGAGAAAATATGAGCTTGTAAGACTTGAGTATCCCTTGTACAGTTGTATTCCAAAACGTTTAATGAATTTCTTTTACCGATAAAACAAAAAGAATTATGTACAACTAGGGGTGAAAAATATACCCAATATATTGATATATTGGGCTTACCTTACTGAAAAATACCAAATTTACCAAAATTTTCGGTACGATAACCAACATTTTGGTACGGTAATGGTATAAAATTTTGGAAGGTCCGATATACTGAAAAATATACTGGTATACTGAAAATTTTCGATATACCGATGTATACCGGTATACGGTACATATACCGTACCATATATATATAATATTTTTTATTTTTTTAATTAATTTAAAATTTTATTTTACAAATTCTAGCCTTAGTATTTTCTCTATCACTGGACTCGTTCTCTTTTAGCATTTGTTGAAATATGGATTATATTATTTTTAATATTTGTTGTATTGAATAGTTAGACTACTAAGACATATGTTAAGATAAATTATTATTCATAAAATACATATCTTTTTCTAATAAATAATCAAGGTATGAACTGTATACCAAATTTTCGGTATTAAACGGTATACCGTTGATTCAGTATATACCGAAAATTTCGGTAGGGTATGGTATACCGAAATTTCGGTATATCAGAAATTGCGGTACAGTATAATATACCAAAATTTCGATATGGTACGATATACCCAAAATTCGGTTATACAATATGAGATTTTATCATGGTATACCGAATTTTTCGATGCGGTACGGTATGAGTTTCTTATACCGTAAATTTCAATATGATACACAGTATAACCAATATGATAGGGCACTATGTAACAGCCCAATGTACAGCCTTTCCATTAAGATTGATGTACAACCCTTCAATAAGAACAGTATTGAATTCTGTGCAGCAACAAGCGAGCAACTTTCAACTTCGCTTATATGGAAAGAAAAATGGCAGCTGAAAGTCTACCTACAAAGACCAATTTAACTAGCCTATGCTATGGCACAAAAAATTGTAGTACCTCATGTCTCACAATATAATTACAGTCCCCATTTATTGTTTCTCTTGAATTAAACCTCCAGTTAAGTACTGCGTACTTTAATAAAAACAGTAAGCAAATATTAATCATTATTGTGCGTCTCAATAGAATTATTGCTTTAAAACAAAAAATAGAATTCTTTGAATCTACAAACATATATGTGAGCTTTTGGAAATTTCAACTTGTGAAAAATACCCACGAATAACCTCTTTTGATACGAATGAAGTTCGTATGCACACATTAACAAATGATACATATATATCCCTGGACAAAAGACCTAAATATTCTTACTAAAATAATAGAACAAGCAAACAAATTACATGATGGGTAATGATATTTGGGTTGATTCACCGAGTGAATAATGTTAATTACTTTTCTTCACTAATTTTATTAAGGGTATGTTAATGTTAATTACTTTTCTTCACTAATTTTATTAAGGTTACAACATACGTCATTTTATATGCAATCCCTATAACCCGGGGTAAGCCAAAATTTGAGTGCAACTTTTAGTACAAAACATGCTACACTATGAAGGTGGGTAAGTGGGATATGGCATTCTTTGCAAATACTTGCTAGAAATTGGCAATAAAATTAGTTATTTCTTGTCCTACGAACATGTGTAGAAAAATTCCTCACTTTCAAAAAAGGCAGAAAAGTATTTCCCCAACCTTCAAATTTATGTTGCAGATAGATTTTCTAATTCTGAAATTGGATTGAATTGTGTACAACGTGAAATTGAATCTATTTTCAAATAGTTACATAGGTATAACATAACTGAATTCGGTAAGGATTTCAGAGACTAAACTGTCCGAAAAAAACCATGCAACAAAATTACAAGAGTTAATTCCTTATACAGATGATAAGAAGATTTGATGAACTTTTGAGAATCAATGTGTGAAGAACCGCTTGAGAGCTTCAAAATATCATGAGAGAGGGATAGAGCTTTACTTAGGGAGTGTTTGGGGGCAGAATCATTCATTTTTAAAGTCATCCCTCAGCAATTTTAGTTTCTAAAAAGTGCTTCTGAATTGGGAGTAGAGTTTGCAAACACCCCCCTTAAGCAAGAGAAGCAACCAAGGAACTATAACATGGAGGGCTTTTGATCAGGCGAATCGTCCCACGTTTCCCCACCCCCACCACCAAACGAGTTCATTCCACCGCCTATCGAGTTCAGGAAAGCCGTGAAACCACCCGGAGAAGCCTCACTGGCCCCCACTCCCAATCCGAGGAAATCGAGCGTGGCGGGCTTGCTCCCGAACAAAGTCGAGGAGTTCATCATCAACTCATTAAAGCCCGATGATCCACTTTCCGGAAGCCCGAGACCAAGCCCGCTTGCCAACGAGTTGCGTTCGAGCTTAACAGCATTGTTCCAATGTGTTGGGGTCGAGGAGGAGGCTAAGGCCAGAATGGAGATATTATGTTGCGGGTCGGGTAGGGTCAACCCGAGGCCATGCAGGAACGAGGAGTTGGACGAGGTTGCCCCCATTTGGGCGGCTTTCTGGAGAAGCGCTGTGGCGGACAATGCAGGTTGTGGCCTTGAAAGATAGTGTGGTTGTGGGTTTGGGGGTACATTGGGGAATAAAGACGACGCAGCGTACATTGAAGAGGATAAAGATAAAGACACGGGATCAATCACGGGCTGGTCTGGTCGAGCCACGTGGCAGATTAGACCCGAGTATGATGATGGTTGCTGCGGTGATTGGGGGAGTTGGGACGGTGATGAGTTGTTTAGTACATTAGCGAGAAATCCACCGCTGCTTGGGAGGTTGCCGCTAGACGTGGAGGAGCTGCTGGTGGTTACTGTTGGCGTTGCCACCGTCGTCGTGGCGGTTGTGGTAGTCATTGAAGTTGATACAGTCGGCGGTGGTGGTTGTTGTGGTGGCGGCAGTTGCAATTGAGCATTCTGATTATTATCTGGCAATTCTGCTGCTACACAGAAAGGAGAAAAGATGAAACGATTAAAAAAAGCGGAAAAGAGTGCTTTTGAAAAAGTAATTAAAGCCTTTAAAAATGATGAATCCCAAAAGGAACCTTTCGAGTAAAAGCCCATGCAATCAGACACTCATTTCAATCTCACTTCCATCTTTGAGATAGCTACATTATTTTCACAATAATATTTTTTTATATCTCACAGACAATTTGCAAATCAACAATACAAACGGAATATTCAAATGGTAAATTAAAGCCAGCCTAACAAATATAAAATCAATGTAGCCTAATCATTCATATATGGTTTCGCTAATTAATTGCATAATAAATGCATCAAAAATCAAATTACCGGAGCTTTGAATGGACAGAACCGGAGACAAGACTGAGGTGGTCGGAGTAAGAGGCGGCGGCGGAGGACTGGCCGCTGCCGCCGGAGCAACCTGAACCTTCAAATCTGCCGCCGGAGTCGGTACAGAACGCGCACTCTCCTGCGCCAACGCATCGCAAAACGCTCTATGCGTAATAAAGCTATCTCTCCTATTAATTCAATCAACCACACCATTCAATTCAATCACCCATAACTACAAATATTCCGTACTAGCCGGATTAATTAATTAATTAAATAACAGCAATAATGAAGCCAGATTCAACAATTACATACCTAGAAAACAAGGTGCCACAATCGCAGCGGTACTCCCGAGTCCCGCAGGTTTTCATGTGCGCTTTCCAGTCCGACTGCACGGCGTATTTCTTCGCGCACCGCTCGCATTTAAACTTCTTCTCGCCGTGTTTCCGGCAGAAATGCTTCTTAATTCCGGTGAGATCTCCGAGCGCCCGCGCCGGATCGTGGTGGACGCAGCTCGCCTCCGGGCAAACGTAAACGCGCTTCCGCGGCTCCTTGCTCGTCCGCTGCCGGAGTTTCCACGGCAGGTTGTGGCCGCGCCGGTGGAGCTGCAAATTCTGGTCCCTCTGAAACCCTTTGTTGCAGATCTCGCACACGAATCTGTTTGTAGCCATTAGTGTTTTCGGAGATAGAGCAATTACCTCCGCATCTGGATCTACAAAATTAACCAATTAATTTGCTGTTTGATTACCTTTTTTTTCATTTAAGAAAAAAAAATCGTGAAAATTAAAATTGAAATTGAATTTTACCGGGCATTCCTGGGAGATTTCGCTTTTTCTTTGTTTGATTTGATTCCGCAGAAGGTGGTGGTACTGATTTCGGTGATGAATTTTCGATTTCGATCATTTTTTGCTGTATGTTTGGGATTTTCTAGCTAATGTGTAGTGGTGAAGAAGAAGCAGCTGATACTTTTCACATGGCGTAGTGATACCATGAAAACTTCGACTCAGCTTTTTGCAGGAACAAGGGGGACAAAATTACTACCTCTCTTGGAAATTGTTGTTGAAAATCTAGCAAAAAACGGATGAATCCCTTGAAAATCACCAACGAAAAAAGGTTTAATCTCGAACTCAGTGAACAAAAAAAAAACGCCGGTTCAATTCAGTTTTGATTTCATACTAATTTCTTCAAAAGAATAAATTAATCTGGTTCGTACTGCTGTTTTTTAGCGTTTGTTCGTATCTAGAGAGAGGAAAAAACAAAAAGAGAGATTTTTTGAGTCGGATTATGATAATACCAGCAGTATAAAAAAATAAAGATGCATGATTAAAACAAAGGTTTATTGGCGAAGCGGCGGCATGTAACCATGGTTAAGGGGGGTTTAACCGCGGTTAAGCCACTTCTTCGGCGTGAAGATACCAAGGGGTCAATCCGGCCGTCCACGTGGCGGGATCTGCGTTCATGGGAACTCAATACTGACACTTGCGCTTGGTTTTGTCGTGTAGTGGACCTCTCTCGGCAGATGGGATTTTGAACCTTCAATTTTTGTAGGCCGCGGTTTTAAAAGACAATCACGCCCTTGTTTAGATTCAATTTTGCTGAAAAAAGAATGTAGTGTAGTTGGACGTTTTTAGTGAGAAAATTATGGATGAAAAATCACAGATGGGTGTGTCTGAAAAGAGAAACTCCACATGATACCAATAGACTTTAAAATTTTATAATTCATATAAGACTAATATTCATACCGGAGTGTGCATAAACTGGGGTACACTCTAACAAAAGTTAATATTCATCCTTCAAAATATTAAATATTAAAACGTGAATGTCAAAATTATACATAGTCTCATATTCATTCTTTTTCATGTGTGTGAGGTATGTTTTATTATAGAGTATCTCCAATCATTTTCATCAATTTATTGGAAACTTATATTGTTTTACTTTGTGAAATTTATATTGTTTTACTTAGTGTGGATCTCTTGTGCACCGTGCACTATATAGTATACATTAGAAATATACTACCCATTTGCTTTTGATATGAGTTTTTGAGATTACTCTCAAAGTGAGTGGCTTCACCACTGGACTGTAAGTGTGAAAATAGTCAACGCCTGCATTCTGTTGAAAACCCCTGGCCATAAGTTTAGCTTTATAACGTTCAACTGTGCCATCTTTATGATACTTAACTCAAAATATCCATTTGGTGGAGATGAGATTCATATCAGTAGTAAAAGAAACCAAAGTGCAAGTTCCATTCTGAATAAGAGCATTGTACTCAGCTTGCATAGCTGCCTTCCACTCAGGAACAACCAAAGCATCAGATACATTATCAGGCGAAGAAGAAGTAGTGAGAGCGTGAGGCTTCACAAGGTCAGATTTGGCTCTGGTGATCATATGGTGATTATTGAAATTATGATCGGGATGAGAAGAAGGAGAGGGTTGATGAATTGAAGAGTAAGAGGAAGCTTGAAACTCCCTTAGTTCATTTGTAGAGTAATCAGAAGTGTGAAGAGGAGAGTAAGTGGAAGGAAAGGCAAGAGAGGAATGAGAAGGAGAAGAAGGAGTATGAGATGGAGAGAAAGATGGAATAACAGTTGTACTAGATTGAGGAATGATAGGAGTTGATGAGTGTAAAAATGAATGAAATGGAAATTCAAATGTAAATCCTCCCAGACTTATGCAAACGCATGTACCCCTTATGTAATGGACTATATCCCAAGAAGACACACTTGTCATATCTGAATTGTAAGGTCTTAAGAATGGAAAGCATGAGTAACAAAAAAACCCAGAGATAGCGGTAATCTGGCATTTTGTGAAAGAGGGCTTGAAATGGAGATTTGTGTGTCAGAACTGGAGTGGGCAAGAGATTGATAAGGAGAACAATAGTATGAAAGGTAAACCACCAATATTCCATATAAATCCCACTTTGAGCATGCATAGATAAGCAATCTCAATCATGTGTAGATGATTTCTCTCAACTAAACCATTTTACTGATGAGTATAAGGGCAAGAATGTCTGGACTTAATACCAAGTGAATCAAACAACTTATGCAGACCAACAAATTCAATGCCCATGTCACAATGAATGGACTTAACTCTGATATTAAGCTACCGGATAGATCCATGAGTATCTAGTAAAATCATCCACAATCACTAAGTAATACTTAAATCCTTCAACATAAACAGTAGAAGAAGGACCCTAGATATCAGTATGCACAATATCAAAAGGAGCACTAGTGGAATGCAAAACAGAACCAAAGTGTTTATGATGCATTTTTCCCATTTTACAAGAGTCACAAAACTCAACATCTGATACATGAATTCTCAACTGCTTAAGTACATGAGAAGTAGTAACATGGCAAGGATAACCAAGTTTTTTATGCCATAATGTGTACTCCTTATTAAACACTGAAGTAGAAGCTACATTACAACTTGAAAATGAAGTAGAGAGCTTGTGTTGTCCAGTAGGCAATGCTAAGTGACCAATATTCAGCTAATATAGACCATCATTAAGATCCCTTCTCAGTAAAACCTTTTGTGTTGTCAGATCCTTTGCAACAGAGTAAGTAGAATAAAACTCAATCAAAACATTATTGTTCTTAAAATTTTGAGAAATACTGATGAGATTTTTGATTATATCTGGAACATGCAACACTTTTTCCATTTTAACAGATATAGAGAGTTGTAAGCTTGGCAACGCAAAAGGTCCTATGTGCTTAATAGGAATAGAACAACCATTACCAATAGTAAGAAGAGATTTACCTTGATAAGGAGTATGAAGTTGAAGATTGTCAAGCTGTGAAGTCACATGATGAGTGGCTCCACTGTCCATGTACTATTCAGAACATGTGGATTGAGAAGAAGGCATAGAGATTCCATTAGTGTTTAAGTAAGAAACATGAGGAGAAGAGATACCCGCAGACTTTGATTTAGCAAATTTGGCCTAGTAGCCAGTAGATGAGCCACCATTCTGAGTAGAAGGACCATTAATGTTCTCAAGGCCATGAAAATTTGTGTCAAATCTCTTAAAAAACTTGGAGGCCACATGATTTGTCTTGCCACAGAGTTGACAAACAACGTTTCCTTTGTTTGAGAACTTTTACTTGCCTTTAGACTTGAAGTTAGACTGCTGAGAGTCTTTAGATGTTGTATTTGCAGAAGGCACTGAAGCACTTGTGAGAGGAGGAACAGTGGCAGAACCATTGCCCTGCTGAGCTCTCGTCTCACGAGTTTGTAAGAGACTGCATTTCAGTAAAAGATGGAAGAGAACCTCGATTAGTGAGATTTACCACAACCGATTCAAACTCAACACCAAAACCACCAAGCACATACAAAATTAGGTCATCATTAGTAACAACATAACCAGCAGTAAGCAAACCATCAGCAATAGAACACATCTGGAGAATATTATCATCTACTGAGAGTGCACATTTCTTCAGTCTGTCACTGAAGGCGTAGATGCATAACGCGAGCCTTGGATTAACCCATATTACTGTTAATATGGCTCCCGGTTATTATTTCCCGTGTTTAAGATTATCCAGTCCATTAATTAATTTAAGCCACTAAAATAACTTTATATTAATTAACATATTTTTCCTTGGTTAAGGAACGACTCAACATTATTATCCATACCGGAAATTAATTCCACTTGCAAGATTTGGTATGATAAATCTTATGAGCCTCCCAAGGGGACAAATCAAACAAGACGTACTTGCAAACGTTTCACCGTATTAAATCTTAGCAATCGTCGTGTAACCAATATCATTGCCCAAGATACAAGGTATTGAATCTCAATGATCCTCTTCCCGTCATAAGTCAAAGCAACGGCTATTGATTGCACACGATCCTATTTAAGGGACGGAGATTAAGAAATAATGAACCACTGAGGTCTAATTCTTCTATTTTCAGTGCTGAAGAATTTATCCTCCTGTAGGCCCTGTTCAGTGTATCATGATTCACTGGTGCAATCTCTTGGTCAAGACAAGCCAATCTGAGCCTTACACCTCAACCTTTCGTGATGGTTTGTTCATTTCCATCTAGGTCGTGAATGTGTACTTTTAGTTACAAGGGACTGTTAATTTAATCTTCTGTGATCCGGTATCACTAAATTAACTACAATGTAACACGTACTTCTTATTGAACAGTTATGCAGTAAATATGTGTAACATTCGATGATATTTAAAGCATCAGTGATAAATAATTTATTTCAGTAAATAAGACAGAAACTCAGTGTGATTATACAAAGAAAAAACATACTTTCCAGTATAATCCCAACAATCTCCCACTTATACTCAAAGTCTGCTTTTAAGTATACTACAGCATGTCTCGTGTCGAATCTACATTACACCTACATGAACCTAATAATATCTCCCTCTTATACTCAAAGCATATTGGCAACGGTCTTGACACTCATTCCTTCCACATGTCTCTCGAATGTATTATGAGGCAGACCCTTTGTGAATGGATCTGCTAGGTTGTCTTCTGACGCGATTTTTGCCACCTCTATATCTCATCTCTTTACAATTTCTCGTATAATATGGTATTTCCTTTCAATGTGTTTGCTGGCCTTGTGGGCTCTCGGTTCCCTTGAATTTGCAACTGCTCCAGCATTATCACAGTAGACCTGATGGTGCTGGGCAAATTCGGAACAACGTCCAAGTCCACTAGGAAGTTTTGAGCCAAACCGCTTCCTTCGCTGCCTCGCAAGCAGCTACGTATTCGGCTTCCATGGTAGAGTCCGCTACGCATTTCTGCTTAACGCTTCTCCATGTCATGGCTCCTCCCCCCATGCAAAACACACTACCCGAGGTAGATTTTCTGGAATCTAGGTCTGATTGAAAATCCGAGTCCGTGTATCCGATGGAAATCAGACTGTCTGACTGATAAACAAGCATTCTATCACGAGTTCTTTTCAGATACTTCAGAATGTTTTTAACTGCAGTCCAATGTTCTTTCCCTGGATTACTTTGATATCTTGCTACCATGCCAACGGCAAAGCAAATATCTGGCCTCGTGCACAACATAACATACATGAGGCTTCCAACAGCCGAAGCATAAGGAATGTCTTTCATGTCATCTATCTCCCTTTGCGTCTTAGGGCACATTTCTTTGGATAGATGGATTCCATGTCTGAAAGGTACCAAGCCTTTCTTGGAATCTTGCATGTTGAATCGCTTCAAGACAGTATCTATGTATGAGGCTTGCGATAAGCCTATCATCCTTTTCTTGCGATCTCGAGTGATCTTGATCCCAAGGATGTGACTGGCCTCCCCTAAGTCCTTCATATCAAACTGTTTTAACAGTCATGCCCTTACGTCTGACAAAACCTTTACATCGTTTCAGATGAGCAAAAAATCGTCTACGTATAGTACTAAGAATACCAATACAGTTCTGACACGCTTTTTGTACACACAACTTTCAAACTCGTTTTGATCAACCCCGTAAGACTTTATAACTTGATCAAAACATTGGTTCCAAGCACGCGATGCTTGCTTCAGTCCGTAGATGGACTTTTTGAGCTTGCAAACAAGATGTTCTTGGCCTTTTCAATGAAGCCTTCGGGTTGTTGCATATAGATTTCTTCTTCAAGACTTCCATTGAGGAAAGTTGTCTTGACATCCATTTGCCAGATCTCAAAATTAAGATGCGCAGCTATCGACAAGAGAATATGGATGGACTTTAGTATGGCTACAGGCGAAAAGGTTTCCTCATAGTCGATCCCTTCTTTCTGAGTGTAACCCTTTGCCACAAGTCTAGCTTTGAAGGTTTCTACCTTTCCGTCCTATCCCCTTTTTCTCTTGTATGCCCACTTGCATCCAATGGATTTGACCGCATTAAGTGGTTCGACGAGCTCCCACACCTTGTTTTGATCCATAGAACCCATTTGGCTTTCATTGCCATTTGCCAAGAATCCGCATCCTTGTCATGGATTGCCTCTTTGTAAGTCCATGGGTCTGATTCATTTTCGCCGGGGATCAAGTCTGAAGACTCTCCTATCCCCATGAATCTCTCGGGTTGTCAGATAACCCTCCCACTGCGACAAGGTTCCGGTTGTGTAAGTGTGTCGTTTGGTATATCGACTTGTACAGTTGGCATTAAGGTAAGCCCCTTTAGCTCATTCAAGGTAATCTCACTTCTGGGCTTCTTGTCGTTCATATAGTCTTTTTCCAAAAATTTAAAGTGTGTACTGATTACCACCTTTTGATCTTCGGGACCATAGAATATGCAACCTTTCGTTCCCTCGGGGTATCCTATAAACAGCCTTAATTCTGATCTTGGATCCAATTTACCGGACAGTGTCCTAGACTGGGCTTGCACCCGGTCCACAATTCTTTAGGGGTTTTGGGAACCAATTTGGATGGCACCAAGTTTAGAATGTAAACTGCCGTTTCCAAGGCGTGACCCTAAAACGATTTGGGTAGATCCGCATAACTCATCATTGACCTGCCCATTTCTAAAAGAGTTCTGTTTCTTCGTTCTGCAACCCCGTTTTGTTGAGGGGTTCTGAGTGCAGTTAACTGGGATACAATCCCTTCATCCGATAAGTAGTTCAAGAATTCATCGCTGAGGTATTCGCCTCCACGATCAGATCGTAGAGACTTGATACGTTTTTCCCTATGATTCTCTGTTTGAGCCTTAAATTCTTTGAATTTTTTCGAAGGTCTCAGATTTATGCTTCATAAGGTAAATGTATCCGTATCTCGAGTAATCATCGATAAAAGTAACGAAATACTCATAGCCTCCTCTTGCTTTGACATTGGACCACATACATCGGTGTGAAAGATTTCTAACACTTCTTTGGCTCTATTCCTCTTGGCTTCAAATGCCCTCTTGGTCATTTTACCCTCCAAACACGATTCGCAGGTTGGAAATGGTTCAAACTGGAGACACTTCAACGAACCATCTTGAACCAACCTTTGGATCCTCTTTGGATTGATATGACCTAGTCTTAGATGCCATAGAAGTGTCTCGTTCATGTTTGATGAACGTTTTCTTTTAGCTGAGACAATCGATGTGTTATAGGATGCATTTCGTGAGTGGTGTGCACAGTTAATTGTGTAGAGATTATTCGACAACGTTACATGATAGATAAACTCATTATTTAGAGTAATGGTAACAACTTTATTAAAAGTAACCGAATATCCATCAAGAAAAAATTTAGAAACTGAAATTAAATTCTTTCTAAAACTAGGAACGTAAAGAACATCTCTCAAAATTAAAACCTTGTCTTTAAAAGACAACTGCACTTCTCCCACTGCTTCAGCTGCCACTCTTGTAGCATCGCCCAGTGTGATGAGGATCTCACTCCCACTAAGTTGTCGGGTCCGCTTGAACCCCTGTAAAGTGAAACAAACATAATCAGTGGATCCCGTATCCACTACCCACGAATGGGATGCATACGCCACCAAACAAGTTTCAACAACTAGTGCGTGAGAATTACCTTTCTTTCCATTCCTCATGAGTTTGGAACAGGCCGACCTCCAATGTCCTTTTTCACCGCAGTTTAAACACTTTCCTTTGGGGACCTTCTTGACACCCAAGCACTTGACTGTTTCTATCTCACTTTTCTTGATGATGGGATTGCATTGGTCTTGACAACTTTTCTCCTCATCAATCTTGTCCACCATTGACCTAGATTTTGAGAGGAGACTTTTAGTCACCAATGCCTCATCCTCCTTTCCCAAATGCTTCTCTACTGTCTCCAAAACCTCTTGCAGAGTATCCATAGTGAATATGCGATCGCTCATCACAAAACTAAAGTAGAACTCATCAAAAGATTTTGGGAGAGTTAGGAGGAGGACATCAATTTTAGATCCATCACAATACTTAGCGCCAAGATAATCAAGTTTGTCAAAATAACATTTGACTTTGAGAACATGATCCCTTACGGGTGTTCCCTCCGTCATCTTTAGCCTAGCCATGTCATTGTTTCTTAGCTGACTGGTCATGCGGTTCTCTGTTAAAAACATTTCTTCAAGACTTTCCATTATTTCCGCAGCAGATTCAATTCCTTTATGAATGTATCTCAAATCATCAGATAAAGAAGCCAAGATTATACACTTCATAAGCTCATTTGAACGCTCCCAGTCATCAATCTGAAGTCTCTCCGTACTTGTTGATCCTTTAGTCGGCTTGTCAGGCTTTGGTACGCTAAGAACCCAATAGTGTTTTTGTTGTGCAGTGAAGACAATTTTCATGTTTCATTTCCAAATTTCATAGTTTTTACCAGAAAGTTGGTGTTCATTGAGTGTATATAACAGTGGATTAAAAGGTTGCGACATGCTGAACTGAAATAAATAATGATTTGCATAAGCACAAAATTATCACAAAATTCGATCACATGTTTCATATTAAAATCTCAAAAAAAATATGAACATGCATCAGCCAACATCTCAAAACAGTTTAAATAAGCCACGTGGGGTGGGTCATTATTTAAACACATTCAAGCGAGTTACAAACAAAACGATTTAAAACCTTTAATATCCAGATTAATAGTTGGCTCCCACATGACCAATATAAAATTGACAGGGACTTCAGGGAAGTATATGCATATCAATTTTATACCTAAGTAATAACCATGATTAAATACTGAATTACTATTTCGCTTTGAACGAGCCTCGTGGGGAGGGTCATCGTCGCCACTAATAATAATCCACAATCATCCCTTTGGAATTTATTCATGTGAAAACTATCTTTTGGCCGTCCCGTGGGGGGAATTTATCCAAAAGAATTCACAAATAAATAAATAATGGAGGTCAAAATTAATTCAATTTTATTATCCGGAATAAAATTGTTAATTAATTATTTAAAACATACATAGTAATTTTCGAAAGTGAGATTTTTCCAAAACAATTTCTCATGCATCGCATATTCAAAACACAATTAAATACGCACGAAAAATAAAGCAAATATCAAAACAAAAATTAAACATATTGGGCACATATATTCAATTGTCACGGTTAATTTTGTCATGTCTTGATCTTGAAAAATCGTCCTTATTGCCTTATTCGTTCGTCTCGAAAAGATCCCACACGATCGTCTCGAAAAAAAAATTACCACGTCAAGCCGCGTCATCGACCGGCTCATGATCGGAGTCTGCCGCGCTTACGGCCGTGTTGTCGGCGCTGTGCACTAGCGCATAAAGCGCTCGATGCTCGCCCTACTAGCGCTCAGCTCTCCCTCGTGACGCGTCCGTTCAGCGCTCGCGCCGCCAGCGGAAATCCGTAACCGTCGTCGCCCGTTCGCGCGCATATTGCTTCTCGCCTCTTGTGGCGGCCTTTGATCCTTAGCCTTTCGGTCAGCGACCTACGCCCCGCGCCCGTGTGCTCTGCGTCGTCAGCGTCGTAGCGCATACCTCCCTGCTTACGTTTGAAAGCGGCCTTGACGTCAACGTCGAATCAAAATCCGTCAGCACAATTCTTCGTCTCCACCTCCGTTTCTGATCCGATTACAATTTATTTTTTTTAAAAATAAATAAACCTAGATCTAGACTAGTCTATTACATTGAACGAATCAAACAAATCTTAATCTACTCGTGAATTTTCTCACGAGGCAAAACGAATTCGAACGAATCGAATTAAAAACCACAATTTATATGCATGCATAAATAAACATTCATCAGATACCATGACAATTGGATACCTGCAAAAAATATCTAGCAATTCTACTATCTAATTCCAAATTCAAAGAACAACGAATTAAATTACAATTTAAAATTCAGAGCCCGAAACCGTGGCTCTGATACCAGTTGTTGGGGAATTAATTGTCCGGATCTATTCGAGATGAATATTTAAATACAAATTTAATTCTAACAATTATTACTAGCATGAATTAATCATATATTAATTCAAATAATAATTCAACAACAAATCATGCATACAAGTTAGTCACATAAATCCTACGCATGCGGAAAGGCTAGGAGTTTACGTGAACTAACCTCTTTGAATGACAATCATTGAGAAGGTAGATCCCATTCACACGAACACACCAAAAAGCCTTCCCAAGTATTCGCAAGTCCTTGCTCGTCAATCCGGTGGTAGGACACTCGCGAACAATTAACAAAAGGAAAAATAAAATTTATGTTGCACCACCTTTGTGGATTTCTAATTTTTCCAACACATGGAATTGCTTTGGGGATGAAAAATTCATCCCCTATTTATAATACAAGGGGGGACAAAAATTTAGGGTTTATGAGAGATTGAGAAATTTCCTTGCTTCTTCTCCAAGAAACAATCTTGAATATATCCAATATATTCTATTTCCCAATATATCTCCCAAATAAAATCTTCCCTCCTTATGTTATGGAATTTTCGAAAATTCCTTTATGAATAGCCAAGTGGGAGATTTCTTGAATTTAATGAGATAACCTTGTATTCCAAGAATACTTATCTTCATTCCATAACAAAATTCAAAGAAAATTTTTCTCCCTCTTTTATCCATAATTTTCGAAAAAATGAAAAAATAGGCAACAATAATTTATTTTATTTTAAACACCTTTTTCAGTTATTGGACTTTATGTTTGGGCTACTTGGGGGGCCTTTAGGAGAATTAAGATTGGACCTTCCAATGGACTTTGAATTTTCAATATTGAGCCACAATATTATTCAAGCCCATAAATATTAATTAATCCCACTACATAATTAATATTGCACTATCCATCTTAACCCATATTACCGTTAATATGGCTCCCGGTTATTATTTCTCGTGTTTAAGATTATCCATTCCATTAATTAATTTAAGCCACTGAAATAACTTTATATTAATTAACATCTTTTTCCTTGGTTAAGGAACGACTCAACATTATTATCCATACCGGAAATTAATTCCACTTGCAAGATTTGGTATGATAAATCTTATGAGCCTCCCAAGGGGACAAATCAAATAAGACGTACTTGCACACGTTTCACCGTATTAAATCTTAGCAATCGTCGTGTAACCAATATCATTGCCCAAGATACAAGGTATTGAATCTCAATGATCCTTTTCCCGTCATAAGTCAAAGCAACGACTATTGATTGCACACGATCCTATTTAAGGGACGGAGATTAAGAAATAATGAACCACTGAGGTCTAATTCTTCTATTTTCAGTGCCGAAGAATTTATCCTCTTGTAGGTCTTGTTCAGTGCATCATGACGCACTGGTGCAATCTCTTGGTCAAGACAAGTCAATCTGAGCCTTACACCTCAACCTTTCGTGATTGTTTGTTCATTTCCATCTAGGTCGTGAATGTGTACTTTTAGTTACAAGGGACTGTTAATTTAATCTTCTGTGATCTGGTATCACTAAATTAACTACAATGTAACACGTACTTCTTATTGAACAGTTATGCAGTAAATATATGTAACATTCGATGATATTTAAAGCATCAGTGATAAATAATTTATTTCAGTAAATAAGACAGAAACTCAGTGTGATTATACAAAGTAAAAGCATACTTTCCAGTATAATCCCAACAACTAGACTACAAAAAATTTAATCCCTAAGTTATACCCTCTAGTATCACGAGTAATACATCTTCTGTAGTAATAAGACATACTCTTAATTATCACAACTAATACTCATTTGTAATATAATTATATAAGTCACATCCTAAAATTATATAATCCACTTTTACATATTCCTTGTGTGAAACGTGTTTACATTATACTTTGTCTTAATAGAAGATTGCTAAAAATTGTTGAGTGCTGACATCTTCTCGATGTCTCATGTATATATGAAGATTTTTTAATTTTTTTGTTAAATTTTGTTGTGTAATTAACATAGAATTTGTATTAGCCGTAAATTGCTCAATTTTCTCTCTAAAATTACATATATAGATGATGATTAATTCTCATGTACACTGTGCAATGTATTCATGTGTATTTTATAAACATATAATTTGTTGCATAGAAACATGTAATATTTTTACATTGAAACATGCAACTTTTATAAGTGAAAACAATTTGCATATTTCAGCATAAACAAATTACACGTTTTAGTGAAACAAAGTACATATTTTAAAAATACACTTGAGTTATAAGGTACATTTGGTGCGTAGAAGACCTTGTCATAGATACGTCTCTTCTTGATTTTTGTGTGATCTTTTGAAACATAGTGTTCTGTTTTATGAATTTATGGAAATTTTTTAAAGAAAAATATTTAACTTGTAAAATTTGAAGATACACACTTGTGTGAGACAGACTCTGTTAGTGTTAGTGTTCTAAAGACAATCTATTGTAAGGACATAATATTCGATATTCAGTTTGATTTAATATTATAATTCACTTGATATTAATGTGTGGCAATACACTTGTTTGAATATTATGTTTGATTGTTTGCATTTATTCATACAAGTGTTCCCATGAGTCATTGTTGTCATTGAGGTTGTGAGAACTCAGATGACTTAAGCATGATTTTCAAATAGCCCCGATCAAGGATCATCAAGAATAGGATATTGATGATGCAATGGAGATTGGTGTGCGATCTGCATCATACTCTTAGAGAGTGTAGTAAGATCTCACTTGCTACGAGATACTAGGTATCTCATGACGGATGCACAAATGCCTTAGAGGGTATTTGTATACTCATTCGAGGAACCGTTTGATGTATTTCCACTATATGTGTCTACGGGTGTCTCGGTTAGTGGGAGCGATGCGATACTCCTTTGACTTGAGGTCAGTACGTATGATATGTGTGGAGTGATGAACTTTGACCATGACCGACGCTTGCACCCATCTATGGGTAGATATGGCTTGTATTTGGTTCATCACGAATTGCATGTGCGTGGTAGTTGAGCCAAGAATAAGATTCATTCCTCAATGTGGATTTAGAGAGAATACTCATCTTCTCATCATAATTGGATCTAAGTCATCGGCTGATGCACGTCAACTTAGACTTTGTGGCTAAGTGTGACATACATGATCAATTAGTGATTAGAGATAATATGATTAAGTTATTTGAATAGACACTTCATCATGTTCAAGACTTAATCGAGTATTCCCGAATGAAATGAGAAAATCGTAATAGCCCATATTTCAGTTACAAGTAGTTGCACGTTTCTCGCAACGTATCTCATATATTGAAAATGTCTGATTTATTGTCTATGGTTCAATTAAGACCGTTAGTTTGACTAATCACTCGATATATGAGGGACTATGGGTCACACAACAAGTAGTTCCCTTTTACGGATTATAGTTGGTTGATTAAATGTTAAATTTGATTTAATATTTAATTTATGGAGAATTAATTAATAATAGATTAATTTGAAATTAATTATTATTAATGTTTAATTAAATCGGATTTAAATAAATAGGATTTCCAATAATAATATATGGAATATTATTATAGGATTTAATATATATGGAATCAAATCCGTAGAGATTTGATATACATGGGAATTAAATCCGTAGATATTTTATATATGGGAAATAAATCTAAGAGATTTATTTTATAAGATTAAGGATTTTATTTCCTAATTAGGTTAGCTTAAGATTTAAGTTGGGTCTTCCCTATATATATGATCTCTTGGGAATTCACAAACAACGTTAATTCATATTTTCTCCATAATATCTACAATAGGAATTTTCCTAGCAAATTCCGTCTCAGATTCAACGCTGGCAAATCTGTGCAAGTCCGTGAACGGGGATTACGTGGATACCATAGTAGAGAAATATGCGTACGATTTACTGTAAGGTTTCTCTTTATGTTTATACGTATTCAATTATGCAATTACGTGTTCGTTGTTGGTGAACTGTTTATTTACGCTGCACATGTATTACGTGTTTACGTGCCTCTAAATTCCAACAGTAGTATCAGAGCTTCAGGCTCTTGTTTTAATTGCTAATTGAATAGGATTTAAATTTATTTATTTTTAAATCGTGGGGTGTGACCGATGAACGGCCACCCCAAATCAATTGTGTTGGTGCGTGTGTTCACTTATTTGTGTTGTTGGCTTTTATATCATTGATAACCCTTTTGGGTCTTTTCTTTTCGCCCGCATCACCATCGTCCCCAATTTCTAGGATTTTCTTTGCAAAACCGCCTCACCCGCCACTCCTCTTCCTTGTCGCTTGACCGCGCGACGGCATCCCGCATCGTCGCTTGAGGTGGGCGATAGGCGTCGCGCCTCCCGTCGATTGCACAGATGCGCGACTCTGCTTGCGACTGAGAGGACAAATCGCGGTGGCGCTCCATCTTCTAGTTTTGATCGATAGCCGTGTTCTCTCATCCTTGTCGTGATTCACTCCAACCGGCGGCTATGACGTGTCTTCTCACCTAGGTGGGGATGCGCGTCGTTCCGCGCAGCGATGGCTTCTCACGTCAACCGATGAACCTCCTCTCCGATGATAACTTCGAACGGCGGAGATGACACACGTGTGCGCTAAGCGGCGGCGATTGAACGCACGCGCTCGCGCGACACGGTGTGACCCGTCCGATGCGCTTCAGTCACAACGGTGATTTGTCGAACCCCAAGTGTATAATACTTATTTTCGGTTCTGCGATGAAACCGCTATAGGCGGCGGTGTTGTGCATGCACCGCCCTGACCCGAACGATGCATTGTGGCTTCTTGCTCCACTGTTCTTGTCAATTACTGCAGTTATACTGTTTCTGATGAATTGATTAGATTAATTCTAAGATTAATTGTGAATTAATGGAATATTGGTTGGGATTTGGAAATTGATTGTCCCGAATTGCAGATTGGATGCTATCAGATTTGGGCGGTGATGTGGGGAGGGCTGTTTTGCAAATTAGAATTGGGCAGGCCCTCCCGCACAATTTTGGAAATTGCACCTGAGCCCCTAACAACAAAATAATTAAAATTTAATTTTTGAAAAATTAATAAGTGTTTGATTTTTAAAATTGATTATGCTTAGACCAAAGATTGATTAATTGGATTAATTATATTTTAATAATTGATTGAAATTGAATTAAATGAAATTAAAACTGGATTTTGAATTTTGTTTGATATTTTTCATTATTATTAAAATCCCACTTGGTTAACTTGTTTTATTAAATTCGTTAACACATTTATAGTCCGCATTATAATTGTGTTGGGTAGGCGGCACCCAATAATTGTCGGACCGTATTATTGTTTAGGTAGACGGCGCCCATATAAATGTTAGTCCGTGTAAATCATGTTTGGGTAGGCGGTGCCCAATAATTGTTCAAATGTTATGTAGATTAACATGTTGGATCTCGATTAAACAATTAATACCCCGCCTTTAAAACGTTCCTCACTAAAATATGGTTTTTCATTAAATTGAAATGATACCTTCCATCAAAATTAAAAGTAAACCGGAGATTTCGTTCCAAATGGGTATTTAAGACCAAAGTCTTTTGCTCGGATCTACATTCAACGGGACTTTTATAGGGACACGTAGTGTCGCAGCTTGATGGTTGTAAACCAACTTAACTTTGTTTCACCAACCAAAGCAGGGAAACGAAAGTTAGGGGACATCCGATTGAACTGGGTTCAATCAACTAGGAGTTGCAATTTTGCAATTGGTTTGGAGACCTACCAATTTTATTATTGCAGTAATCAGCCAAAGCAGATATTGTAATAATAAGAATGTGGATCCTTGTCCATTATAATTTATATTTGATATAAATTCATACTCTTCCGATGAGGTTGTTGAGTATGTGAAAATAATGGAGACAAAATAAACACAAAAGAAATGTAATGTTTATTTTGATTGCTGAATATTGATCATAGGAATTATGTGTTTAATTCCCATTTTATTTTATTTCTCTTGGTTAGTTGAAATGTATAACTGTCATTGAGAGGTGTTTTGGAAACAAACAAATTGGCTAGGCCAAATTTTCTGGACTGGCACCGAAATATGTGTTTGGTGCTAAGACAAGAAAAAATTGAGTACGTGTTGGACACATCTATCCCGGTTACCCTTACAGCTGGTACTCTGAGGCAGCCACGTTTGACGTAACAACTCAGAAGAAGCATCAAAAGGATGCTTCCCAGGCTCAGTGTGTGATGTTGTTCGGCATGACTCCCGAATTACTTAAGGCAACATGAGAAAATGGGTCCTTACGAGATGCTCAAGCATCTAAAGGATCTCTTTGATTCTGAGTCTCGTTCTGAGATTTATGAAATGATAAGAGATCTGTTCAGATGCCGGTTAACTGAAGAAGGGAAAATTTCACCTCATGTGCTAATGATGATAGGCCAAATTGAGAAATTTGGTAATTTAGGCATTGAGCTAAAAGACCAATATTTTCATTTATGCTATCCTCCAGTCGCTTCCGGATTCATATTCTGGCTTCATTGTGAACTACAATATGAATAAGACGGATGCGACCATGCCTGAACTTCATAACGTGCTCAAGACTTTTGAGTTCACTATCACTAAGATGGTGTTCAAAGGAAGGAGCGGGTAGACAAGGATGTGTGCCTCTACTATAAGTAGAAGAGGGCACTGGAAGAAGGACTGAAAGGTTATGGTTGCTAAAAGGAAGGCACTAGGTGCTTCTGGCACTAGAACATGTATGTTTGTCATTAAGATAAACATGTCCACTAATAGTGCTAAATGTTGGGTATTAGATGCCGAATGTGGCTCACACATTTGTACGAATGTGAAGGGGCTCATGTGTCTTAGGACAGTCGGGCGGGTGAAGTCGTCTTACACGTGGAAATGAAGCAATAGTTGCTAACTGAACGTGTGGGGACTTATGTGTTAGACTTACCCTTTAGTTTCAGATTAGAACTTAATGATTGTCATCTAGTTCTTTCTATTACTCGCAACATGCATTTGTTGCAGTATAGATATGATGTTCTTAATAAACAAAATAAAAGACTCAAACTTAGCAATCATGAAAACCCGACTTACTTGTGGTATTGTAGACTTGGTCATGCAAACGAGAAGAGAATTGCAAGGTTAAGAAAGTTAGACTACTTAACCCCATTTGACTTAGAGTCTTATGGTAATTGTGAATCTTGTCTCAAGGGCAAAATGATCAACAAACCCTTTTCTAGGAAAGGGGTTCGTGCCAAAGAAGTTCTAAAGTTGATCCACAGTGATGTATGTGGACCATTGTCCACTCTAGCTAGGGGTCACTTCGGCTACTTCATCACTTTTACTTATGATTTCTCAAGATACAGATACGTGTATCTTATGAAACACAAATTCGAATCTTTTGAGAAATTCAAAGAGTACAATGCTGAAGTATAGAAGCAACTTGGTAAGAGTATTAAGACTTTTCGATCGAATCGAAAAGGCGAATACCTTAGCAATGAATTTACTGATTATCTGAAGTTGCATGGAATCCAATCACAATGGACTCCTCCCGGAACACCCCAGATGAGTGGAGTTTTAGAAAAGAGAAACCAAACCCTGTTAGACATGGTAAGGTCCATGATGAGCTTTTCCTCTCTTCCGACATTCTTATGGGGATACGTGTTACAAACCTCAATTTACATTCTGAATAGGATTCCCTCTAAATTGGTTGAGCATACACCATATGAACTATGGTGTGGCAAGAAGCCAACTTTTACACATATCAAACATGGGGTTGCCCCGTGATTGTGAAAAAAATGATTACCGACAAGTTGTAATCCAAAGATGAAAAGGGTTACTTTGTGTGATATCCTAAGGAAACTAGAGGATATTACTTCTATCTACCTGAGAAACAATCAGTGATTGTTTCTAGGCAAACCAAGTTCCTAGAAGAAGACTATGTCTTTAAGGAAAAAAGCCGTAAGCTGATAGAACTTGAAGAAATTCAAGAACCACAAATTAACAAAGAGACTGATATCTAGTTAAAGCAACATGACAAGGAATCAGTGAGAGCATTTAGCAACTTTCACGGTGGGAGTCTTTCACTAGGTGATCGTCTTTCAGCCAGTGGGAGCGTAATTGGAGTATGCTTGCCAGTGCAAGAACCTCCAAGTGGGCTGAATTATAACAGCATAGTTCAAACTCCCATCCAAGAGGCATCTGAAAGTGCAGCCCTTGAGGACTCTCCAGACATTGATGAAATCGATGCACCACAAAATTTTCACAATCAGAATGTACAGCCTGCACAACCACAACTCCGTAAGTCAATTAGGAATCGTTATCCGCCCATTAGATACGGTTACCTCTTGGAGGAACTCGATAAATAGACATACCGGATAAGGACGATCCTAATACTTATTCTGAAGCAATATCATATATTGATTCAGGGAAGTGGCATGAAGCCATGAAATCCGAGATGGACTCGATGTACACCAGTCAAGTCTGGGACTTTGTTGAGTTGCCTAAAGGGGTTAGACACATATGTTGCGATTGGGTCTTCAAGCGTGAGACTGATGCAAATGGCAAAGTACAAACCTACAAAGCTAGGTTGGTAACGAAAGGTTATAGTCAATGTGAAAGCACTTACTGTGACGAGACCTTCTCACCAGTTGCAAAGATCAAGTCCATTCGAATTTTACTTGTGATAGCAGCACACTTTGATTATGAGATTTGGCAAATGGATGTCAAAACAGCTTTGTTAGTGTTAGTGTCCTAGAGACAATCCATTGTAAGGACATAATACTCAGATAATATTCAATATTGGTTTAATATTATTGTTTGTTTAATATTAAATGTATGGCGTTACACTCATTAGAATATTATGTTTGATTGTTTGCATTTATTCTTATATGTGTTCCCTTGAGTCACTGCTGTCATTGAGTGAGTGAGAACTCAGATGACTTAAGCATGATTCTTAAATAGCCCCAATCGAGGATCATCAAGAAAGGGATATTGATGATGCAATGGAGATTGGTGTGCGATCTGCATCATATGTTGGGATTATACTGGAAAGTATGCTTTTTACTTTGTATAATCAAAACTGAATTTCAGACTTATTTACTGAAATAAATTGTTTATCACTGATGCTTTAAATATCATCGAATGTTACATATATTTACTGCATAACTGTTCATTAAATAGTACGTGTTACATTGTAGTTAATTTAGTGATACCAAATCACAGAAGATTAAATTAACAGTCCCTTGTAACTAAAAGTACACATTCACGACCTAGATGGAAATGAACAATCCATCGTGAAAGGTTGAAGTGTAAGACTCAGATTGGCTTGTCTTGACCAAGAGATTACACTAGTGCATGACTAATGCACTGAATAGGACCTACAGGAGGACAAATTCTTCAGAACTGAACAAGGAAGAATTAGACCTCAGTGGTTCGTTATTTCTTAATCTTCGTTCCTTAAATAGGATCACGTGTGATTGGTAACTATTGCTTTGACTTATCATGGGTAGAGAATCAACGAGATTCAATACTTTTTATCTTGGGCAATATTATTGGTCACATGTGATTGCTAAGATTTAATACGGAGAATCGTGTGCAAGTACGCTTGTTCAATTTGCCCCCTTGGGAGGTTCATAAGCTTTATCATATCAAATCTTGCAAGTGGAATTAGTTTCCGGTATGGATAATAATGTTGAACCGTTCCTTGACCAAGGACAAAAGATATTAATTAACGGAAAGCTATTTCAGTGGCTTGAATTAATTAATGGGCTAGATAATCTTAAACATGGGAAATAATAACTGGGAGCCATATTGACTGTAATATGGGTTAAGATGGATAGTGCAATATTAATTATGTAGTGGGATTAATTAATATTTATGGGCTTGAATAATATTGTGGCTCAATATTGATAATTCAAGATCCATTGGAAGGTCCAATCTTAATTCTCCTAAAGGCCCCCTAAGTAGCCCAACATATAGTTCAATAACTTAAAAGGTGTTTAAAATAAAATAAATATTGTTGTTTATTTTTCCTAATAAATTTCAAAATTTATGGATAAAAGGGGAGAAAGATTTTCTTTGAATTTTGTTATGGAATGAAGATATGTATTCTTGGAATACAAGATTATCTCATTAAATTCAAGAAATCTCCCACTTGGTTATCCATAGGGAAATTTTCGAAAATCTTGAAATATAGAGGGCAAGAAAGATTTTCTTGATTTTCTTGAAAAGATAATATGGAAGATATGTATTTCTTGAAATACAAGAATATCTCATAAATTCAAGAAGATCCAAATCTTGGAATCTTGTTACTCCTATTTTTCGAAATATACTCCATAACAAAGAGTAGGTGGGATTTTGTGGAATATTATAATTATGGGAAAAAGAATATAAGAGATATATTCAAGATTTCTTGGAGATCGAGAAAAGATTTTCCCACATTATTTTTTGCCCAAAATTTTCGATCACCTATGCTCTATAAATAGGGAATGACTCTTTCATTCATAGGTACAATTCCATGTGCTGGAAAAATTAGTAAATCCACAAAGGTGGTGCAACATAATTTATTTTCCTTTTGTTAATTGTTCGCAAGTGTCCTATCACCGGATAGTCGAGCAAGGATTAAGGGAATACTTGGGAAGTTCTTTTGGTGAGTCTAATCAGCCAGATCATTGCCGTCCCAAGAGGTACGTTCACGTAAACACGTAGAATTCCGCATGCGTAGGATTTACGTGAATTAATTATATGCATGATATGTTGTTGGATTATTATTTGAATTAATATAGGATTAATTCATGCTAGTAATAATTATAAGAATTAAATTTGTATTTAAATACTCACCCCGAATAGATCCGTGCAACTTATTCCCCAACATCATACTCTTAGAGAGTGTAGTAAGACCTCACTTACTACGAGATACTAGGTATCTCATGATGGATGCACAAATACCTTAGAGGGTATTGGTATACTCATCCGAGAAACCGTTTGATGTAGTTTCACTATATATGTCTACGGGTGTCTCGGTTAGTGGGAGCGATGCAATACTCCTTTGACTTGAGGTCAATACGCACGACATGTGTGGAGTGATGAACTTTGACCATGACCGACGCTTGCACCCATCTATGGGTAGATATGGATTGGATTGGGTTCATCACGAAGTGCATGTGCGTGGTAGTTGAGCCAAGAAAATGATTCATTCCTCAAAGTGGATTTAGAGAGAATATTCATCTTCTCATCATAATTGGATCTAAGTCATTGACCAATGCACGTCAACTTAGACTTTATGACTAAGTGTGGCACTAATGATCAATTAGTGATTTGAGATAAATTGATTAAGTTATTTGAATAGACACTTCATCATGTTCAAGACTAATCAAGTATTCGTGAATGAAAGGAGGAAATCGCAATTGCCTTTGTTTCAGTTACAGGTAGTTGCATGTTTCTCGCAACGTACCTCGTATATTGAGAATGTCTGATTTATTGACTAGAGTTCAATTAAGACCGTTAGTTTGACTAATCGCTCGGTATATGAGGGCCTATGGGTCACACAACAAGTAGTTCCCTTTTACGGATTATAGTTGGTAGATTAAATGTTAAATTGGATTTAATATTTAATTTATGGAGAAGTAATTAATAATAGATTAATTTGGAATTAATTATTATTAATATTTAATTAAATTGGATTTAATTAAATAAGAATTCCCAATAATTATATTTGGAATATAATTGTAGGATTTAATGTATATGGAAATAAATCGTAGAGATTTTCATATAAGGCATTTAAATCCATAGAGATTTATATTTAGGGAATTAAATTAAAAGAAATTAATTTAATTCAAGATTAGGGATTTTATTTCTTTAATTGGGCTAGCTTGGGAAATAAGTTAAGCCTCCCTATATATACAAGCTATTGAGATTCACAAACGGTATCACTTCATATTTTCTCCATAAGATCTAGAGTTTGGATTTTCCTAGCAAATCTGTCTCGGGATTCAACGCTGGCAAATCCGTGCAAGTCCGTAATTGGGGATTACGTGGATATCGTAGTAGAGAAATCTTCTCTTGAGTTACTATAAGATTTCTCGTTATGATTATTGTAATTTGTATGCAATTAATTGTTCGTTGTTGGTGAACTTTAATTTTCGCTGCGCATGTGATTACGTGTTTTACGTGCCTCTATATTCCAACAAGCTTTCCTCAATGGAAACATTGATAAGGAAGTGTTTATGACTCCACCGGAAGGTTTTTCATCTAAGTCAAATTCTAATCTAATATGCAAGCTAAAGATATCCATTTATGGATTGAAGCAAGCTTCTAGGAGTTAGAATATCCGATTTGATGAAGCTATCAAGTCTTTTGACTTCATCAGAAACTCGGAAGATCCTTGCGTTTATCGTAAATGCGACGGGAAGAATATTTTTTTCATAATCGTATATGTCGATGACATATTGATTTTGGAAAATAATATCCCGTTAATGCAGTCCGTTAAAGATTGGTTGTCAAAGACCTTCAAATGATGAAGGATCTTTGTGAAGCCTGCTACATCCTAGGGATCAAGATCCACAAGGATAGATCCAAGAGGATGTTGGGGCTATCACAGTCCACCTATGTAGACAAGGTGTTGAAGCATTTTGCGATGGAGAACTCTAAGAGAGGATCTCTATCGTCAAATCATGGGATAAAGCTATCAAAGAAGGATTGTCCTTCTGTTGAAGCTGATATCAAGCACATGAAAGATGTCCCATATGCATTGGGTCAATCATGTACGCCATGACTTGCACTAGGCCAAACGTGGCATACGCTATCAACATCACTGGTAGATACCAACAGAATCCGAGTGAGTCTCACTAGATTGCTGTCAAAATCATTATGAAGTATCTCAGCCGAACTAAAGAATGTTTTCTTGTCTATGGTGGACAGTCAGAACTAGTAGTGACTAGTTAAGCTGACACAAGTTTCCAATCCGACTGTGATGATTACAAATCACAGTCAGGTTACGTTTCACTATCAATAATGAGGCGGTTAGTTGGAATAGTTCCAAGCAAAACGATCGAAGATTCAACAACCGAAGTTGAATACATTGCTGTATCAGAAGCCTCAAGGAGGTTGTCTGGATTTTATAGATATTAAGAGAACTAGGGGTAGTTCCGTGTGCCAGTTGTCTAATAAAGTTGTATTAAGACAACTTGGTGCGAATGCGCAAGCAAAGGAACCGAGATCAGCAAACAGAAACAAGCATGTACCTGGACTTATCATTTGATCCGAGAGATCATAAAGATAGGAGAAATGGAATTAAAATGTATTCCCACATATTTAATTTGGAAGATCATTTCACCAAAACACTGAGTTACACACTAGACATTTGATGGTCTAGGGGTTAGACATGTAGGTGATTGACTCTAGTCCAAGTGGGAGATTGTTAGTGTTAGTGTCCTAGAGGCAATCTATTGTAAGGACATAATACTCGATGATATTTAGTTTGATTTAATATTATAGTTCACTTGATATTAATATATGGCAATACACTTGTTTATATATTATGTTTGATTATTTGTATTTATTCATACAAGTGTTCCCATGAGTCACTGCTGTCATTGAGGTTGTGAGAACTCAGATGACCTAAGCATGATTCTCAAATAGCCCCGATCAAGGATCATCAAGAATGGGATATTGATGATGCAATGGAGATTGGTGTGCGATCTGCATCATACCCTTAGAGAGTGTAGTAAGATCTCACTTGCTACGAGATACTAGGTATCTCATGATGGATGCACAAATGCCTTAGAGGGTATTGGTATACCCATCCGAGAAACCGTTTGATGTATTTTCACTATATGTGTCTACGGGTGTCTCGGTTAGTGGGAGCGATGCGATACTCCTTTGACTTGAGGTCAATACGCACGACATGTGTGGAGTGATGAACTTTGACCATGACCGACGCTTGCACCCATCTATGGGTAGATATGGCTTGGATTTGGTTCATCACGAAGTGCATGTGCGTGGTAGTTGAGCCAAGAATAAGATTCATTCCTCAATGTGGATTTAGAGAGAATACTCATCTTCTCATCATAATTGGATCTAAGTCATCGACCGATACACGTCAACTTAGACTTTGTGGCTAAGTGTGACATACATGATCAATTATTTATTAGAGATAATATGATTAAGTTATTTGAATAGACACTTCATCATGTTCAAGACTTAATCGAGTATTCGCGAATGAAAGGAGGAAATCGTAATAGCCCATGTTTCAGTTACAGGTAGTTGCACGTTTCTCGCAACGTACCTCATATATTGAGAATGTCCGATTTATTGTTTAGGGTTCAATTAAGACCGTTAGTTTGACTAGTCGCTCGATATATGAGGGTTTATGGGTCACACAACAAGTAGTTCCCTTTTACAGATTATAGTTGGTTGATTAAATGTTAAATTTGATTTAATATTTAATTTATGCAGAATTAATTAATAATAAATTAATTTGAAATTATTTATTATTAATTTTTAATTAAACCGGATTTAATTAAATAAGATTTCCAATAATAATATATGGAATACTATTATAGGATTTAATATATATGGAATCAAATCCGTAGAGATTTGATATACATGGGAATTAAATTCGTAGAGATTTTATATTAGGAAATAAATCTAAGAGATTTATTTTATAAGATTAGGGATTTTATTTCCTAATCAGGTTAGCTTAAGATTTAAGCTGGGCCTTCCCTATATATATGAGCTCTTGGGAATTCACAAATAACGTTAATTCATATTTTCTCCATAAGATCTAGAATAGGAATTTTCCTAGCAAATTCCGTCTCATATTCAACGTTTGCAAATCTGTGTAAGTCCGTGAACAGGGATTTCGTGGATACCATAGTAGAGAAATACGCGTACGATTTACTGTAAGGTTTTTCTTTATGTTTATACGTATTCAATTATGCAATTACGTGTTCGTTGTTGGTAAACTGTTTATTTCCGTTGCGCATATATTACGTGTTTACGTGCCTCTAAATTCCAACAGTTTCACTGTGAGAAGGAACATAATTTGGGTAGAGATGACAATTGGGGGGTTTGGGGCGGGTTTGACCTATCCCATGACCCTCCCCGTCAGGTTTTTTGCTGACCCATAACTCGCCTTTTGGACCCGCTCCACTCCGCCCCGCCCCGCCCCATGAACCCGGCAGGTTTAACCCCCCGCTTGTCTAATTATTTTTTTTCTCTTCAATTTTAAATTCATACTCCTAAACATAAAGGAAATGTAATTAACATCATTTTTAAATACATGTTAGTAAAACACAACACATTAACTAGAATCATTCAAATTACAAAAAACCCGACCCATTGACATTTATTGAATTATACACAATTAATATATGTTTAATGAATTATACATAATTAATATATATATATATATATATACGGGGGGATACGGAGCGGGTTCGCCTAATACCATGACCCGCCCCGCACCCGGCGAAAACTCGTTTGACTGAGTTTTAACACGCCCCATCGGGAGCGGATTCGTGTCGGGTCCAGGTTAAAACCCGCCCCATTGTCATTCCTAAATTTGGGCATTGACGCTTTAACACTTTGGAAATGGAAGGTGTTGATTTGTGTTAGTTTGTCGTCTCTCATATATGAGACTGTTCCATACGAGTTTTTATCAAATTTAAATATATTTTTTTATCAAAAATTGGTATCAGGTTCACTTAAATGGAAGTCAAATGAACCAGAGAAAGAGAACCTACCTTTTCTTTTGATAATGTATGACTCGTATATTGATTAGAAACATCGTTTATATAAATTTCTTTTAATAGTATATGACTCGTATATTAATATAAAACATTCTTTATATAATGTATTAGAGAATTGGTGATACGACAGTGATTCCATTATTGTCTGATAGAAGTGTATTTTCTTATAATTATGGATGGCTTATTTTGTGGAACAAGTTTACACATAATTATATTCAGAATTTAGAAAGATGATCAACTTTTAGAATTACCTGCATAATCATATTTGTTTTATCATAATATCATGTTGTTCAATTATGTTAATAAGTCTAAGCAAGCTTTTTATCAAAATGGGTGGTCATGAATTCGTGGAGATGTCTGTAAAAAAAAAAATAAAATTTGTGAAGATGCTTATAGAAAATAATCAAGATGTACAACGTGTACGAACATTACTATTCTTTCACAAGGATATTTATACCTGGTTGGATTTAAACAATTTCTTTTGTGAGCAAAACTCTCGAGTTCAGACCAATATAAAGTTAGTAAAGTCTTGACATATTTTTCCACCATTACGACATTGTTTAGTTGATGAAAAGTACTACTTGATTACCGATGATGATGAAATGCTTCTTGGTTTGTAAAATGAATCAAGCCTCTTACTTACATTAATTTTCTGATTTCAAAATATTTCAAATTGATATTAACAAATTCGAGTTTCGAGTTTGTGGAGTTAGTGGATATAGGTCAACGAACGATTTTTCCTATCAAATAGGGTGATACATTTTGTTGTTATTTGATAGGGGTAAAGCCAAATTGCATATACAATACTTATGTAGGAAGGAATATGTACATATACAATTTGGATAAAAGGGCCATAATTAACTTGCTTTCATGTCGAACTACTGATCATTTAGTGTCAACAACCTCCTGGATTGAACATAGATTTTTACGGTTTGTGAGTTTAACTGATTATGATTTTAGGTTTTGCAATAGTTATTTCCGTTGGGAAAAAATATGTAATTTTGGCGGAAAAAATATTATGCACATGAGTTAAAATATCTTGCATTGCACGTGAGATAATTAATATTTATTTACAACTTTTGGATTCTCCTAGTTATACTAACTCTTTTTTCAATGAGAAGTGTTGATAATTTTGATCAAATAGTTAAGACAAATTTTCTAACAATCTAAATAATGCTCTACATATTCTAAAAAATTCTAAAATTATTAAAGAATATTTTTTCTTCTAAGAGCCCATTCAAGAATAATTTACCTTTGCAGTTCTACATGATTTTAGAGACAAATATAAAATTGTATCTTCAAATATATCATGGAAGACCAATAAAATCATTAAAATTATGTATAATTTTTTTTAAATAATCATTAAATTTATACATGATATTTTTTAGATAATCATTAATATATGGAATATATATTTATCAATATCCATCCATTACAAATAAATATTAACTTTTTCAAATACTTATTATATAAAATATATTTATCCATTTCGAACACATATTCTCATCATAATTTGTGTGTAGTCTTATTGTGTCATGCACTACGTGTTAGTACAAAACGCTTTATGAATAATGAATTAACACCCATAATATATTTTGCTCATGTGTGGTAACATTCTTCCTTAACGTTATAGGGTACACTACTGTTGTGATGTAAAATATTATTTTCCCTCATGTGATGCACAATATAAAATATTTAATAATATATAGTTGAGTCACACGTACACGCACTAATTGCACCATTCAATTTTTGCAATCTTGATTCAAATTTGACTCACTTAGAAAATGGGTTAACTGAAACCGTACATATCAATGTATACAGTCTTTGTGATATTTTTTATATTGAGGCTTGGTAACCGAGCGATTACGGGTCTTGCCTTTCAAAGATTTGGTGCAAGTTCCGTCCTTCTAGTAGTTCTCTAAAAGAGATATGATGTTAGTTTTGTTATAGATGTTTTCATTGTGAAAAAAATGTGTGTTACTTTTCGTATTAAATGTTTATTTTTAATGAAAAAGTTATCTATTATTTTATATATTTTTTTGGATTTCAATTTTTGAAGTGTTTATATATATACTACGATCATTATTTTTATCTTTTAAAATGCATATTAAATTTTTTAACCTTCTCTCCTGGCTACTCTGGCCAATAGGCATGACAACACACAGACTGTTATGATTGTAAATTGGACTTCTCGAGAAATTTTCTACGTCCGATTTTTATCACAATCAAACATAGTGTCGTTACACGAATCCAATCGAATGTTTTATGTTCCACAATAATATGACAGGGAGACTATATGTATTTTATCCTCGTAATTAAAATTGAGAGTTAAATTTTAATTAAAAGTATATGTTCCACATATCCATTAATAAATTTTTAATAATATATGAATTTAAAATTCAACTCATATAATTAATATCAATAGATAGAAAGAAGATATAACATACTCACTCCGTCCTAATTTAGATTGGTCACTTTCCGTAAATAGGTATCCTAGTTTAGATTGGACATTTTCTAAAAAAAAAAAAACTTTTTTTACAAAATAATACCCCTTATAAATAACACTTATTTACATCACTTGTCACTCTATTACACACACTAAATCTATTTTATATAATTTAATACTAATAAACAATATATTTTTAAAGTTGAATTGACATTTATACCCCTCCACTAAATTCACCTTACACCCTTTAATATAATTATTTTTTACTTTTCTTAAATTTCAAATCTATAGTAACTGAATAATTAAAATTAGAACGGACGGATTAACATATAATAAAATACGAGAAGTTTTAATGGAAAAAATACACATCAAACAATACTTGGGGGAAGAACTTTCCCATCGTTGTAGGTGTATGATTTTGTCGTACACGTTTTTGTTTGTATTGGGATTACTCGTCAAAATCATCTAGAATTTTGAATGAATTTTAGCCATAAAGATTAAAAGAATTGTATTTATTCTATATATGAACACCTATTAATTATTAGATTCCTGGAAGGGGAGAGGGGAAGACTTGATTTTGTGGAGAGATTATTAGTATTGTATTCTTTGATTTGGGATGATAAAAGGTGAGATATTTAAGCAAGACAATTATATGATCATTAACTTTATTTTATGTGATCTATGAGTTTAATAGTGAATTTATATATTTAACATCTTAATTCTAATGTTTTTTTAAAGGTTAAATCATATATATATTTATTATGCATTTTAAAAATATATAATTTATTATATTAAAATATGTGATTTATTTATATTGAATCACGCCTAACAATTTACCTTCTATCTCCATTTTATAAAAGAAAAATCCTCAAAATTTAGATCTAACCTCTTAATAATAGTTATTCTCCATCAATTAATTGAGTGTAATCAATTAATTAAGTATAATAATGAATTCCGATCTTATAATAGAAAATTCTCAAAGTTGAATTATAACCTAAATACAAACACTGAAATTTATTAATCGTATAAAACTAATATAAACATTATTATTCTTATAAATTAATATTAGTCAATATATATTTATGATATTAATTTTATTAATATAATAATATTAATTTTATAATATGAATAAATTGAGTGGGTCTCATGTGCACCAAGTGTATCGTACATTAGGATATAAGAGTGATCCATTAAAAAAATAAGACCTTAATATTAGTGAAAAAGATGATCCACAATAAAAATAAATGGGAAAGGTCAAAGTGAGTGCACGAATATAGAATTTATACACCAAGTGCATATGAGACCTTGTCGAATAAATTTTAACGAAGGTTTACTAATACATGCATTCATAAATATTTCTCACTAAGTTATAATAATATTATTCCATTCCATTGATATTTTCTAGGAGCGTCAGCCGTCAAGTAGCTCCTTAATATTTCAAAATATAAATAAATTTGCAATATATAGGTTTAAAAAATGATTAAATTGTCACTCATAGTGTATTTTAGAGTCATAAAATTTATTATATTAAACGATGTAACTTATTTAATATAAAAAAGTAATTGTATGATTCAATATAAATAAATTGTATCTATTAATATAACAAGTTGCATATTTTAAAATGCACTACGAGTGTACGGTGATATCTGAATGCATCGTGCACTCATAGTGCATTTTATAAGCGTGCAATTTATTATGCTAAAAATTGTGACTTATTTACACAGAAAAATGCAATTAATAATATGAGAGCATAGTTGCATGCTTCTATTTGAAATAGTTGCACGTTTCTATTATGTATAGTTTCATGTTTTTAAAATACAATATAAATACACGGTGCACTCAGATGCACACGAGACTCACTCACATTACAATAATAATTTTCACATATAATAATAATATTAAAAAAATTGAATTAATAGTAAACTCGAATTCATACAAATTTTTGTTTGCGGTTTTCGTATTTCCAAAGAAAATCATATTTATCCATGAATAACATTAACATGCATAAGTGCTAAATGCACACCCAACGACGTGACATGCTGAATTTCCAATGATTTTTTTTTTTTTTTTTTTTATTTTTTTTTTTGCTTTATAATTTTTTTGTGTGTATATTATATTATATATGATTTTAAAAATTTTTAAATTGAAACATAATAATTAATATATTTTTTTATTAAATAATATTAAAAAATATCAAAATTATTATATATAATATTTTAATAATTTTAAAAGTATTAATTCACAATTCACAATTCATCTAATCCGTCAAAGCGTGTCTAATCCATCAAATGTGCATATAGCACTCCTGATTAACATGGGACGGTTCCTTGCGGTGCGAAACGATAAGGACAAGAGATGTGTGTCGGAGTGGCGTTTTGGTGATTAAGTGGAAACGAGTGTCGGTATTGAATAGGCATGGAAACAGCTGGTTCAAATGGTCAAATCAACAATTAATTTGTTGGGCCAATACACAAAACTCCAAATTCAGCAAATCGGTGCAGAATATTATTGGTACCAACCAAACGTGGTCTTACTGTACCCCTTCTGTTCACACACTATTATATACTTCCTCTGTCCTGTTTTAAATTATTCATTAATTATTTATTTTGTATTTTAGTAAGTAAATTTTTTATTAATATTTAAAATAGTAAAAAGATTTTTAAAAAGTGAAATATATGATAATTCTACCTTTCATCTATCATGTATTTACTTAAAAATTATTTTATCATTTCATATACTAATAAACAATTCACCCACTAAAATACGAAGTCAAACAGTAAATGAACAATTTAAAATAGGACGGATGGAGTATTATTCAACCTCTCTCTTTTCAAAATATTTTCACTCTTTGACTGCATATATTTAAATTGCTCAAATAAAAAGACGCATATTTAATAAAAAAAGTAATTTATTAATATTAAATGATGTAAATTTACTTTTTATTGAAAGTATAAAGATTGTTTTTACTTTATGAAAGAAAGATGTTTTTTTTTGTAAGTGTTATTTTGAGGGTTATTTACTGGGAGGCACAATACACTATTCACGTTTTGCACAAAACCCATTTCCACTGTTTGTCTCATTCTTCTCAATAATGCCCTTTATTTTGATTTTATAATTAAATTTAATATACACACCTACCTAAGCACCTTTTTCATCATATCTAAGAAAAGATTTGCATTTAATCCCAGACCCCTCTATATCTATCTGTTTCTCTCTCTAAACTAAAAACGTCTTGCTTTCTCTCTCTTTCTCAACCACCACAGCGGAGAACATCCGGCCGATTGTACTCCAGCTCCAAGGCCTTCAACGGCGGGCCATGCCATGGATGAAGGTTGATGAAGGTAAGTGGAGAATCTTGAATTTCCATTTTTTATTCTAATTTTGTATGTATCGATTCTATTTTTATTTTTGGGTTTTGTTGGGTGGTTTGGTGCAGGTGTTTTATCTTGAGTTCTCTTGTGTGAATCTGAAGAAATCAAAATCGGATTCGAATTGGATTCCTGAAAAGGATGAGAAATCGAAATTGGGGAAAATTGAGGCAAAGGGGGAAAATCAGGGCAGAGTGAGAAGCAAGATGCTTACGGTCAAATTTGATCTCAAGAATCACTTTCTTTTTCGCGTCTGGTTGATTCAGCTGTTTGAAGAAAAAATAGAAGTGATTCTGGATTTTTTTATCTCATTTGCACACACCACCTTAGCGTTGATAATAGTCTTGATCAGTATTTCGTATTCTTCACCATCTCATTAGTGAAATAGGTGATAAAACAACTAAATAATGGAATTACTAGTATATTCTTATCCTCTCAAGATTAGCGTTCATACAAATTTTATTTTGGGGTAAATAAAGTTTTCACACATTGAATATATGTAATTGTCTTCCTTTTGCTGTTATATACAAAAAAATAAATAAACATGATAGCAGGAAGAGAGCTTATTTTGTTGTCTAAAATCCTTGTTATGCAGAACCCGGGCTTAGATTCAAGTGTACATATTATTGCTGGGGTATACATTCATAAAGTGGTTGTACATTTTTTATTTATTTTAGTGCACATTTATAGAGTGAATGTACATTTATATAATTTTGTTCAGTGCACATACTATTGTTCAGAGTATATATTTATACAGTGATTGTATTTTTTTAACTTGTTTTAGTGTACTTTTTTTCTGTTCCAGTGTACATTTTCAGGACGTACATATACTAGGAGAAGATATAATACGAATTTATTAAAATTACTGTAATAACATTTTTTATAATGAACAATAATTGAATTTACTACTGGAATTAAAGAGAGAAAGAATAATGACAAATATTAATAAATCCTTAAAAGTCATGCAATCTTTAAAAGTCATGATTAACATATATTAAAGTGTAATGATATAGAATTGGGGGGTGGCGGGGGGGGTGGGGTGGGGTCCTCTGACACATTATTAGGGTGGTTGGGGTGCTTTGTTACCTATCTACAATATTATTAATCATTAATAATTTTGTATATAATAAAGTTAGTGTAGATATTTCGACCTTCACTTTTATAGTTTTATTTTATGTGTTACTTTTGTTGACTTTGGGTTAGTAGCAAGATAAATTTTTTATTGTAGCTTAGAGTTTTTGATCCTTATTTTGAGTGTATAATATAATGACATACAAGGTAAATAAGAGATGTTTAGTAGGGGATTATTTTGAGTGAGTAAAATTGCTTTTGTTTGCTATTTTAGTAAATCGGAAAAAAAAAGGATGTTCATTTATGAAAAAACGAGCAATCTAAAACAAGATGGAGAGAGTATACGAGCGGCCAAAATCATAGTCATGCAAGATTTGCTCGCCCAATCACGATTGGGTCAGGAACCTACAACTAAGAAAGTTTTTGGGAAGAAAGTAATGAGCGTGAAATTACAAACCCCGTGTTCTTTCAAACTATTCGAAGAAAGAGCAGAAGCAAACGCCCTACGAAGTCTTCTGGGCGTTTCAGCAGAAACAATTTTCAACCAAATTAGAGATCGGGATATGTTGGATAGGCCGAGAAGAATTATAATGGACAAGCATCGGCTTAATGCTTCCAAATATTGTAATTATCACGAGTACATCGGGCACAACACAGAAGATTGTCGCGATTTACTTCGCCAACTTTGGAAGCTATACGAAGATAATCATCTTACCCAATTCCTAAAAAAATCGGAAAGCGAGACTCGAACGTAAAGAAACGTAAGATCGAAGGGTAAACGTAAAGTTCTACAAACATCTAACAAAGGATCCCGAAGAATCACGTAAAGAGGTCCTAATTACCTAAAAGAGGCCTCTCTTTGTGGGAAGAGGTCGAGAAAGTCAAGAGATCCACATGATACGCCCCGAATATGGTCCAATGGGTGGATGTTACGAGCACCAACATTATCGAAATGAGCGTAAGAAGATGGAGATCGTGCCATGCAAAACATTCATCGCGAAGGTGGTGAGCACATCCGCTAAACGCCCACCCTCTCACCAAATCATGTTTTCAGAGGACGACCTCGACGGTATAATTACTCCCCACAATGACTCCTTAACCATCAGTGCTCGTCTCCTCGGGTTGAAGGTACACCTCCTCCTGGTTGATACCGGAGCTTACACGAACATTTTGTTCGTCAACACTCTTCACCAAATGAAAAAGCAAGTTGGGGACTTGAGCAGTTATATTGAACCGTGCGATCATACCATTATGGGTTTTGGGGAATCAGAATCCGAATACTATGGTATGATTAGGTTAGGAGTCGAGTTAGAATCAACTCTAAATCCGGAGATCCGAGCGAACTAGAATCTTAGATTTTGTAATCGTCGATGTTCGTTTCTACTTATAACGGTTTCTAGGTCACCCGCTTATTCAGAATTTAAAAGCGCCTGTTTCTACTTACTATTACTGTGTCAAATTCCCAACACAAGATGGAACATGTAGCGTAAAAGGCGATCAGAAGAAAGATCGAGATTGTTTGCTATCATGTGCACCAGAAAAATGAAATATTGTTAACATGATGGAGCAAACATGGGAGATCGGTGAGTCAAGTCAGCGAGTAAATATGTCGCCAAAATATCTTTTGACAAACACAAGTTTGACGAGCACAGCTCCCCGAACGAACACATAAAGCGCGAACACAGAATCCGGGATGGCAACTCATGTCCCAGATCTCCCAGATCTAATGAATATTGATCCGCCGAACGAGCAAACGGACCTAGAACCTCGCATAGGTTTCGAACCTATGGAGGTTGAGGACGAACACCGGGGGTCGGTCCAAGATCCTCGGTGGAAACATAAAAGAAAGCAAGCAACACCTGCCGAACAACTAGAGTCTATCACCATCGACCCAAACAGACCTGAGTTAGAAGTGGTCATTGGTTCAGAATTACCTGAACCAATCTGAACAAAAATGATTGCTTATCTTCAAGCAAACTTGGATGTGTTCGCATGGTCGCACGAGGACATGGTTGGCATTGATCCAAAACATGCATGCCATTCCCTCAACCTTGATCCAATACAAACTCCAGTTATCCAGAAGCGCAGAAAGTTTAGTCCGAAAAAGTATGTGGCAATGAATAGTGAAATCAAAATGTTGCTCGACAACAAACTGATCCGAGAGGTGAAATGCCCAAGATGGCTTGCGAACCCTGTGCTTGTCCGCAAGACTAATGGATCTTGGAGACAATGTATTGATTTCACTGATTTAAACAAGGCATGCCCGAAAGATAACTTCCCGATGCCGCATATCGATTATTTGGTCGATAATACAGCAGACCATTAGCTCATGACTTTCATGGATGCATTTGCTGGTTATCACCAAATACCCATGCATCCGGACGACCAAAAGAATACGGCATTCTGTAGTGAAAAGAATATGTACTGTTGGCAACGCATGCCATTCGGATTAAAGAATGCCGGAGCAACATATCAACGTTTGGTGAACAAAATGTTCGACGAACACATCGGCCGAACAATTGAGGTATATATTGATGATATTGTGGTAAAGAGAGAACATAAGGAAGACCACATCATCCACCTCGCACAAACGTTTGATATACTCAGGGAGTACAACATGAAGCTAAATCCGAAGAAATGCAAACTTTGAGGTTCACTCGGAAAAATTCCTCGGACATATGGTCACCAACGGGGGATCGAAGCGAACCCATCAAAGATTCAAGCCATGCTCGATATCAGGGCCCCGGGAGTGTGAAAGAGGTCCAAAAGTTAACCGGACGTTTAGCTTCGTAAATGTTTCTTTGATGCATTATATCACGAGCATTGGGGACAAATGCAAACCTTTCTTTGATGCATTAAAGAAAGGGAAATTCCATGGACCGAGCATTGCCAAAATGCATTCAATCATTGAAGCGATCACCTTGCAGATACTTTCGAACCTTTGCCTAAGCCTATCCCAGCGAACAACTCTATCCGCATATCCTTCTTTGCATCCGAACATACAATCGATGATGTGCTCTGCATCGAAATGCAAGGGACAACGCACTGCCCGTTTACTATGTAAGCCAAGTGCTTAAAAGAAGCGAAACTCCGGTACCCTCCAATCGAAAAATTAACATATGCTCTTGTAATGAGTGTTCAAAATTGCGACCATACTTTTTCGATCACTCGAATGATCGGGTAATCTTGACCACATTCTCATTCAAGGTTAAGTCCTCCACCAACCGAATCTGCAGTGCATCTACTACTCGAAGTGGGGCGGTGGAGTTAGGACAATTTGCATTACGTTCACTCATGAACAAATATGAAGGCCAAGCTATGGCGATTTTAACATATCCACAAATGCCCCGAAAAAAGCCGACCAACCATGGCATATGTATGTTGATGGCTCATCAACAAGTTCAAGAGCCGAGGCCGGGCGAGTTCTCATCGGCCGTGAGGCAAACATTCACAACAACCATCCGTTTTTGATTTTCCCGGCCACAAATAATGAAGCCGAAAGTCTTTTTAAGCTTTGATCATTTGGATTACGAGATGGCTATGACAATGGGAATTCAAAGGTCGATGATCTCTGGCGATTCTCGGATAATCGTTTATCAAGTAACAATTAGTCGAGGCCCGGCGAACAAATGGCACGATGACGAAGAAATAGCAAAAGAGTTGCGCTCGAGCATTTCGAACAAGTTTTCATGAACAATTACCACGATTGAGTAATTAGCTCACGATGCTTTGGCACGCTGGCAACAAAAGGAGTGGCGAACACAACCGACATTGTGGTCGTCACAACTTGTTCGCCATCGGAAAGTTCCCGAGTTATGATCGCCCAAGTAATGCGACGAGCGAAACTTGATGACTCAATCCCGAAGTTACTTACAAAAGGGACTTCTCCGAAAAATAAGGCACAAAATGTTCGATACTTCAGGAAAGAAATCCTCAGATTACAATACAATTTCGTTGCACTATTTTAGGCGAGCATTTGTACAAAAGAAGCTTCTCACTTCCACTATTGAAATGTATCACTCTGAAGAGGGTCGTGTATTCGAGCAAATTCATGATGGAGTATCACGGAAATCATACGGTGGGCTTGTCTGGCGCACAAAATAATCGAACAAGGTTATTATTGGCCAACCCTCAAAAAGGATTCGCTTTCGCATGCTCATGATGCCACAAGTGCAGTACATGCCCCACTTATTCATAGCCCACCAAGAATTAATTAGTGTCGGTTTATAGCCCATGGCCATTTGCTAAATGGGGGGATCGATTTGATCGGCCCATTTCCCTCTTTGCACATCGGGAGTAAAATTTTTGTGGTTGCCATTGATTACTATACTAAATGGGCGTCCGAAAAGGAAGCCATTGTCAAAATCACCGAACAAAGAATGTGGAACTTTGTTTGGAAAAATATCATTGTCATTTTGGGCTTCCCCAATCATTAGTAAATGTGATAATGACAAACATAGCGATTCGATGGAAGTGAATTCGCACGAAATTGTGCTTTCATTTTTGGGCATAAAAAACATTACTCAACTCAAGATTATCCCCATCAAGCGGACAAGTTGAAGCCGTTAATAAAATTATCAAGCATACCCTCAAGGCGGACTTGATAATTCGAAAAGAGTTCGGTGAAGAAGTTATTCTTTGAAGAGTTGCCTGAAATATTATGGGCCTATCGAACAACTTTCAGAACATCAACTGCGGAGAACCCGTTTGCCTTGGCATTTGGTGCGGAAGCTATTATACCCGCATAAATCAAGATTCCAAGTCATCGAACAATGACTTTTGGAGAGCACATCAATGACCAGGCGCTCGCCTTGAGTGCAGAACTGTTGGAAGAAAGAAGGATGGAGGCTGATTTCAAGAATGCCATGTACAAAAAGAGATCAGAGAAGTTCTACAACTCCAAAGTCCGAACACGCAGGTTCAATGTGGGCGAGCTGGTTTTAAGACGAGCAACGGGGGTATCAAGTGGTGTGTTTGGCCGAGCATGGGAAGGTCCGTTCAGAGTTACATAATGTTTGCTAAACGGGGCATATGACTTGGAAGACCTGAATGGAGTCCCATTGTCCTACTCGTGGAATGTGTCAAATTTGAAAAAATATTATCAATAATGACGAGCATGTTATATATATTTAACGAACAAAATTCACCCACAAACCGTGAAGCGAAAAATTAAGCATAGTTTAGACGACATAATCGTCCACACAGCTGAAGCGAGCATAGTTGGCCGAACATAATTGCCGATGTAGCTAAAACGAACACAAATGACCGAATATAGTCAACCATTCAGCTAAGACGAGTAGGATAATCCTGAAAGAAGAACACATTATGTTCGATACATATCTTCAGGAAAGAAATGCTGGCCAACACTTCCGAAAGATAGAAGATATGTGTCAGAACGAGTTGCCAACAAAAGATACGTGTCAGAACGAGTTAACGACTGAAGATACGTGTCATAATAAGTTGACAAGTGGTGGCAACCAAGAAAGGGACGAGTTAATCTTTGAATAAGAGCTGGCTAAAAGCCGAACAAATGTCAAAAGGGGGAGCAAAAGTAAGAGGACCAGCACCAGCTAACTATGCCAGCACTAGCTTGGGATAGTTCTATAAATAGAGGTATATTGATAGCTGAAAAAAGCAGAGAAAAAACAGATGAAGAAGAAAAAAAGAAAAATACTACGTTCTCGGAAGAAAGTTGGTTCAAGATGCCTCCTTTGGGCGAAGAATCCAAAGACTCGATTGTTAATTGTATCATTCGATGAATCGAATAGGGATCCGCCCCGTCAATGAGATTTATACCCCATATGACACTTCGAGTACAGTTGTTGAAGCTTCGTTTATTTGACTCAAGATGCTCGAATTAAAGTCATGGTTGCCACTCCACGTTACTCACCGCTTATGCAAGAGTAAGTCATGATTGTATAGAAAAAGTCCCCATGCATCCCCAAAATCTCCTCCGAAGGGGGATGTCATAGTGTCCGCTCGAAGCAATATCTATACTAAGAAGTCGGATCTTTGCTCGCATCTATCGGCGGGACGATGTGAATGAAATGGTTTCATCTTAAAATTTTGCTCGCGACTGCTATAAAACCTTAAAGCAGATCGCGCATGCCACATGCTCATGTCCGGCCGCCCGATAATCCGCGGCTTGTCCGGGAGGGACAAAAAGCTTATCTTCTTCTTTGCTTGAGCATGTTACTAAAGAAAATATGGGTAGACAAAATGATGTGCCACATGCTTGTCAACATCAATTCATGGGACAATGTGAGGCCGTTCATCCCAATTGTCTACTCAAGACAAGGTTTAAATTCAAAACCCTAGTCTGATGTCTATAGTTGTGTAATAGATAGTCTTCTTTGAATGTAAAGGTTGTAATAGAATACAAAGTGTTGCAAAAGAAAAAATATATATGTATTTTTTTGTTAAGCTAAGATTTTCTAGTTAAAAAACCTATTTGAGGTCGCACCTAAAAAAGATAAAACTTGGAATCGGATTTATACAACGGTTTTTCCGAACAAAGACGAACGAGCTCAAGTCTATGCTCACTTGACGAATGAGTTCGTACTACTCACGATTCCCGCAAAGACAAAAAGCAAGTAATGGTACGCAATGCAAAAAAAAGACGACTTCGTAATTCACAGATAATACGTAAGCCTTGTGATGAAGTCTTGGGTCGCAGCTAAATAAGACGGCCCTAGTACGAAGAGATCGCACCTAAATAAGACGATCGTGAACCAAGAAAGGGGGGGTTCATAAAGTAACCCATTTGGTCGCACCTAAATAAGACGATCAACCGATTGCAACGTCAATAAGACAATCAAAAATGAAAAAAAGTCAGGAGCGGGCATAGGCAAACCCAATATTCGAATCCATTCAGAAGAAAAGGGGCAAAAACTAGAAAGCAACAAAGCAAACATCAAGCAACACAAGTATCAATCATTCATCAGCAACCACATTCATCCTCAACGATCAGGTTAGAGGAAACAATTCAATATGCAATTCAACCATTCAGTTTCAAAAGAGTTCAAACAAAAGAGAAGAAATCCAAAAATTATACAAGTTCAGAAGATATTGTTCGAGCAAAAAATGAAGAAGACAAAAAGTACACAACATATGTTCGGCAAAACAGAAATTATACTAAGGAGCAAATTCATAATTGGGGGTGGACAGAAGAAAAATGTCGAACAAATCATGCTCAGCCCCCTCAGCAACAACTCCTTTAGTATGGTCAGGCACAATATGCTCGCCAAGAGGTACATTCTCGCTTTCTCATCACGGGAGGTCCCCTTTGCTCGGGAATCAAGACTGATCGGACCCTGGACTTCGATTCGGATTTTGGCCAAAGAACACCAAGAAGATTCACATACGAACCATCTTCCTCATCCAGGATATGATCATCAACTTCGATCCCTTCAGGAAGAATTGAGAAATCACACAGATCTTTCAAATCTGACATTGGAAGGTTGCGATCTGGTGGGTTGTCGATCGATCACATCTTTGAAACCGGATATGAGAGGGCCATTTGTTCGCCAAATGAGCGTATGGCGAAAGGGGTAGAGACCGGATGGCATCGTGAAACACATATGTAGGAGAAGTTGGACATGGAATCAACGTATTCTTCATTGTGCGACCTTTGAATTTTCGAGACCCAAACGAAAAGTGTTGGTCTCTTGAAGAATGATGAGATAAAAGTTGGCGAAAAGCACGTTCCTCTCACTTTCCATAGCCTCGACACTAGCTCGGAGTCTACGAAGCTCAACATTCATCTCCTCCTGAGCTCTTCGTATGCTGACCACCTCTTCCTGAGAGTGATTCAGTTCCTCCTTTGCCTGGCGAGCATCCTCCTGAGCCTGGCGAGCATTTTCTTGAGCCTGACGGGCATCTTCTGAGCACTTTGCAAGCATCAACTTTGTCTTAGAGGATGCTTTGTCGTACCTGAGCCAACCTCAGTTCATCCTGAGTCCTGTTCAGCTCGCCCACCTTTTCTTCGAAATTCCTAATCAAAGCCAAGTAGTTGGTATGAAGGTTGGCGGACTTAGCATAAACTTTTTCAAGGACGACCATAGATTGGCCCTGGAGTACCAAGCCGAGACGCATGTTCTCTAGAGGAGTGGGACCCGTAGTAGACTCTTCCAGCTCGGTAGTCCATGCTCGAACTGTTGGGATTATACTGAAAAGTATGCTTTTACTTTGTATAATCGAAACTGAATTTTCAGACTTATTTACTGAAATAAATTGTTTATCAATGTTAAATAACGATGCTTTAAATATGATTGAATGTTATATATATTTTCTTGCATAACTGTTCAATAATTAAATGTTGTTACATCAGAGTTAATTTAGTGATACTAGATCACGAAGATTAAATTAATTTCTAGGGTATCCCTTGTAACTAAAAAGTACGTCATTCACCTAGATGGAAATGAACAACCATCGCGAAAAGGTTGAGGTGTAAGGCTCATTCCGATTGGTTTGTCTTGACCAAGAGATTACACTAGTGCATGAACCGATCTTGTTGAATAGGACCTCTCTGGGAGGATAAATTCTTGAGAATCGAACAAGGAAGAATTAGACCTTAATGGTTCGTTGTTTCTTAACCTTCGTCCCTTAAATAGGATCACGTGGGATTGGTAACTATTGCTTTGACTTATCATGGGTAGCGAATCAGAGAGATTCAATACTTTTTATCTTGGGCAATATTATTGGTCACATGTGATTGCTAAGATTTAATCTGAAGAATGGTGTGCAAGTACACTTGCTTGATTTGCCCCTTGGGAGGTTCATAAGTTTTATCATACCAAATCTTGCAAGTGGAATTAGTTTTTCGGTATGGATAATAATGTTGAACCGTTCTCGACCAAGGACAAAAGATATTAATTAACGGAAAGCTATTTCAAAGGCTTGAATTAATTAATGGGCTAGATAATCTTAAACACGGAAAAATAATGACCGGGAGCCATATTGACTGTAATATGGGTTAAGATGGATGATGCAATATTAATTATGTAGTGGGATTAATTAATATTTATGGGCTTGAATTATATTGTGGCTCAATATTAGATATTCAAGATCCATTAGAAGGTCCAATCTTAATTCTCCTAAAGGCCCCCCGAGTAGCCCAACATATAGTCCAATAACTGAAAAGGTGATTAAAATAAAATAAATATTGTTGCTTATATTTCCTCTAAATTTTCGAAAATTATGGATAAAAGAGGGAGAAAGATTTTCTTTGAATTTTGTTATGGAATGAAGATATGTATTCTTGGAATACAAGATTATCACATTAAATTCAAGAAATCTCCCACTTGGTTATCTATATAGTAAATTTCGAAATTTTGAAAATATAGTGGGCAAGAAAGATTTTCTTGATTTTCTTGAAAATATATTATGGAAGATATGTATTTCTTGAAATACAAGAATATCTCATAAATTCAAGAAGATCCAAATCTTGGATTCTTGTAACACAAAATTTTCGAAAATCACCATAATAGAGGAGGTGGGATTTTTGTGGAATATTTTAATTATGGGAAAAGAATATAGAAGATATATTCAAGATTTCTTGGTGACCAAGAAAAGTCTTTTCCCACATTGAAATATCACATAAAATTCGACCACCCTCCCCCCTATAAATAGGGGATGATTAGTTCATTCCCAAGTACAATTCCATGTGCTGGAAATATTAGCAAATCCACATAAGTGGTGCAACAAAGTTTATTTTTTCCTTTTGTTAATTGTTCGCGAGTATCCTTCCACCGGATTGTCGAAAAAGTCTTGCAAGGGCTAAGGGAATACTTGGGAAGTCCTTTTGGTTAGTCCGTCCGACCAAAGCCACTTTGCCATCCCGAGAGATGAATGTTCACGTAAACCCGTAGATTCCGCATCGTGGGGTTTTACGTGGCTTTTTATATGCATGATATGTTGTTGCAATTATTATTTGAATTAATATAGGATTAATTCATGCTAGTAATAATTAATGAATTAAATTTGTATTTAAATATTCACCCCGAATAGATCTGTGTAACTCATTCCCCAACAAGAACGGAGAGTCCGCACGCTTTACAACATGCTCGGAATGCCCTAACCTTCGCGAACACTCGGGCGACAGCAAGGTTAGTTTTTCAAATTAGGCATCAAGGGCGCCAACCTGCTCAACCTACATATACACCCGAGCAAATAAATATGACAAAGCGAACAGAATTAACCAAAAAAAAAAAAGAAGTAAAGTGAACAAAATGTACCTGTTCACACCAGCCGGATCCCATCCCAAGAATGATTTATCCTCAGGGGACCGAAGCTCAGGGTTCAACGGAGTCCATGATCGGGGTCGGCGGGAGGTGGAAAAGATGTGTCAACCTCCATTTCAACAATTTGCCTCACCGAGATCCGGACCCGACCATGGAGGTGGCCATTTTGACTTCGATCGCCTCGGCGATGGGGTCCGAGTCACCCTAACGGCATCGATCTGCTCGAATTGAGGAAGAAGAGAAGCTGCTCCAGTAAGAATGGCCTGCCTTCGTCGAGCTTGTTCACTTGGCCCCTGCTCACCGGTTTCCATCCTCGGTCTCTTCGGCGATGGAGCTTGTTCACTAGTCCCTCCTAAGCTAAGTCGACGAGATTCTCACCTCTGATCACCATATCAAATGAGCTCCTTTGATGGCGGGATCAAAATCAATTTCGATTCCCGGGGCGAGCCGCAGATGCTTTCGGCGCCACAATTTGGCCAAGAAAATGAACTGACCGCTCGCTTCTCCTCTGTTTGCTCGCTGAGCTTCCCGCTCAGCTTGAATCCTAGCTAGCTCTTGGGGTCTTTTTCTTCGAGCCATCTCAGTATGCTCGGATGTACTCACGGCAACGGTCACAGCAGGGAAAGTTATAAGCAAAACAATTCATTATGCAAAAAGGATAACAGCGAGCAAAACGACACAAAACGTATGCAAATGCAAAAAAACAATCTTTACCAGCAGGATTAACCACAACAAGATGGTGAGGGGGCACGAACAAGCCTCTTTTCTTCCTCTGATCGGCGGTATTCAGGGTTCTCACAGATCGTTCAAAGCTAGACTCGAGATCAATTTGCCAAACGCCGCTAAAATAGCCAAATCGTTGGTCTCCTTTGTCCGTCCGCATTGGAATCCACCGGATTCTTAGAAATAAAGAGTAAGTTAAAATCAGTTCAAATTGAGGAACAAAAGACACAAAATCACTTACTTGGTACACCCCCAACAAAATCGATTAGGGGATGTCTAAACGAGCACTTGGTTCGCTTCGAAAGGGAGCTCTTCCAATCGCCCCCGAACCAAACCAAATTTTTTCCTTCCAATCACCGATTTTTGTTCGACACATCCTCAATGATTTTGCACTTGGCATTAGCTTGCATGAACAACCACCCATGTTCACCCTTCGGACGGGTCAAGTGCACCAATCGAGCAAGTTCAGCTGCTGAGGGATAGTATCTTGGCTTCATTTTGCCGAACAAAATCGTCGAAACTTATAATCATGTGCCACCCATTCGGCTTCAAACGGCTATAATCTTTTAGCGTGATGGTAATGTTCCATTCCACGAAAGCTCTCCAGTAGTGATGGCGGATGGAGGGGAATCGAAGGCCGCCTTCCATTGTGTCCAAGTTCACAATGACACAACCCTCGTGGGCGGTCTTAGTCCTCATCGAGGACCGGTGCCCGAAAAAAAGACATCTTTGGGGTTTTCAAATTTCTATGTAGCCGATTTGGCGAGCATATCTACATCAATTATGCTCGCTATCTTGCTCGCTGGGTACTCATTTTCAACCCTAATCCTATGAGGTTGCTCGGGCCAATCAAAACTATAACGAGCATTATACTCGTTATATGTTGGACTATGAGGGACACCAACAACCCTAGACCTAATTTGAGTTTGGGGCAAAGAATCGTCACTTGAATCATCCGAGAAATCACTACGGACCAAGTCCCTATCTAATTCATTTAGGGCTTCGTCAGAATCGGAGGAAAGAATGACAAATGGTTGCCGAACTTGCCAACGAAATCCTGAATCCAAGACATTCGTCTCCGACGCGGTAGCATTGCTACGGGGGATTCTACCGACAGAGGGGGAAGAAGAACTATGGTGGTCCGATTCTAGGGGAACAGAAGAGTTCGAGCAAGAGGCCATAATCGCAATGAGAGAAAGAATACAGTGGTTACCTGATTAAGATCCTTCGTCAGAATAAAGAAGCCCTCGCCGGAAATTTTCAGACGCGAAAAAGATTGAAGACAGAGGCAAAGAGAAGAAGGAAAGAGAAAAGGGATTAAGGCGGCGAAATGAAATATTTATAAATACCGGATTCAATTTTGAAAATCTGGCACGGAATACGAAACGATGTCAACTAGGGCCCAGTCAAATTTTAACAGTCGAGCCCCATGGTGAATACAAAGCGACCCGACTGGGGGGTATTGTTGTGTTCGATATAATAAATCAACATTAATCGAACACGTAAGAGCGACACGTGTAATATTTATTAAAATAATCATGCCCGATGGACAAGTGTGCTCGCCGACCGTCGGCCAAACAAGTTTGTTCGATGAGCTCGCCACTTGTCAACCAAAACATACATACTCGCCACTCAGATCAGGAAAGAAGAAATCAAATGAGTTGAGTCAAAAGGACTCGCACCAACCCTAGGGTTTCATTTCAGTCCGAGCCCACGAAACAAATCGAGGACTCGGACCGGCCAAAATGCTCGGACTATCCCGAGGGGTCAAGATGCTCGCAACTCGGATATCCCGAAGACTCGGATAATCAAGGGTCATGCTCGCAAACTCGCCTTCTATCCCGAAGACTTCGATAATCTGAGGGTCAAGATATTTATAAAAAATAATTCAATTTCGCCTTTCGAGATATCCCGAAGACTCGAGATAATCCGAGGGTCAAGATGCTCGGTGCTCGACATCCCGAGGGTTTAGATATCCCAAGAGACTCGAGATCACCGGAAGGGGTCAAGATATTCGGTGAAGATCGCACATCCCGAGGTCTCAAAACATCCTGAAGATTCAGACATCCTGAAGGGTCAGAGTGCTCGACACTCAGATATCCTGAAGACCCAAACATCCCGAAGACCCGGACATCCTGAGGGCTCAGTATGCTCGAGAAGGATAAGTATTCCAGCATAAAACTGACATGGTTAAAGGGGCGACCAAAGCATGCAGCCGAGCAAAAGAATGATTTGGACGACCAAAAGAGTGCCATATAGACAAGCAAAAATAAAGATCAATCTAGAAGACGGAGTTGTAAAGGTGGCAGCATCTCAAGAGTTCTTGCATAGCTCGGAGTCTCCAGCTCCTGCTTGCCAACCCAGCTCATGCTTGTCGGAGTGCTATAAATAGAAGAAAAAATAGCAAGAGAAAGGTTCAGAAATTTCCCAGAGGCGTCAGGTTACGAAAAATTTCCCAGAAAGAGTTACACACACCAAAAATCCCTAGAGGGGTGAGGTACAGAAAAATTCGAGAGATCATCCACGAACACAAAAAACCCTAGCCCTCATATGCTAATTTTCCAAATCATTTACGTCTTTAATGATTCATCTTCATAAGGTCTATCAAATGTTGTACGTGTAAAACTCGCAATACCACATCCTGGCTTGGTATGCCCCCAGAGTAGTCACTTCTTGACGAACTAGGTCAACAAATTCATCTTATTTACAGTTTATTTTACACGTGCATGTTTTGTTTGTGAGTCGTTTCCGAATTAGCCACATCATATTCCCCAAATAAAACGACTCGCGACATGAACTATAATATTAAATCAAACTGAATATCATTGAGTATTATGTCTTACAATAGATTGTCTCTAGGACACTAACACTAACAATTTAATGACTTTAGATTATTTTATTTTATATTAGATTTTATTTGTCTCTCCGCTTCACAAAGATAGATTTATTTTCTATTTTAATTCATCTCACAAAGATAAATTTGTTGTCATATTTAATTATTTTTGTTCATATTTTATATATATTTAATGTATCTTGTTATTAATAAGAGAGATTTTCCTGTACAATATTGTACGTATAATATTAGTGCAAATGGAAAGTAGCTGAAAATTCACGGGTCCTGTGCGGATTGAACTAGGTCAAGCAGATTTTTCAAATAATTCCACGTAAATGCAAAATATAAAAGCTCGCTTATGGTCTGTGTTACTATAAATGAGAAGTAAGTGCTACTTTAATTGCCCGGATCTTTTCGGGATGAATATTTAAATACAAATTTAATTCTAACAATTATTACTAGCATGAATTAATCCTATATTAATTCAAATAATAATTTCAACAACAAATCATGCATATAAACAGTTCACATAAATCCTACGCATGCGGAATTGCTACCGGTTTACGTGAACTAACCTCTTGGAGTGACAATGGTCTCGTCAATAAAACACACCAAAAAGCCTTCTCAAGTATTCCCTAGTCCTTGCTCGTCAATCCGGTGGAAAGAAGCTCGCGAACAATTAACAAAAGGGAAAAATAAAAATTTGTTGCACCACCTTTGTGGATTTACTAATTTTTCCAGCACATGGAATTATACTTGGGAATGAAACATTCATCCCCTATTTATAGAGGGTGTTGGCCGATTATTCCATATGGAATAGGGAGGAATTTTTTTTTCTTGATCTCCAAGAAATCTTGAATATGTCTCATATATTCTTTTCTCCATAATTAAAATATTCCATAAAAATCCCACTCTCTCTTGTTATGGTATATTTCGAAAAAAATAGGAAAAAGAAACCAAGATTTGGATCTTCTTAAATTTATGAGATATACTTGTATTTCAAGAAATACATATCTTCCATAATATCTTTTCAAGAAAATCAAGAAAATCTTTCTTTCCCTTTTATTTCAAAATTTTCGAAATTTCCATATGAATAACCAAGTGGGAGATTTCTTGAATTTAATGAGATAATCTTGTATTCCAAGAATACATATCTTCATTCCATAACAAAATTCAAAGAAAATCTTTCTCCCCTTTTTTTTCATATTTTTCGAAATTTTTAGGAAAAATATCAACAAGAATTTATTTTATTTTTAAACACTTTTTTCAGTTATTGGACTTTATGTTGGGCTACTTGAGGGGCCTTTAGGAGAATTAAGATTGGACCTTCCAATGGATCTTGAATTATCAATATTGAGCCACAATATTATTCAAGCCCATAAATATTAATTAATCCCACTACATAATTAATATTGCACTATCCATCTTAACCCATATAACAGTTAATATGGCTCCCGGTTATTATTTTCCGTGTTTAAGATTATCTAGCCCATTAATTAATTCAAGCTACTGAAATAGCTTTCCATTAATTAATATCTTTTATCCTTGGTAAAGGAACAGTTCAACATTATTATCCATACCGGAAACTGGTTCCACTTGCAAGATTTGGTATGATAAAACTTAAGAACCTCCCAAGGGGGCAAATCGAACAAGCGTACTTGCACACGATTCTCCGTATTAAATCTTAGCAATCGCATGTGACCAATAATATTGCCCAAGATATAAAGTATTGAATCTCGTTGATTCTCTACCCATAATAAGTCAAAGCAATAGTTACTAACCACACGCGATCCTATTTAAGGGACGAAGATTAAGAAATAACGAACCACCGAGGTCTAATTCTTCCTAATTCAGTTCTGAAGAATTTGTCCTCCTGTAGGTCCTCTTCAGTGCACTAGACATGCACTAGTGTAATCTCTTGGTCAAGACAAACCAATCTGAGCCTTACGCTTCAACCTTTCACGATGGATTGTTCATTTCCATCTAGGTCGTGAATGGTGTACTTTTGGTTACAAGGAACTGTTAATTTAATCTTCTGTGATCTGGTATCACTAAATTAACTACAATGTAACACGTACTATTTATTGAACAGTTATGCAGTAAATATATGTAACATTCGATGATATTTAAAGCATCAGTGATAAACAATTTATTTCAGTAAATAAGTCCGAAATTCTGTCTGATTATACAAAGTAAAAGCATACTTTCCAGTATAATCCCAACAATCTCCCACTTATACTCAAAGTCTGCTTTTAAGTATACTACATCATGTCTCGTGTAGTTCCTAATACGTGACATCTAATGTCACCTACACGAACCTAATAATGTCTCCCACTTATACTCAAAGCAGATTGGCAACGGTCTTGACACTCATTCCTTCCACATGTCTCTCGAATGTATTCTGAGGCAGACCCTTTGTGAATGGATCTGCTAGGTTGTCTTCTGACGCGATCTTTGCCACCTCTATATCTCCTCTCTTAATGATTTCTCGTATAAGATGGTATTTCCTTTCAATGTGTTTGCTGGCCTTGTGGGCTCTTGGTTCCCTTGAATTTGCAACTGCTCCGGCATTGTCACAATAAACAGTGATTGTGCTGGGCAAATTCGGAACTACATCCAAGTCCACTAGGAAGTTCTTGAGCCAAACCGCTTCTTTCGCTGCCTCGCAAGCAGCTACATATTCGGCTTCCATGGTAGAATCTGCGATGCATTTCTGCTTAACGCTTCTCCATGTCATGGCTCCTCCCCCATGCAAAACACACTACCGGAGGTAGATTTTCTGGAATCTAAGTCTGATTGGAAATCCGAGTCCGTGTAGCCGATGAGAATTAGACTATCTGACTGATAAACTAACATTTTATCTCGAGTTCTTTTCAGATACTTCAGAATGTTTTTAACTACCGTCCAATGTTCTTTCCCCGGGTTACTTTGATATCTTGCCACCATGCCAATGGCAAAACAGATATTCGGTCTCGTACACAGCATTGCATACATAAGGCTTCCGACAGCCGAAGCATAAGGAATGCCTTTCATGTCATCTATCTCCTTTTGTGTCTTAGGGCACATTTCTTTGGATAGATGGATTCCATGCCTAAAAGGTATGAAGCCTTTCTTGGAATCCTGCATGCTGAATCGTTTCAAGACAGTGTCTATGTATGAAGCTTGCGATAAGCCTATCATCCTTTTCTTGCGATCTCGAGTGATCTTGATCCCAAGGATGTGCCCGGCTTCCCCTAAGTCCTTCATATCAAACTGTTTTGAAAGTCATGCCCTTACGTCTGATAACACCTTTACATCGTTTCCGGTGAGCAGAATGTCATCTACGTATAGTACTAAGAATACCAATGCAGTTCCGACACACTTTTTATACACACAACTTTCGAACTCGTTTTGATCAAACCCATAAGACTTTATAACATGATCAAAGCATTGGTTCCAAGCTCTAGATGCCTGTTTGAGTCCGTAAATGGACTTCATGAGCTTACAAACTAGGTGTTCTTGGCCCTTTTCAATGAAGCCTTGGGGTTGTTGCATATAGATTTCTTCATCAAGACTTCCGTTAAGGAAAGTTGTCTTGACATCCATTTGCCAGATTTCAAAATCGAGATGCGCAGCAATCGACAAGAGAATTCGGATGGACTTGAGCATTGCTACACGTGAAAGGTTTCCTCATAGTCGATCCCTTCTTTCTGAGTATAACCTTTCGCCACAAGCCTTGCCTTGAAGGTTTCCACCTTCCCGTCCGATCCCCTTTTTCTCTTGTATACCCACTTTCAACCAATGGGTTTGACCCCATTAAGTGGTTCGACTAGCTCCCACAATCTGTTATGATCCATAGAACCCATTTCGGCTTTCATTGCCTTTTGCCAAGAAACTGCATCCTTGTCTTGGATTGCCTCATCATATGTCCATGGGTCTGATTCGTCTTGTCCGGGAATCAAGTCCGAGAACTCTCCTATCCCCATGAATCTCTCGGGCTGTCTTACAACCCTCCCACTACGACGAGGTTCCGGTTGTGAAAGTGTGTCGTTTGGTATGTCATCTTGTACAGTTGGCAATGAGGTTAGCCCCCTTATCTCATTTAAGGTAATCTCACTTCTGGGTTTTCTTTCGTTCATATAGCCTTCTTCCAAAAATCTAAAGTGGGTGCTTATTACCACCTTTTGATCTTCGGGACCATAGAACATACACCCTTTTGTTCCCTCGGTGTATCCTATAAACAACCTTAATTCTGATCGAAGATCCAATTTTCCGGCTTCCTTGTCCAGCACGTAGGCCGGACACCCCCAAATTCTCATGTGTCTCAAACTGGGCTTGCGCCCGGTCCACAATTCTTTGGGAGTTTTGGGAACCGATTTGGATGGCACCAAGTTCAGAATGTAAGCCGTTGTTTCCAAGGCATGACCCCAGAACGACTTGGGTAGATCCGCATAACTCATCATTGATCTAACCATTTCTAAAAGAGTTCTGTTTCTTCGCTCTGCAACCCCGTTTTGTTGAGGGGTTCCGGGTGCAGTTAGCTGGGATACAATCCATTCATCTGATAAGTAGTTCAAAAACTCATCGCTGAGGTACTCGCCTCCACGATCGGATTGTAGAGACTTGATACATTTTTCCCTATGATTCTCTGCTTGAGCCTTAAATTCTTTGAATTTCTCAAAGGTCTCAGATTTATGCTTCATAAGGAAAATATAACCGTACCTTGAGTAGTCATCAATAAAAGTGACGAAATACTCATAACCTCCTCTTGCTTTGGTTGACATTGGACCACATACATCTGTGTGAACAATTTCTAACACTTCTTTGGCTCTATTCCCCTTGGCTCCGAATGCCCTCTTGGTCATTTTACCCTCTAAACATGATTCGCAGGTTGAAATTTGTTCAACTTGGAGAGACTCCAGTGAACCGTCTTCTACCAACCTTTGGATCCTCTTTGCATTAATATGTCCCAATCTTAGATGCCATAGAAGTGTTTCGTTCACGTCTGATGAACGTTTTCTTTTATTGGAAACAATTGATGTGTTATAGGATGCATTTCGTGAGTGGTGTGTGTTGGGGAATGAGTTGCACAGATCTATTCGGGATGAATATTTAAATACAAATTTAATTCATTAATTATTACTAGCATGAATTAATCCTATATTAATTCAAATAATAATTGCAACAACATATCATGCATATAAAAAGCCACGTAAAACCTACGCATGCGAAATCTACGGGTTTACGTGAACGTACCTCTAGGGATGGCAGTGGCTTTGGTCGGACGGACTAACCAAAAGGACTTCCCAAGTATTCCCTTAGCCCTTGCTCGACAATCCGGTGGAAGGATACTCGCGAACAATTAACAAAAGGAAAAAATAAACTTTGTTGCACCACTTATGTGGATTTGCTAATATTTCCAGCACATGGAATTGTACTTGGGAATGAACTAATCATCCCCTATTTATAAGAGGAGGTTGGTCGAAATTTTTAGTGATTTTTCAATGTGGGAAAAGACTTTTCTTGGTCACCAAGAAATCTTGAATATATCTCCTATATTCTTTTTCCCATAATTAAAATATTCCACAAAAATCCCACCTCCTCAATATATGGATGATTTTCGAAAATTAAGTGTTACAAGAATCCAAGATTTGGATCTTCTTGAATTTATGAGATATTCTTGTATTTCAAGAAATACATATCTTCCATAATATCTTTTCAAGAAAATCAAGAAAATCTTTCTTGCCCACTATATTTTCAAAATTTCGAAATCTTCTACATAGATAACCAAGTGGGAGATTTATTGAATTTAATGAGATAATCTTGTATTCCAAGAATACATATCTTCATTCCATAACAAAATTCAAAGAAAATCTTTCTCCCTCTTTTATCCATATATTTCGAAAATTAGAGGAAATATTAAGCAACAATATTTATTTTATTTTAATCACCTTTTTCGGTTATTGGACTATATGTTGGGCTACTCAAAGGCCTTTAGGAGAATTAAGATTGGACCTTCTAATGGATCTTGAATATCTAATATTGAGCCACAATATAATTCAAGCCCATAAATATTAATTAATCCCACTACATAATTAATATTGCACTATCCATCTTAACCCATATTATTACGTCAATATGACTCCTTTACCATTATTTCCGTGTTTAAGATTATCTAGCCCATTAATTAATTCAAGCCCACCAAATAGCTTTCCGTTAATTAATATCTTTTGTCCTTGGTCGAGAAACGGTTCAACATTATTATCCATACCGGAAACTAATTCCACTTGCAAGATTTGGTATGATAAAACTTATGAACCTCCCAAGGGGCAAATCAAGCAAGCGTGCTTGCACACGATTCTTCGTATTAAATCTTAGCAATCACATGTGACCAATAATATTGCCCAAGATAAAAAGTATTGAATCTCTCTACGATTAAGCTACCCATGATAAGTCAAAGCAATAGTTACCAATCTCACGTGATCCTATTTAAGGGGCGAAGGTTAAGAAACAACGAACCACCGAGGTCCAATTCTTCCTTGTTCGATTAGAAGAATTTATCCTCCTCAGAGGGTCATATTCAAAGATCGGTCATGCACTAGTGTAATCTCTTGGTTAAGACAAACCAATCTGAGCCTTACACCTCAACCTTTCGCGATGGTTGTTCATTTCCATCTAGGTAAATGAATGGCGTACTTTTTTTTTTTTACAAGGGATCAATTAATTTAATCTTACGTGATCCGGTATCACTAAATTAACTACTGATGTAACACGTCATTTAATTATTGAAACGATTATGCGATAAATATATATAACATTCAATCATATTTAAAGCATCGATGATAAACAATTTATTTCAAGAAATAAGTCCGAAATTCAGTTTTCGATTATACAAAGTAAAAAACATACTTTTCAAAGATAATCCCAACAATCTCCCACTTATACTCAAAGTCTCTGCTTTTTTAAGTATACTACAACACGTCTCGAGTAGTCCGTGACATCTAATGTCACCTACACGAACCTAATAATTTCTCCCACTTATACTCAAAGCAGATTGACAACGGTCTTGACACCCATTCCACTCACATGTCTCTCGAATGTATTCGAGAGGCGGGCGCTTTGTGAATGGATCTGCTAGGCTGTCCTCAGACGCTATCTTTGCCACATCTATATCTCCTCTCTTAACGATTTCTCATATAAGATGTCTTTCCTTTAATGTGTTTGTTTGACTCGTGGACTCTTGGTTCTCTTGAATTTGCAACTGCCCCTAGCAGATATTGCTAGACAAATTCAGAACACCATCCAAGTCCACTAAGAAGATCTAAAGCCCAATCGGTTCTTTCACTGCTTCACAAGCAACTACTTACCCGAGTCCCATGGTTGAGTCAGTGATGCATTTCTGCTTCACACTCGTCCATTTGATGGCTACACTTCCCAAATGGAAACACACTAACTGAGGCAGATAATTTCTGGAATCTAAATCTGATTGGAAATCCGAGTCCGTGTAGCCGATGGGGATTGGAGTATCTGACTGATAAATCAACATTCTATCCCGAGTTCTTTTCAGATACTTCAGAATGTTTTTAAGCGTCGTCGATTAAACTTTCCCTGGTTACTCGATATCTTGCTACCATGCCTACACGCAAAGCATATATCCAATCTCGCACCGCGGCATTGCATACATAAGGTTTCCTACAGCCGAAGCACAAGGAATGCCTTTCATGTCATCTATCTCCTTTCGTGTCTTAGGGGACATTTTCTTGGATAGATGGATTCCAAGTCTGAAAGGTACGAATCCTTTCTTGGAATCTTGCATGCTGAATCGTTTTAAAACCAGTATCAATGTATGAATACTTGCGATAACCCGATCATCCTTTTCTTGCGATCTCGAGTAATCTTGATCCCAAGGATGTGTCCGGTTTCCCTAAGTCTTTCATATCAAACTGTTTTGAAACGCCATGCCCTTACGTTTGACCACACCTTCACATCGTTCTCGATGATCACAATGTTATCTACGTATAGTACTTAAGAATACCAATGCAGTTTCGACACGCTTTTTATACACACAACTTTCAAACTCATTTTGATCAAACCCATAAGACTTTATTATATGATCAAAACTTTGGTTCCAAGCTCTGGATGCCTGTTTGAGTCCGTAAATGGACCTCTTGAGCTTTACAAACTAGGTGTTCTTGGCCTGTTTCAATGAAACCTTGGGGTTGTTGCATATAGATCTCTTCATCAAGACTTCCATTAAGGAAAGCTGTCTTGACATCCATCTGCCAGATTTCAAAGTCGAAATCTTGCGAAAAATCGATAAGAGAATACGGATGGACTTAAGCATGGCTACGGGCGAAAAAAGTTTCCTCATAATCGATCCCTTCTTTCTGAGTATAACCTTTCGCCACTAGTCTTGCTTTAAAGGTTTCAACCTTCCCGTCCGGTCCTCTTTTCCTCTTATATCCCCACTTGCATCCAATGAGTTTTACCCCATTAAGTGGTTCGACTAGCTCCCACACTCTATTATGAAACATAGAACCCATTTTAGGCTTTCATTGTTTTGCACCAAGAATCTGCATCCTTATCTTGGAGTGCCTCGTCATATGTCCATGGGTCTGATTTCGGGAATCAAGTCCGAGGCCTCTCCTATTCCCATGATTCTCTTGGGCTGTCTAACAACCCTCCCACTAAGACGAGGCTTCGATTGTGAAAGCGTATCGTTTGGTATATCATCTAGTACAGTTGGCACTGAGGTTTGCCCTCTAAGCTCATTTAAGGTAATCTCACTTCTGGGTTTTCTTTGGTTCATATAGTTTTCTTCCAAAATCTAAAGTGGGTGCGGATGTCCACCTTTTGATCTTGAACTATAGAACATACACCCTTTTGTTCCCTTGGGGTATCCTACAAAAAACGACCTTTAATTACGATCGAGGATCCATTTTATCGGTTTCCTTGTCCAACTCGTGGCCTGACACCCCAAAGTTCTCATGTGTCTCATACTAGGCTTGCGCTTGGGTCCACAATTCTTTGGGAGTTTTGGGAACCGATTTGGATAGCACCAAAGTTCGAATGTAAGCCATTTTCAAGGCATAACCCCGAATCGACTTGGGAAGATCCGCATAACTCATCATTGATCTAACCATTTCCAAAAGAATTATGTTGCTTCGCTCTGCAAACCCGTTTTGTTGAGGGTTTCCGTGCGATGAGTCGGATACAATCCCTTCATCGATAAGTAGTTCAAAAACTCATTCTTTGAGGTATTCGCCTCCACGATCGGATCGTAGAGACTTGATGCACGCTTTTCCATATGATTCTCTCGCTTGAGCCTTAAATTCTTAGAATTTCTCAAAGGTCTCAGATTCATGCTTCATAAGGAAAATGTACCTTGAGTAATCATCAATAAAATTACTCATAACCTCCTCTTGCATTGGTTGACATTGGACTACATACATCTGTGTGAACGATCTATAACACTTCTTTGGCCCTATTCCCCTTGGCTCCAAATGCCCTCTTGGCCATATTACCCTCCAAACATGATTCGCAGGTTGGAATCTATTCAACTTGGAGACGCTCCAGTGAACCATCTTTCACCAACCTTTGGATCCTCTTTGGATTTATATGACCTAATCTTAGATGCCAAAGAAGTGTCTCGTTCACGTCTGATGAACGTTTTCTTTTCTCAAAAATAGTTGATGTGTTATAGGATACATTTCGTGAGTGGTGTGCACAGTTAATTGTATAGAGATTTTCCATCAATGTCCCGTAACAGATACACTCATCATTTCAAAAATGATGTCATTCTTATTAGAAGAAACTTAGTGTCCTTTAATCGAATTTTAGAAACTGAAAGTGAATTCTTTCTAAAACTGGGAACACAAAGATAATCTCAAAAAACTTTATCTTCAAAAGATAGGTGCACTTCTCCCACTGCTTTAACTGCTACTCATGTAGCATTGCAATGTCTGCTACTTGCGTAGTATTGCAATAATCGTTACTACCGTAGCATTGCAATATCTGCCACTTACGTAGCATTGCAATGTCTTCTACTTTCGTAACGTTGCCCAGTGTGATGAGGATCTCACTCCCACTACGTTGCCGGATCATTTAGAACCCGTGAAGCCAACATGATTAGTGGATCTCGTATCAACCACCCACGAATGAGAAGTATACACCGCTAAACAAGTTTCAACAACTAGTGTGTGAGAATTACCTTTCTTTCCGTCCCTTTTGAGGTTGGAACAGGCAAAACCTCCATTGTCCTCTCTCACCCAGCTTAAGCACTTCCTCTTTGGATTTTCCTTGACTCAACAAGCATTCCTCATCTTACCATTGCCCTTGCAATAGTTGAGTTTTATTGCTTATGGTCTTTGGTCCTCTTCTTTATCTTGCCTACCCTTGGCTTAGAAGATGAAGACGGACCACTTGCCATCAAAGCTTGAGTTTGGTGCCTTATCATCATTTCTGCCGAGTCCAAAAGTTTGCAACAAATTAGCTAGCGAGGCCAAAATGCTCAAAAACCTTTCTGGGCAGAGAATGAAGTACCAAATTCATCCGAGTCTCCGGATCATAATCAACTCGGAATCTCAAGTTTGTTCAGATGGGCCATCTATTTTGAGGACGTAATCCCTTACGGGTTTTTCCTCCACCATTTTCAAATGATGACATCTCTCAAGAAGGTGATCCGACGAGTCCCGCGTGTTTTGACTCGTCGGTTGGCTCATCCGATTTTTTGTGTGTCAAAATCCACTTGTGCTTTTTTTGCGATTAGGACAATTATAATTTTCCAATCAATATAGTTTCCATACATATTGTATTGACTTTAAGTATAATAATAGTGGATTAAAAGGTAACGACATGCTGAACTGAAATAAACAATAATATGCATAAGCACAAAATTATCACAAGGTTTGATCACATGCATCATATTAAAATCTCAAAAAAATATGAACATGCATCAGCCAACATCTCAAAACAGTTTAAATAAGCCACGTGGGGTGGGTCATTATTTAAACACATTCAAGCAGGTTACAAACAAGAACAGTTACAAACCTTTAATATCCAGATTAATAGTTGGCTCCCACTTGACCAATATAAAATTGACAGGGACTTCGGGGAAGTATATGCATATCAATTTTATACCTAAGTAATAACCATGATTAAATACAGGATTACTATTTCGCTTTGATCGAGCCTCGTGGGGAGGGTCATCGTCGCCACTAGTAATAACCCACAATCATCCGTTTTGGAATTCATTCATGTGAAACCTATCTTTTGACCGTCCCCGTAAGAAATTTCTCCAAAAGAATTCACAAATAAATAAATCATGGAGGTCAAAATTAATTCAATTTTATTATCCTAATAAAATTGTCAATTAATTATTTAAAACATACTTAGTAATTTTGGAGTTGAGATTTTTCAATTTGGCAACCCTCATGCAAACACATTTAAACAAATTAAATAAAGCATAAGATAAAGACAAATAAATCAAGCAAAAAATGTAAAAAATAAACATATTGGGCACAAATTATCCAACTGTCATGGTTTGATTTTTTCTTGACTTGATCTTGAAGAAACACGTCTCGAATTTCTCCCACTCGTTAAATCTCGAAAAAATACTTCATCTCGAACCGCCACGCCAAGCACTCGCAGCCAGGGATGCCGCCCCGATCCGGCGCCACTGCCTGGGGCGATGCCTAGGCACCTCGGCACCGCCCGGCGGGTCGTGCCCGCCAAGGTCTCGGCAATCCTCGGCAGTGTCGGTAGATCTCGGCGAGGCGTCTGCGCGTGCGTCGCGTGCTCGCCCCTATGCCTACGCCACGACCTCGGCCGCCCGCGCCTCATTAGCGCCCCGCGGCTCCGCCCCGTCCGCTCGGCTGGAGCGAAACACCGCCCTTGTGCGGCCCTCATCCTCGCCCGCAACGGCCGCCAGGCCTCGCCTGCGCCCTGCGTACCATTTCAGCGCCCGCCCGCCGCCTCGCATGGTTCTGGATTTCGTCCTTTAATTCTTCGTCTCTTCGTTCCCGATCCGGTTACAATTTATTTACAAAAATAAATAAACCTAGATCTAGACTAGTCTATTACATTGATCAAATCAAACAAATCCTAGTCTACTCGTGGATTTTCTCACGAGGCAAAACAAATCCGAACGAATCGAATTAAAAACCACGTTTTTATATGCATGCAAAATAAAACATTAAAATCCATGACAATTGGATACCTGCAAAACAGATCTAACAGTTCTACTATCCAATTTCAAATTTAATGTCCACAAATTAAATTACAATTTAAAAAATTCAGAGCCCGAAACAGTGGCTCTGATACCAATTGTTGGGGAATGAGTTGCACAGATCTATTCGGGGTGAATATTTAAATACAAATTTAATTCATTAATTATTACTAGCATGAATTAATCCTATATTAATTCAAATAATAATTGCAACAACATATCATGCATATAAAAAGCCACGTAAAACCTACGCATGCGGAATCTACGGGTTTACGTGAACGTACCTCTCGGGATGGCAGTGGCTTTGGTCGGACGGACTAACCAAAAGGACTTCCCAAGTATTCCCTTAGCCCTTGCTCGACAATCCGGTGGAAGGATACTCGCGAACAATTAACAAAAGGAAAAAATAAACTTTGTTGCACCACTTATGTGGATTTGCTAATATTTCCAGCACATGGAATTGTACTTGGGAATGAACTAATCATCCCCTATTTATAAGAGGAGGTTGGTCAAAATTTTTAGTGATTTTTCAATGTGGGAAAAGACTTTTCTTGGTCACCAAGAAATCTTGAATATATCTCCTATATTCTTTTTCCCATAATTAAAATATTCCACAAAAATCCCACCTCCTCAATATATGGATGATTTTCGAAAATTAAGTGTTTACAAGAATCCAAGATTTGGATCTTCTTGAATTTATGAGATATTCTTGTATTTCAAGAAATACATATCTTCCATAATATCTTTTCAAGAAAATCAAGAAAATCTTTCTTGCCCACTATATTTTCAAAATTTTGAAATCTTCTACATAGATAACCAAGTGGGAGATTTATTGAATTTAATGAGATAATCTTGTATTCCAAGAATACATATCTTCATTCCATAACAAAATTCAAAGAAAATCTTTCTCCCTCTTTTATCCATATATTTCGAAAATTAGAGGAAATATTAAGCAACAGTGTGCACAGTTAATTGTATAGAGATTACTTGACAACGTTCCATGACAAATAAATTTATCATAAAGAGAAATGGTAACAACTTTATCAAAAGTAACCGAATATCCATCAAGGTAAAGTTTAGAAACTGAAATTAAATTCTTTCTAAAATTCGGAACGTAAAGAACATCTCTTAAAATTAAAACTCTGTCTTCAAAAGACAGGTTCACTTCTCCCACTGCTTCAGCTGCCACTCTCGTAGCATCGCCCAATGTGATGAGGATCTCACTCCCACTAAGTTGCCGGGTCCGCTTGAACCCCTGTAAAGTGAAACAAACATGATCAGTGGATCACGTATCCACCACCCATAAATGGGAGGCATACGCCGCTAAGCAAGTTTCAACAACTAGTGCGTGAGAATTACCTTTCTTTCCATTCCTTTTGGGATTGGAACAAACTGACCTCCAATGTCCTTTTTCACCGCACTTGAAGCACCTCCCCTTAGCTGGCTTGCTCACTCCTCCACCTCCCTTCACCTTTTCTTTGCCTTTGGCAACACTTGAGTTCACTTGCTTGTGGCTTTTGTCCTTTTTCTTGTTCTTACCACCCCTTGACCTAGAAGAAGAAGAAGGTCCATTTGCCACCAAGGCTTAACTCTTTTGCCCCAATATCGCCTCTGCCGAGACTAAAGCTTGCAACAGATCAGGCATCGAGAACTTCTTGATTATTCATCTGGTAGTTCAGCCTGAATTGTTCAAAACTTTTCGGCAGAGAATGGAGCACGAAATCGATTTGGGTCTCGATGTCGTATTCGGTGCCAAGTACCTCAAGTTTGTTAGGGTGAGCCATCATCTGGAGAACGTGCTCCCTTACGGGCGTTCCCTCCACCATTTTCATAGAGAGCAAGTCCCTCAAGGTGATCTGACAAGCCACGCGGTTCTGATGTTGAAACATCGCTTTAAGACTAGTCATGATGTCTGCAGCGGTCTCAACGTTCTGGTGTTGGTGTTGCAACACATCTGACATTGAAGCCAAGATGGTACACTTTGCCATTTAGTTGGAACGCTCCCAGTCAGCATACTCTTTCTTAACCGATTTAGTTGACTCATCATTTGGCTTTTCTGGTTTAGGTGTAGTGAGAACCCAGTTATGGCTTTGTGCAGTGAGGACAATAGTAAGTTTACGACTCCAATCAACGAAGTTTTCACCAGTAAGCAAATTGTCTTTAAGTATATTGAACAATGGATTAAAAGGTTACGACATGATGAACTGAAATAAATAATAATATGCATAAGCACAAATATATCACAAAATTCGATCACATGTTTCATATTAAAATCTCAAAAAAATATGAACATGCATCAGTCAACATCTCAAAACAGTTTAAATAAGCCACGTGGGGTGGGTCATTATTTAAACACATTGAAGCAGGTTACAAACCTTTAATATCCAGATTAATAGTTGGCTCCCACTTGACCAATATAAAATTGACAGGGACTTCGGGGAAGTATATGCATATCAATTTTATACCTAAGTAATAACCATGATTAAATACAGAATTATTATTTCGCTTTGATCGAGCCTCGTGGGGAGGGTCATCGTCGCCACTAGTAATAATCCACAATCATCCATTTGGAATTTATTCATGTGAAAGCTATCTTTTGACCGTCCCGTGGGGGGAATTTCTCCAAAAGAATTCACAAATAAATAAATCATGGAGGTCAAAATTAATTCAATTTTATTATCCGGAATAAATTTTTTAATTAATTATTTAAGCATACTTAGTAATTTTTCGAAAGTGAGATTTTTCAAAACATTTTCTCATGCATCGCAAATTCAAACACAATTTAAATAAGCATAAAATAATGCATAAACATCAAGAAAAAAAATTAAACATATTGGGCACATATATCCAATTGTCATGGTTAATTTTTGTCATGTCTTGAACTTGAGAAATCGTCTTCATAGCCTTCATCGTTCGTCTCGAAAAGCTCCCACTTGACCGTCTTAAAAAAATACCTTGTCAAGCCACGTCATCGACCAGCTCGCGGGTCGGAGTGCCAGGCTAGCACTCCCCCGGCCGTGTCGAGTGGTGTCCATCTTGTATCGTCTTGCCCGGGCGCCAGCGCGCCGCGCCGGCGGTGCACGCCCCGCTTCGGCAGCTCTCAGGCGGATCTCGGCGGCGTCGCAGCGTGCAGATGCGCTCCCTTGCATCGGCCAGCGCCACAGCGCATCACACGCCCTCGGCGGCGTCGCCCTTTCTGCAAATACGTCATACTGGAGGCTGGCCGTCTTGGCGCCCACCACTGCGTCGTAGCGTGTGCCTCCTTGGCACGTTTCTCGCGACGACACCCACGCCCTCGCCCGGTTTGGATCCGTCTTTTAATTCTTAAGTCCGCCTCCGTTTCCGATCCGGTTATAATTTATTTACAAAAATAAATAAACCTAGATCTAGACTAGTTTATTACATTGATCAAATCAAACAAATTCTAATCTACTCGTGGATTTTCTCACGAGGTAAAATGAATTCGAAAGAATCGAATTAAAAAACCACAATTTATATGCATGCATAAATAAACAAATTAAATTCCATGACAATTGGATACCTGCAAAAAAGATCTAGCAATTCTACTATCCAATTTCAAATTTAATGAAAACGAATTAAATTACAATTTAAAAATCAGAGCCCAAAACCGAGGCTCTGATACCAGTTGTTGGGGAATTAATTGCCCGGATCTTTTCGGGATGAATATTTAAATACAAATTTAATTCTAGCAATTATTACTAGCATGAATTAATCCTATAGTAATTCAAATAATAATTTCAACAACAAATCATGCATATAAACAGTTCACATAAATCCTACGCATGCGGAATTGCTACTGGTTTACGTGAACTAACCTCTTGGAGTGACAATGGTCTCGTCAATAAAACACACCAAAAAGCCTTCCCAAGTATTCCCTAATCCTTGCTCGTCAATCCGGTGGAAGGAAGCTCGCGAACAATTAACAAAAGGGAAAAATAAAAATTTGTTGCACCACCTTTGTGGATTTACTAATTTTTCCAGCACATGGAATTGTACTTGGGTATGAAACATTCATCCCCTATTTAAAGAGGGTGTTGGCCGATTTTTCCATATGGAATAGGGAGGAAAAAATCTTTTCTTGATCTCCAAGAAATCTTGAATATATCTCATATATTCTTTTCTCCATAATTAAAAAATTCCATAAAAATCCCACTCTCTCTTGTTATGGTATATTTCGAAAAAAATAGGAAAAAGAAACCAAGATTTGGATCTTCTTGAATTTATGAGATATACTTGTATTTCAAGAAATACATATCTTCCATAATATATTTTCAAGAAAATCAAGAAAATCTTTCTTTCCCTTTTATTTCAAATTTTTTGAAATTTCCATATGAATAACCAAGTGGGAGATTTCTTGAATTTAATGAGATAATCTTGTATTCCAAGAATACATATCTTCATTCTATAACAAAATTCAAAGAAAATCTTTCTCCCCTTTTTATTCATATTTTTCGAAATTCTTAGAAAAAATAGCAACAAGAATTTATTTTATTTTTAAACACATTTTTCAGTTATTGGACTTTATGTTGGGCTACTTGAGGGACCTTTAGGAGAATTAAGATTGGACCTTCCAATGGATCTTGAATTATCAATATTGAGCCACAATATTATTCAAGCCCATAAATATTAATTAATCTCACTACATAATTAATATTGCACTATCCATCTTAACCCATATTACAGTTAATATGGCTCCCGGTTATTATTTCCCGTGTTTAAGATTATCTAGCCCATTAATTAATTCAAGCCACTGAAATAGCTTTCCATTAATTAATATCTTTTATCCTTGGTAAAGGAACGGTTCAACATTATTATCCATACCGGAAACTGGTTCCACTTGCAAGATTTAGTATGATAAAACTTAAGAACCTCCCAAGGGGGCAAATCGAACAAGCGTACTTGCACACGATTCTCCGAATTAAATCTTAGCAATCGCATGTGACCAATAATATTGCCCAAGATATAAAGTATTGAATCTCGTTGATTCTCTACCCGTAATAAGTCAAAAAGCAATAGTTACTAACCACACGCGATCCTATTTAAGGGGATCGAAGATTAATAAATAACGAACCACCGAGGTCTAATTCTTCCTAGTTCGATTCAAAGAATTTGTCCTCCTCAGAGGTCCTCTTGATGCACTAGACATGCACTAGTGTAATCTCTTGGTCAAGACAAACCAATCTGAGCCTTACACTTCAACCTTTCACGATGGATTGTTCATTTCCATCTAGGTCGTGAATGGTGTACTTTTGGTTACAAGGAACTGTTAATTTAATCTTCTGTGATGTGGTATCACTAAATTAACTACAATGTAACACGTACTATTTATTGAACAGTTATGCAGTAAATATATGTAACATTCGATGATATTTAAAGCATCAGTGATAAACAATTTATTTCAGTAAATAAGTCCAAAATTCAGTCTGATTATACAAAGTAAAAGCATAATTTCCAGTATAATCCAAACACTACTACATGATGATGAAAAAAAATATATTTTTAATAATTCGATGGTGTAATTTGGTGGTTTGAGTCTTCACTTAAGGCAGTTGATCACAAATCAGAAGGAGGAGCCATATAACAAACAACGGGTGAAGTGAATGAAAAGAGGAGTATCGTTTTGTTCATATAACACACATTTTTCTTTATAGTAATTCATATGTGTGTATATAGGAACATAATTTTCAATATATTACATATATAGTAACAAATATATGTACTAAAAAGACAAATATATGTTATTTTTTCTTACAATAACACATACTTGTACTTACAGTAATACATGTTTACCCTTATAGTTGCACAAACTTGAGAGCGAGTTTTCTTGTTTAGCCTTAGCTCGATTTAAAAAAAAATTAAAATTAGTTGATCTGACCCAACCTGCAAAGGATCTGCAAATTTTCAACCCAATAGTAGGATGTGGCGGGTATGGACATAATGTATGAATCTAAAATTTTACAATATTGTATATAAAAGTTTGTTTATTAGCAATTGTTTTGAGAAACTAGTAGACATGAGAGCAAAATGAAAAAAAAAAAAAAAAAACAAAGCAAAAAATTAATATTCTAACTAAAAGAACTTTTATTTTTTAAAAATTGTGTGAAAGAATTCATAAGTCTATCTTGACAAGGTACTATATGCATCATGTGCACCGTGTAAGTCAAGTGTATTTTTTAATTATGCACCTTGTTTTATCAAAACATGAACTTACTTATACTGAAAAATACAATTTGTCTTCACTGACACAAATTGCATGTTTCAATGTAAAGAAATTTGTATATTTCAATTAAATGAGTTGCACATTTAAAAAATACATTTGAATTGCACGGTACAATTAGTACACATGAGACCTATTCTTCTACATTTATGGGACGAAATGAGTATTGTTTTAAGGTTCCATTGATTTTGTCAAGTCTTAAACGATGGGATCGACAAAGATTAAACATTTAACCATCGAGTGAGTCTCATGTGCATTCAGGTGCATCGTGCACTTATAGTGCATTTTAGAATTGTGTAACTTGTTTACACTGAATCGTATAATTATTAATATGAAAAAATAGTTGCACGTTTTAGTATAAATAAGTGTTATCTTTCAATATAATAAATTTCATAATTTTAAAATGCACTATAAATGCACAATGTACCTAAAATTGAATACATACAAGACATAGTCTTAACCATCGAATTTTTTAATTTAAATTAATAAACGGTCTCATTTGCATAGTCCACCAAATTAGCACCCCAAATTGGTGCAAAAACTTATTATTAGTAGTGAGTGATAATCCCATTCATGCAACACATGCAACTCTCCTAAAAACAAAACCAGGAACCCCCTCTAAATAAAGTTGTCTAGTTGCAAAGCACACACTGCTGTAACACCAAAAATGTCAATAAAGAGATAACAGGTGAAAAGGGTTTGGAGCAATCATCACTACTTTGATTATCTTTTTACTTGCCTTTTCTTTATTTCTTAAAAAAAGAGAAACCTTTTTTCTCCCATTTTTATTGCCATCAAATGTGTGCACTTGAATAAATCTATAATGCAATATTTTCTCATCATCATCTTTTCAAATGCTGCTAAGTATTGTATGCATGCAGGTGTATCGTGTACTCATAGTGCATTTTAGAATCATGCAATTTATTATATTGAAAAATACAACTTTTTTATATCGAATCATGCAATTATTAATATAGAAAAATAGTTACACGTTTCAGTGTAAACAAATTACATCATTCTGTATAACAAGATTCTAAAATGCACTATGAGTTCACGGTACGCCTGAATACGACCAACTCCTTTTCAAAAGCTTTACTGTATAGGATTATGATCATCACACTATTGCATATCTATGATTTTCATTCTTGATCTATTTTACACACACTTGTATAAATATGTGCCAACAATTATGTATTAATAGATACACATGATATGAGATCTAATGATTATTGTACTATCAACTTGTTTGAATAGATTGTGGAGTTCGTGTAAATTAATTTTGAGTATCCACCATAATCTATTTTGGTCAATGCTTCCACTCATTACTACTTTTAAATGTGCATGCATGTGCTAACAAACTTGACCTCATCAATCACCCATAATCCAAATTATTAAGACATTAATTTTAGGAATTAAAATAACCACTCATGTGTAATCTTAAAATAAAACCAGTTAATAATTAAGTATATATCTGTCATTGTCTATTAGTCAGAATGAAAAGTGTTGCCAAAATCTAGTTAAGTACTAAGGTCTAAGAACGTGTTTTGAGATTTTAATACTAGTTTATGATATGGTGTAATGATCGATAAAGTATGACAAAGTTATTAATAAGTACATTTCAAAATTATAATTTATTAATAAATATAAAATAATTATATATAAATACATTTACATTTTTGTATGTAATTTTGGTTATATATGTAATTTCGTTTGTATTTATTTATAATTTGCATAAAAAATTATGTAACTATTAATAATTTTTACGTAAAGTATAACATAAAGAAATTTTAATTTTTCCACTAGTCCAGTTTGTATTTTTTCTTCGAAGTTCGAACTAATTAATACATTTTGATCTAATAACGTAAAACAGCCTAATCGGAGAATATATACTCTAATATAATTAACCCAAACTATGTTATATAAATAATGGGTTTTTTTTTTTTTTGAGCGCAATATAGATAATGAGGTTAAAGTACAGTATTAGTTAATGACTGCTATTTTACCTAGATGGTTTAGTTAACATGTGCATTAAAAATTAAGAATAGAAATCAGCATAGGATTCTTCATAAAAGTTCACTTCAACATAAATTATTAATTCTTTGATACAAAATATTAGTAATCTACGCAATAATTAGTGTTTGAAATTAATATTGTAAGAAACTAAAATTAAGTCATATATTGATATGAACGTCATTAAAGAGTTCTTCTCATTCTTCCTTTTAGAGAATGTTAAGAGGAATGACAAAGTCTAATATGAAAATTTTTATACATGAAATTTTTTTAATTTACAACTAAATTTTGTAATTGGTGAAAGTAAAACAAAATTAAGTGGTTCATGGTTTACTCGGCCCAAGTGATTCATGGCTCACCCTGCCCAAATAAGTCATAATTTAGGTTTCATTATTTAGTGTTTAGGGTGTAGCTGATTGATTTAGGACAATTTTATAAATTTTCATACATGACAATTTTCACACTAGACCTACTCAAGAGGAATACGACCGGAGTTTCGAGACCATAAAACAACCTTTTTATCAATTATTTTCAAGATTTGAGCTTTATTACTCGAGTCTCCAACACAATCCACAATTACTATTTACTAATACAAGTAAAATTTAAGTAGGTTCTTCATGAACCCAAATTCACACAACTCTATTTTTCGAGTGTCACTATTATGCATGAACAATATTAATAGTGATAACAATGATACTTGCAAGAAAAAAATCATATGAACTCGAATTTATAGAAATTTTTGCCTTAAAATTTTATTTTGATGTTATGAATCATCACTTGTTAAATGTTACTCTCTCCATCCTTATTTATATTGCTCAAATGGAAAGGGCACGAATTTTAATAAAATTGTTGTTTATTAATATTAAATGTTGCAAAATTACTTTTTATTAAAAATATAGAGGTAATTTCTACTTTATGGACGAGAGATGTCTTCCTGTAAGAGGTTATTTTGATTTTTGAGTGTATAATATAGTCATAAGTAGCGTAAATAAAAAATATTTATAAGAAATTATTTTAAGTGAGTAAAGTTGCTTTTTTAATAAATGAAAAAACGAAATAAGAACGTCTAATTATAGAAAACGAGCTATGTAAAAGAAGACGGAGGGAGTATATTATACCATCGACATCTAGGATGCATGGGTACTTTCTAATTTTTTGAATAATACAAGATCGGATCTTTCATTGGATGCTTGGAGTGCAGCGGATCACGGGTGGGATCACGACCCGATACGCCACGTGGCGTGTCCCAATTAAAAATATTAAAAATAATTTTGGGTACCGTGTCGGATACACGGATATGGTACACATGGGGTCAAATTTGTAAAATTTATTTTATTTTTTACCTTGAAATAAATTTATTTTATATTAAATTAACCCAAATTAGCCCACAAACAGTAAAAAAAATAGACTCTCTCTATTGCTCACACAATCACACAACTGTAAAATTGTTAGCCGTTCACATATTTTATTACGATGTTCATCTCGTTTTGATTTTATATTTGTTTCGGTGTTAAAAAATTGCATAAGTTTCAAAGACACAATTTCAAAAAAAATTATGGAAATATTTATATATACAATAAAAATATAAAATAATTTAAAAAATTATAATCTTACCCAATTACTTTTAAAAATCTGTATCCCATTATCAGCACCATATTGTACCCGTATTGCCGTACCCGTATCCGTGCAACCTAGATCGACATGTATCAATAATAAAAAAAAAACCCAAGGACAGGAAATCCAAACATATCATCCGATAAAGATATTGCACTAATTAAGACCCACATGTAAATTATAATCGTGCACATGCCCATCACGCTTCTCAGCCCAAATACCCACCTCTTTAAAACGCAATTCGTGTATATTTCAATATCATTTACATACGAAACATGTGTGTTAAATGTTGCTCACTCTGTCCTGTTTTAGATTGTCCATTCACTATATGACTCGTGTTTTAGTGAGCGAATTGTTTATTAGTATTTGAAATAATTAAATTTTTTTTAAGATGGGGTATGATAGTTATACCCTCATCTATCATTCACCTTCTTAAAAATCATTATATTATTTTATATATTAATAAACAGCTCATTCGCTAAAGCACGAATCAACTAATTAATGGACAATCTAAATTAGGACGGGGGAGTAATACATAAAATAATATTTAAAATAAAAAATTTAGTAATATTCATTCATCAAATCATCTTTCGGACAAGCCTTACCTTACTAACGTATTGCATTCTAATTAACACCACCACAAACTCTCAAAATTAAAGCAGTGAGAGTTGAAGATCACCCCAAAATAAAACCACATGCTGAAACTAGTAAATCAGAAGCTATTTTCAGATCGGCACGTCCGGAAAACTTCCCCACGCATAACATCGATAGGCATGTGCTCGTGAGTATACCTCTCGGGGCCCACGTACATGCCCGTCTTTTCCAAAAGATGAAGCCCTTCTTCTCTCCCGTATCTTGACGAATAGAGCTTCAGGTACTCGATGTCCTGAATGCAACACCATGGATAATAAAGAGAGAATCACAAAATACAATGAATAAAAAGAAACAATGAACAGAAGACATGGAACATATGAATACTCGAGATTCAATGGTGAAATCGAAGCATTGGAAACGAATCTGCATGGTTTATAAACTGAAAGAAAGATTAATAGATAACTTCGAGAATATTGGTATAAAAAGTTTAATTTGGATGTTACAATTTAGGAAGGCCACTGCAATAAGCACCTGAATCTCTTGTTGCATATAGCTCTCCAGAGCTTGAGACAATTTAGTACTCCCTCCATCCCATTGTATTTGTTGTTTAAGGATTTTTGACACGAATTAAGAAAGATATTAAATGGCAGTAAATATATGTGTAATGTGACAATTTATCCTTTTGTTTATCTACATGGGAGTAAATTTGCTTAATTAATGCATATTATCACTAAAAACTAAGTATAAGGGCAAAACTGGAGTATTATATTTAATTCACATATATTGGTGCAAAATGATAATTATTTTGGAACAAAAATTCTTCTCTAGAAAGACAATTAAAATGGGACGGAGTCACAGAGGGAGTATAATACATGCAAGTTTTGACTAAGAAGACAAGATAAGCAAAGAAGAAATTACTACGCTCATACCTCAACATTTTACTTGAAAGGCAAATACTTCTATGCACCGTGCAACTCAAGTGCATGTATTAGTTGTTTTACTAAAAGGTATTAGTTGGTCAATATTAGTTGTTTTCATTGAACAATATTAGTTGTGCACCAGTTGCACGACACTGAGCTTTAAAATATATAAATTCTCACCTACATGAAACAGTTACACTTGATACATTATGGCACATTACCAAAAGATTAAAACTACCTGTAAACCACTTAGAAGCCTCTCGAGTCGTAAAGAGGCAACTGGTTCATGCGAAGATGAGAACACTTCTCCAGGGTAATATAAGACTCCATCACCTGGAGGTAGGCTCCGCCTAAATCTAATCTGAAAAAGGATATAGAAATGTGTCAGAGATCAGCAAATGGATTAACCAGACAAATACTTCTATGCACCAGTTACACCGTGCAACTCAAGTGCATTATTAAATGGTATTAGTTGTTTTACTAAAAGGTATAAGTTGGTCAGTATTAGCTGTTTCACTGAACAATATTATTTGTCCACCCAAATGTTAGTTAGATTATAAAAGGCACTGATGATGTAGACCGAAGAATAACCTCAGCACTAGGAACTGTTGCCTTCTCATAGCAATTAGCGCCCCAGTAGAGGAAACCTGTCCCGCCTTCTTTCCATACGCGCCACATCACCGCTCGGTGCTGTGTACCCCGCATCCCCAGGTGCCAATTAGGATGAGGATCCGAGGGTCCCATACACACGTATGTCCACCACTCCTATAAAAGGGTGTCAATCAGCCAAAGACAACAGTAGAATATAGCCAACTTTACAAGAAGCAATATAAATAACAGTCATCATCCAGACATGCTATTTAAAATAAGGGTTAATTGCAACATAAATCATCGCATTTTCACGTTTTTCTACTACAATAAATATTTTTAAAACTCGCAATTCGATGCACGGCCTTCCAAATTGTTGCAATTCTACCAAATGGCAATTTTCCAGCAAGTCTTGCTGACGTGGCAGTGTAAGAAATTGCAAAAAAATAAAAAGGTTGAAACAATAAAAAAGGTTGTGAGACAAAGTGGGATAACTAGAGTGGTTAGAGCACCACTATCTATGCCCGAGAGGTCATGGGTTCAAGTCATTTGCCTTACCCAAATAAACTTAAAAGGTTGTGAAGTTACTTGTAAATTTTTTCAAAGATTTTCCAGCTGCTAAGTCATTATAAGTTACCGGAAAATAGCCATATGATATAATTTCAAAATTCAAAAAGCTAGTGTATTGAATTGCGATATTTACATTCATATGTTTTAAATTGAAAAAAAATGAAAAAGTCATTATTTTTATGCAATTAACCCTTAAAATAATGATAAATGAAGAATGCACCTTTACACAACAGAAACATATATAATAAGAAAAAAGAGCCTTTGGACATCTAGATATAAACCAGTTACTTCTACGTTTGCCCTGAAAGGTACGTACTGGTGTTACTTGGTTTCTTTTAGGGAAAATTGAGAAAGCAACTTTTGAGCATCCAAATTATAATTCAAAATATATTTGCTCCTCGAGTTAAAAGAACCCTAGCAAACATATAATAAATGGAAGTTTTGCTCTATTTTCTATTCATTTTTTGTATAGTAAATTATAAATACTGAAAGGTGTAAAAGGTAAAATGTCATCAAATATAAAATATATTATATAAAAAATTTAAAAAGATAATTTTACCCCTATTTCGTATAACTGAACATATAAACCATCGAATTTAGTCAATTTACAATTATCAATATCAATCAATGTCCCATAATTATTTTCTTGAAAAACAAACAGAAAATTGAAACTAATCCAACCCTCCTACCCTTATATCCACCAATACACACACACAAGCACACATATATATTCATCTATATACATGTAAAGAAATAGAAATTTCCTGAAAGAAGAATAACAATATTAAATGAAACTTACTCAAACAAATATTTATGAAAAGATTAAAAAAAAAAACGTAAACGCTTGCTATTCGCAGCATTTTCAAGAAAAGTTTTGATCATTGTTCTCCCACCACTACCACCACACAAAAAAAAAAAAAAAACCAACCCACACAACTCCACTCCTTCTATGGGCAACAACATGCATTCTCTCGCTCTTTCTTTTTTCATGAGCAAATAGGATAAAGTACTTCTGCATATTAACCTTTCCAAACTTACCTGGTACACATAGTAGAACCAACTTGACTGTCTCGAGAAAGGAAGGACGATCTATTAGGTTGCACATTCTCCTTTAAAATGTTTCTACATGAAGTTTTTCTATTGAGGTCAAAGTAGGTATGAAACTCAAGCAGCACAATTTTTTTAATATCAAGCCTCTGTCCGCTCAAAATTATATCTAAGCAAAAGGACTAATGTTTTTTTCCCAAGAAGAATTGATTTTAAACAGATGAGGATCAAAATACATTACCTCACCATTTTCAGGATGAATTTCTGCTATGATATCCTTCGCCAGATCTTCACGGTTTCCTATCACCCATTCACTGCAAGGAAAAAGGATACAAGTTTTCATTCTGTAATGTTTTTAATGATCCATGATAATGGAATAATAACTTCAGGTGAATGGTTCAGATTTGGTAGCAGCTATACACACTTAGAACTAAAATATACTCCCTCCGTCACCTTTTTTCTCGTCTTTTAACGAGCGAGTTGTTTATTAGTATTTAAAATGATAAAGTGACTTTTAAGAAGGGGTATGATAGATCTATCTCTCCTCTCATATGTGTCTCCTTAAAAATTACTTTATCATTTCAAATACTAATAAAAAACTCGCTCGCTAAAATAGGAGAAAACAGTAACTGTGAACAAAGAGTTGGGACGGAGGTAGTATTAAATTAGAACCTTAAGGTGATGTTTGTTTTGGGTTTTAAGTGACTTTTAAAATCTGGTTTTTGAAATTCAGGGGTTTTGAAATCCTAATAAGTAGTCAGGAGTGTGTTTGTTATGGATTTTGAGTAGGGTAGCATTTAAATTATAGGTCAAATCAATGTGAAAGATATAATGACTTTGTATTATTATATTACTATTATTATTATTGTTGTTGTTGTCGAGTGTGATTGTGATGATTTGATGATGAGAATTATGATTCAAATATATTAAAGTGTAAGGACAGAGAATTGCTTATGTTGGAACGTGTGGTAGTAGGTTTATAGGTGTTGTAGTGATGTTTTTTTTTTAAACCGGATTCAAAATTCCAAACTAGAACCGGCTTTAAATTTCAAAACCCAAATCCTGGTTTTAAAACCCAAAACAAACATCACCTAAGAGAAAAGTTAAGATCTTAATACCTTGTGCAATATATTTGGGTGTGAGGACGAAGAAACTCTGGAACTTTAAGAAAAGACTCAAAGTTATTAGAAGCCAAGGGTGCATCACTAGGACCTGCAATAAGTGAGAAACCCATCAGAGTACATCCCTAATTCAATGCTACAGCTAGTATCGAACAATTTCAGAAAGATATTAGAATAAGCAATAAATAGAGACTAGCCCGTATACATATGTATGGTATTCTTTTATGACTCGGTATGTGGGATGCAATCCTCCCAGACTAGCCCATATATATTTATACGAGGCACAAAACAAAGTATATGGTGAATTTTCTAATATAGTAAAACTATTCAAATGAATTTTTTACACAGATAATATTGTTGACTATACAGCTAATTGACTAGAATTGGCATGGTCATAGAAAATTATAGGCCAAAGTTCATGCTACCCTAAATGTTTGGTTTAATGTGTTGAGTCTGTTGTCCTAATAGTTTATAAAATACCCAACCTCACCTTAACCCATTAAGTTATCTCATTTGAGTTAAATCTTTCTGTATAAAATTTAAGTTTATATTTGTACTTTCGCACTTAATAAAAGCAGCCATCTTTGACAATTGTATACTATCGACGTTCAAACTATTTTATCGTGTATTATATGATTGCACTAAATTTAGATATTAAAATTCCAGTAGAGCTTCAAAATCAAGTTCGATAAAACTACCGGAGATGGATTAATCATTTAACAAAATTCACAAGAGTCTAAGAGACTAGTTACTCACCAGTATAATAAGTTGTCATGATGCGGGCATCAGGTGCATATGCATGAATCTCACTTGCCATGTTACGAATACCATCATAATGCTCAAGATTCAGTGGCTGGAGATGAAGGATAAAGCCCAAGAAGAAGGAAGGATAATGAGTAAGAAACAAAGTGTTGAATAAATATCATGATTTAAGAAGCATAAACACAATTAACATTTAAGAGCTACTTATTGGCCATTTTGGATAATATTGATTAGGAAGAAATTGGAAGGATAATTTGGTTAAAATAATAGTTTTCTTATGTATGTTACCATTCTTGCAGATGTTGCTAAGGCTAATTCACAACTGATGGAGGTAGAGCTTAAGTCCTATATCTCTCAGTTTTACTTTCTAATGAAATGAGATAGCTCGTTATCCATATTTCCTTCATGTCTTGTTATCCAAGACACATCGTTTAGAATATATCTAATATCTTCCCTTACATCTATCGCAGAATATCCCAATCCTTTGTGTCAGTACCAGAATACTCCAATTTCTATCCGAGCCTACGTGGCACTACCAAAGCCCTTTATTTTATTTTCTAATTAATTTGTCTTTTAAAATTCTAATCACAAATTTAGTTAAGGTAAGAATCAATTATGGTCTATCAATTAAAGATTAAGCAGTTATTGCATCAAATCTTTTTCCTATACGATTTAGTCAATATCTACAATTGGAAATACATTATTATATTTAAAAACACATTATTTATAATTTAGAAAAAAGTTTGAAAGAAGATATATTGCACATATATAACATTAAGAAATAAAAACATATGACTATAATTGAATTGGAAAAATCGAATTAATTAAATATTTAAAGTATGTAATGTAAGATTAATGATATAATTTTTTTTCAACCCGTGTAATACGCGGGATTCAAGAGCTAATAACGTTTATTTTCAAGAAAAATGCATTTTCAGACCCTTAAAAAACCAGACACCACACGATAAAAATCATAAAAAATAAGAAACCGCAAATGATCGATCAAGCATATGAGTTTTTAATCTCTTGTTCGCACCTCATCCCATAAATAGAAGTAGGCCTTTCTCCAATGGTTCTTCGTTCGCAATATCTCCACTTCTCCTTGCAGAAAGTCCTTTGCTGTATCGCCACTAACTCACATTAAGAGACACATATGAAATAATCAATTAAGCAACCAAAGAGCATGATAGAATGAGTGAACAAGGGTAACATACCAGGAGACTACTGGTCCATATGGTACGGCATATGCTGCCAGCCTGGGGTCAGAAAAATACTCATCTGATTTTGGATGATCAGCTGCATATGGTACATCAAAACTTGAATATAGTGCTAGATAAGTCCATACTTTTGAGAGAAATGATGTTTAAGAGTTGTATAATACATGCTGAATATTCTTTAAAGAATATTTCAAATAATGTGAAATGCACATGCTACATATTATACTGGATAACTATTATTCTAGGGGGTGTTTGTTTCCAGTCCCTCACCCGACATTTTTATTCAAATCCATATCCCCCATTGTTACTCTGAATTTTGGAATAGGATTTCAAATCCTATAAAATTATATCCTATAATACCTATTTTACTTTTTTTCACACACAATTTCCAATACACTATCAATCATATATCTCCCACTTTTTAATGGCAAAGTCTTATGTCAATAAATTTTACCGTGCAACTGGTTTACAATTTGTGTGTATTTTAAAACAGTTTTAATTGTTTCATTTTGTTTCATTAGACGATATTAGTTTGATAGTATTAATTGTTTCATTAAAATGTATTAGTTGCTTTACTATAAACTTTATAAAGTGATCATTGTGAACTAGTTGCATGGTAAAACTGTTTTTACATAAAGACCAAATCCTTTTTAATTACTCCCTCTATCCCGTTTTGTTTGTCTTTCTAGAGATATTTTGTTCCAAAATGATTGTCATTTTGCACTAATCTAGAAGAATTAAGTATCATATTTCAATTTTGTCCTTTCACTTATTTGTTGTGATGGTACGCATTAAATGGTCATACAGGTAACTATAAGGACAAAAATGTACACATATTCTTATTGCTATTCAATGAGTTTCTTAATTTGTTTGGAACACCCTAAAACGACAAACAAATTGGGACGGAGGGAGTGTTATTATCTACCTTTTAACTTTACACACGATTTCCAATACACAATTATTCATCTTCATTTTCAAAATCTTACCCTAGCAAATCCGACAAAATCTACACTCCCAAACATATACAAAATCAAAATACACCTTTTACAATTCATCAAATCAATCTAATGGATTTGAAATCCACTCCAATCCACAAACAAACACCTCCCTGGAGTCAAATTATCACCTCAACATCAATAATGTATTATTACCTGGCCATGGACAGGTGTAAGTAAGAACTTGCATACTTTCACGCCACCTGCAAAAGTATGGGCTGATCTTAAATTGAAGCAGCCACAGGAAATGATGATCCAGTGCTTCATACCACTCGCTACTTCCATGCTCAACTCCATATCGGTCTTCAATCACTGTATCAGATATCTAATTTTGGTCAAGGAAATTCATCCTTGTCAATCTTGCAATAAAGATAAAGCAATCGGCCTACAAAATACTATTAAAGAAAGTTAACTGGAATAAAGTACAGTTAGAATATTTTCATTAATGTTGTCACCTATCTTAGCATTTTACAGAGCAATTGATTAAAACAGTCTAAAGCATTAGCATCACATAATTAACCAGAGTTGTTCAACAAAACACAGAAACATATTCCAGGATACACCAATAACAGCAGGAAGAGAAGGCGTGATTGGAAGAATGAAATCCCAGACAGTTAACGTTATCTTAACACGGACTGAAAGATTTGAAATGGCATCCTCCTCCATCATGTCTGCTGACCCATTATCCATATCGAGGTCTGAAAATGATGGCAATTGAAGCACTCTTCTCAAAGATGAAGATGCGGATTTCACTCTATCGACCTAAGAAATTTAAAATAAACATGATCTATTAGAAGCTCACAGCATCATCTGGTTCAATTTTGAAATTGAATTCAAAGATAGGAGATTTTGTCATAATAACTGTAGATCTCACCACTTCATCAAAAGGTTTTCCATCAATGGGCTCCATAAAATCAAGACAGTTCCTTAGTTCTTGATACAACAGATTCTTCTCAGGCTTACCCAGGGGTTTTGCGGTAGATCTGTCACAAATGGTAACTAATCAAGTTTGCAATAATATTTGTAATGTAAATAAATGTGTATTCCTTAATTATTGATGATGTGTATTTTTAACAAACATTAGTTAGTTTCACTAAAAAGTGTTAGTTTATTTTTAGTAAAAAGTACTCCCTCCGTCCCAAGTTTGATTCGAAATTTACTATTTGCACGGAGTTTATTGTGGGAGTTGTTTATTAGTATTATAGGAGATAAAGTTGCTTTTTAGTGAGGGTTTAATGGTTAATTAATGGCATACGGTGTAAATGAAAGGAGATAGAATTGCTTTTAATATAGGAAAAGTAATGGATATGGTGTAATTTTGAGATGTTTGGAGGGTGTAGTTTAAAGTCAAAATGTTGCTTTATTGTCATTTTAGGAAATGTTGAATCTAATTTGGGACGGACCTTTTGGGCAAATGTTGAATCTAATTTGGGACGGAGGGATTAGTTGTTTTACTAAAAAGTAAAATTGCGCATCATTGCACTGTGCAACTAGTGCACAGGGAACAAACTCGTTAAAGATTGATTACGGGCTTGGTGCTTTACAAAAATATGGGGTAGATTTCTTTCCTAGATTAGTGACCATAGAAGTTCTATAAATATGCAACTCTTTTCCTATCAGTATGGCAAATACTTCTATGCACCAGTTGCACCGTGCAACTCAAATGCATTTTTAAATGGTATTAGTTGTTTTACTAAAAGGTATTAGTTGGTCAGTAATAGTTGTTTTCAATGTTCATTGATCAGTATTAGTTGTGCACCAGTTGCACGGCACAACTGGTGCACCCAAGTGTTACTCTCAATATAAATAGATTTCTTTCACCCCAGATTAGTGACCATAGTGGTTATAGAAATATGCAACTCTTATACTATCAACAAACATTGAATTTCTTCCATTCTTTGATCATGAAAAAATAATAAGAGATAAGGTCAAATTTTACAGCTTAATGTTAACTATAGTTAAGAGGTTATATTCTCACTCTGTGTCAGCTCTGATAGCTGTAATAATGACCTCTCCTTCATATTGACCGGGGGGCTGCGTGTCTGGTACATCAATTGAAACCCAAATTGAGGTCGTTTCTCTGTAAAAAAACAATAATCATTTGATGTTATACATTTAATTCAGACTTCAATATACAATAAATTTAGTCGTCTCTTTCTAGAATAATAAAGACAACATTACCCAGGAAAAAGGGTCAGCTGAGACAAGGGCACTTCTAGAGGCACAAGAGCATCTGGAACACCTAAAATTGGAACTACACGTCTCACCTTCAACGACTCACCAACGACCAATCTGCATATTTCCAAGAAGTTTAGCTTCGTCATTTTACTATTACAAACAGTCTGAAAAAAATGAACATTTAAGAGACAAACCTATCACCAGAAGTGGAGCACAGGTCAGTACACTGCATCTGCACTGTTCCAGCAACACTAGATCCAGCCCAAGAAACTTTTGGACGTATAGCTATCTGGAAACTTTCCCTCTCATTTCTTGCAGCTAAAAGAGATATCTTCAAGGTAAAAAAAATGTCAGAATGAAGAAAGCAAATACACTGCGGATAACATATGACAATACAAAATTTGTGCTTCAAATGTTAGCAAGTCAACAAAGAGTTGCAAATATTTGAGTTGGTCTTACATAAAACAATTTTTTCGTGCAACTGGTTTCACAACTATCACGTTATAGTATTACAACTGATACCTTTTCATGAAACAACTAATACTATCAAATTAATATGTTTTAATGAAACAACTAATGCTACCTAAAAATACACACAAAGTGCAAAGCAGTTGCACAACACTGGTTTATGCAAGACTGTCATACATGAAAGCAATGTTGCCTTGTAATTACACATCTGATATGGAACTACAATCAAGAGACCAGGACCAGTATGACAGAAATGAATGCATAAACTTGTAAACTTGTGCACATCTTGAAATGGGGTTAATCTAAAAAATCGCTCCTCGTCTATATACCCAACATTTGATTCTCCTTAATCTATTTACCCACATTAGACATGACCAAAGGATGTAACTATCACATCTTAGCACAAGATAATACAGTTTGATCAAACTTACGGGCTCTAATATACGAGGCATGTCCTGTGGCCCAACATTTGCTGTACTTGGCATGCACCAGGCATGCACTAATTCTGAAGAATGAACTTTGAGGGGATCAATTGAATCCCTCAGTAAATTTGGATCCTGTACGCCACTTTCACTCCATCCATACGCTGTCCCACCTCCTGCAACCCCCTCGACTGGTGGTACTATCACCTCAAGAAGAAGGAATTACAACCAAACCATTTCACACACACATATATATCACACCCATTATATATAAAAGTATTAGCATATACTCATCAGTCAATCTCAATTAAGAATCTGCACAGACAGAATAAATCATCCTTTCCCCTAAAGTAGTACTTTCCACTATTTTTTCCACCAAAATTCAACTACCGTACAAAAACTAATATTCCACAATAATACAAGTGAAAAATGGGGCCAAATTTCAGAATCATAACTTCAAATAAGAATCCTTGGAAAAAATAGAAGAACCAAAACGATTATAACAAAGATCAAACGAAATAACAGGATTCCACCATCCGCATGCTCATAAAATAACTAAGATTAATGACTAAATAACATATTTTAATAAATTTCATAAGCACGGTTAAAATTAACGAAATCGCATACAAAGAAAAACGAAAAAAAAATGCAAAATGACACTTACCGGAGTTCTCCATTGGACGGCAATAACCTTAAAACTGCGGAAAATTAAATTAAATATTTTGTTTTTTCACAGGCGGTTTTAGAGCTATGAGAATTTTGAAGGAAATTGCAGGAATTATGAGGATTTAATGGAGAGAAAATTTCGGGCGTGCGTGGCGTTAAACAAACAGAGCTAAATGATCAATGTGACTATGTGAGAAGAGAAAGAATTGATACTTACACTCTAGATTTGCTAATTCCACACCTGAATTCCACCTAAGTTGATATCACAGGAGTTGCGTGATGAGTTTCCAAATCTGGCGATTTTTGGAGACAATCTATGTGCACACGTCATTTTTTTATATTATTTTATTTTATAAAAGAAAAGTTATAGTATTACTTAAATTTTTATTTTATTTTCATATCGTTTAACGCGTCCAACTAAGGCTATTTTCAATATTTTAATTTAGAAGTCGGTTTTGTGTCGAAAGTCTAAACAAATAGGTATTTTTTTTCACTATAGACTATAGATTGAGTGGGTCTCATGTGCACTCAAAAACAATTTTAGAATCGTGCAATTTGTTATTTTAAAAAGTACAATTTATTTACATTGAAGCGTGCAATTATTAATATAAAAAAATAATTGCGCGCTTTAGTATAAATGAATTGCACTTTTCAGAATAACATGTTGCGGGTTTTTAAATTGAACTATGAGTGCACATTGCACCTGTATGCATATAAAACTTGGTCTAGATTGTACATTATTTTATGGCAAAATTTGGGGTAAACAAGTTTCATACTTGTTTTTTAATTCATGAACATATGAACTTATTCAAGTTATGATACGGATTAGAGTTTGTGAGTTAAAAAAATATGTTGAAATAAGTAAAATGAGTCAAATAATTCATTTCATAGCATTAAACTTGTTTATGGGAGATAAACTCTTAAAAGAAATGAAAACAAGGGAAACATATCCTACCTTTTTAAGTGTTTGATATACTTGATGACTTTTCCTTTTTGCCCGAAAGCCCGCATTTTATTTTCCCATTTTTACATGATTATACATCTCAGCTCTTAGGTGGTACTCCCTCTGTCCACCAAATAATGTGTTCATTTCGTTTTGACATGTTGTATAGAACATAATTGATTGTGAATGAAATATAATGATAATTTGAGTAATTAAGTGATTGTTGAACGATGAAGATAAAAAAAATTATGTCCGTAAACGTACTTAATTTACCTTTTCATACAACATGTCAAAACGAAATGAATACAGTTTTGATGGACGGAGGGAGTATTTATTATACCAAACATTATCCTTCTAGGTGGTATTTATAATACTAATTATGATTTAATTCATCATAACAAACACCTAAAAAAGTCAAATATATCATATAAATAAATAAAAAATATCACATAATTTTATATCTTATACCACATAATAAACGTGCTCTTATTTTATCTAGATAATTGCAATATAGCGCATTTTCTTGGTGAGAAGTGAACTTGTAATGATTATTTCACTAAACACGAAACTCTAGTGTATGAATCTCATTCTATAGAATTCTATAATTATTATCTAATTGATAACTTAAATTAATTGTGATGTCAACTAGCCTTTCATTATTTAATACAAAATGTTTAATTTTATCAAGATACTTGCAATATAGCGCATTATTTTATCAAGATAATTGCAATATAGCGCATTTTCTTGGTGAGAACTTGTAATGATTATTTCTCTAAACATGAAACTCTAATGTAGAATGGTATCGTGCCTGTCAAAAAAAAAAGAAGTAAAATGGTATCATGAATCTCATTCTATAGAATTCTTTAATTATTTTCTAATTCGTTAAGATGATGATAACTTAAAATAATTGCGATTTCATTATTTAATACAAAATGTTTAAATTTATTATTATTTAATAAAATAAAATAGTTCAAGTGGTTAGAGCATTACAACTAGAGCTGCCAAAATGGGTCAAGCCCGTTGGGCGACGCCCCCGCCACATTATATATATAGGCGATTGATTGGGTTTTATTCTGAACCCGCTTTGTTTGGGTTGAGGGGTTGGCCCAAAAAAAAAAAAATAATTTTTTATAATATCATTAAATTTAATTAAAATATAAAATGTAAAATACAAAAAATAATTTATTTCTCACTTACGCACGCAATATATAAAAAATATTTTATTTATTACGATTATTTTGTGGCTATATTGTTGCTTAATCTTTTAGTTTATTGTAAGTTTTTTTTGTTTTAATTATTCATTAAGGTATTATTCATATGATGCTTAAAATTTATGCAAACTCTCGTGTGAAACAAGTTCATATTATGAATTTAATATCATTACATTTATTAAATGATATCAATACTCTTATAAACTAATGCTTATAATATTTAATGTTATAATCTCAATTTACAAGTGTCATTATATTAGTTGATAAGTGCAGTGGTAAAAATTTAATGATATTAACAAGTTTTATCGAAGACCTACTCTAAAATTTATTATAAATAATACATGTAAAAAAATAATATTTTATTAAGAAAAGCCCGCGGACTAGCCCGCTACTCGCTATGGGTTGGGTTGAGTTGAGTAGTTTTCGACCCAAACCCGCAGTGGATTGGCCCGCCCAAACCCGCAAAAATGTGGGTTGAAGTAGGTTTTGGGCCGGCTCTACCCACCGGCCCGTTCTGACAGCTCTAATTACAACCTAGCCTCATAGATCATGGGTACGAATTATTTTTCTTTTAAAAAAACTATAGATATATACAAATAATACTCCCTCCGTCCCGCAATAACGTGCACCCCTATCCAGACACATAAACTAAGAAAACTTGTTTTATTGGTATTATTTAAATTAATTATAATGATATTGTGAGTATGTAAGTTTTGAGTGTTTTATCATTTTAGGAAATGCGCACGTTATTGTGGGACGGACCAAAAAAGAAAATTGTGCACGTTATTGCGGGACGGAGGGAGTACAACACAAAATTTCACTTTAATAATATTATCTTGAGTTGCTATGCTGTGAAACTTGTTCACCGTGAAACTGATTTTTTTTTACAAACATACTCTTTAGTAATATAAGTCACACACTTTAGTAATATAAGTCACTTTCTTCAGTTATCACTACGATACCCTCTGATATAATATAAGTCACACCCTTCACTTCTGTGAGTAATATCCTTTATAATAAAAAATCACACTCTTTATAGTAAAAAGTCACACTCTTTAGTAATATAAGTCTCTTTAACAAGTTTCACCGTGAAACTTGTTCACCTATTACTTTGCCTATTATCTTTTTTTTAAAATATGATTAAACTATGCCACATAAAACCACGACTCATATAATATATAGAGTATTGTAAATAAAACTCGATCTCATTCAAATTTTCGTTTTATAATAAAATCTCTATATGTAAATTAATATTATTGGGACATAAAAAATTTATTATTTCAAACAACTATTAGTTTATCTATTAGTTAATAATTTATTAATTTAAAGAATGATACCAAAAGAAAATGAATGTTAATAACATATAAGATTACTCAGGTGAAAATGATACATGTTCCGAAGTTTAAAGCTTAGAAAAATTTGTAGCAACCACCATCGTATTAATAATATGGAGGATGACGACGAAAATGATACAATAATTTTGGAACCAAAGACAATGATAAATGATCCCAGTTACCACAACAAATGATAATTGCTTGAGTAAGAATGATACATGTTTTGAATTTCAAAGATTAGAAGAAATTGTAGCAACCATCATCGAGATTAATAGGATGACAATGAAGATGATACATACAATACTTTGGAACCAATTACGAAGAAGAAAACACGTATACTTCAAAATAGAATTGTACAATTTAAAAACACAACACTAGAACTATTAGATAAAAAAAAGAAAAATTAGAGATGAAATCCAAATAGATTTGAGTTTTAACCAGAGAAGCAGTCAAGAAGAGATTCTTATTATACTAAATTGCCTTAGCTATTTTTGTAATATAAAGAAATATTTAATTTATGATATTGATGAGATAATTAATTTGAATTGAAATTTTTTGAAAAAAATTATTCTTATTATCTTATCAAAATTTTAACTGAGTTCAATTGGAATTGAAAAAAAAATATATTATTTTAAAAAATTTATTAATTTATAGAGTAGTATTAAACTATAGAGATCTTACCGTATTTAAGTTAGTTCTTATCTAGTGCTGCCAATAATTGCTGAAGAAATTAGAACTCTACATTTGTAGTTAATTAGATGGCAGTATTTTATTTTGAAAAGTAAAAAATTTGTAACATGATTGATGGGTTTGTCTTGATGATGCTAACAGAATCTTAAGACAAATTCAATTAAAAACAAAATTAAATTTACTTTCAAATGACAGATATCAATTTACAATACTACTAGATTAACAAAAGTGGTAACAAAAAAGATGATTGTGACTACACTAGGCTAGCCTCTTGATGCGTATGAAAAGAAGAAAAGGCCCTCATCAACAGCCGTCCATTTTATAATTTGCGAAGGAAAAAAAAAATAGACAAAAATTTGTATGAGACGGGGTATAAATTTAGTACAAATCACACATATTTCTTTTAAAATATTAAAGCGCAAATATCTAATTAATATCTTGTTTCATCGTGAGATCGTCTCATACGAGTGTGCCTCAAAAGAGATTATTCAATATTGCAAACTATGATTTCAAGGGAGTAAAATCAACTAGATAATGCAAATATTAGAAAAAATGATGCAGCTAAATATATCAAATTAGAGTAGGTCTCGGTGCACCATGTCAAGTGTATTTTTTAAAATTTAAACATGCAACTTGTATCAATAAAAATAAATTGCATGTTTTAGTATAAACATGTTGCATGTTTAAAAGGATTCACTTGAATTGCACAGTGCACCTGGTGTATAGATGTCACGCCCCAATTTTCAAAAGACGGACTTTTCAGTAGTTCGTTAAAATAACTAACTTTAACGTACGAAAATTTAAAATACAACGGTAAAGTAAATCTTTGCAACGACTATTAATTTAAAAATATATTAATTTTAGCAACGGAAACATCAAAACTTCTATTATTTATTTAACATTCAAAAGAAAATGCAATTAAAGGGGTTGTCATCCATCCCCGCTCCTCATCGCACAACTCATCAACCTGAAATTTATAAATGGATAGGGTGAGTATGAAATCACACTCAATGAGACCTAGTTGTTCAACCTGATATTAAACATGAATTGTACACGTCAAAGCAATCATGAAACATACTTTAACTTTATCACATAAAATTTATCATATTGTTGTAGGCCTTTCCAAATTCGTTTAATTGACTTTAATATTCCTACACATAGAGTTGCGAACCTTCTCAAAGTCATTTTAATGACTTTGATTTTCTCACACGTAAAGTTTGTAGACATTCCCAAGACCATTCCTGATGATATTCCCACACGTAGAATTTCTCATGGAGCACTGCGGATCTTCCCAAGATCATATAAAGATCTTGGTCATTCCCGGGATAACTTATATGGTCTCGGACCCATGAACTAGTCCCTGGCTATTAAACTTGATAACATAGAATTTCATGGAACATAACATGTAGTGTATCATAACATGGAACATAAACTTACATGGAGCATAATACGTAGGAGACACACATTCAACAAAATGTGTAGAATATTAAACAATGAACAACTTGTTCTACTAACCACTGTAGAACATCGAAAGAAAATCCCACCTCAAAATAATATGATGGATGCAAATGATGCAGCGGCGAGAAATGAAGAAAAAGTGTTACGTCTTCCTTGCTAGAAGTTATATCAAATTCATGTAAAAATAAACTATCTTACTAAAATTCGACCAAAGATTATGCTTAACATCTTTTTCCATGAGAGAACATGAAATTCTTTTGTTTTCTTTGTGAATATGACCGTGTATTTATAAAGAGTGAGAGAAGAGATAAGTGGGATTATGAGTTATTTGAAAAGTCTCCTCATTGATTGTATTAATTTGGAAGTTTTAAAACTTGCAAGACCAAGTAAATGTGAAGGAGAATAAAAACATGCAGAAATTCTCTCTCTAAAATTTTGAGAGGAACATATTTGAAAATTCCTCCTCATTGAGGTTTTGATGAATTTTGGAATTTGGAAGTTTTAAAAACTTATTATGCAAGACCAATAAAACAAAGCGAGGATAAATGTTTTTTGAAACTTTTGAAGGAGAATAAAAATCATGACAAGTATAAACATCTATAAATCCACTTTGGGAAATTCCTTCAAACGGGACTTATCACCCTCCACGGGATTGCCAATAGATATTTATCGATCACACTTAAGTGACTATAACCTCTCTCGGGTTATCCAACTTATCACCCTAAGTCACCCTCACTTTCGAATAATTTTCCCTTACAATTTTAGCCTCAATCAATGGTTGCTCTTGGGCTATGATACATCGATTATTGGGTTCTAGAACACTCTTTGAATATTTTGATGAATGTTTGGAGTGATGGTGAGCATTGTTGCTATCTTTTTTCGTAAACACTAATGAATCAAATTGTAACCACATTCAAATCCAACCTTTTCCCTAAACCCAACGACTATATTCCTCAACTTGATGCCTCTTAACATTGAGGAAAATATTCAAAACCCTTGATAGATAGTGAAACTAGTCTTGAAAGGAAAGCCTTGATTTTCTCTGAGCCTTCAAAATCCTCGATTTAGATCTCGGTTTCTTCTTTAGTCTTGAAAAACTAACTCGTGAAACTAGTATCCTAAACAAAAACGGTTTCATCTATCAAGATTATCCCAACATGAATCGATCTAATCAAAATCATATAATCTTTTATTAAATTCATCTCCCAACAACTACCAATCAAATTGTAACCCTAACCTTTACCCTAAACCTACGAGCGAAAACGTGAGGAAAATCTCAAAACCCTTTAGAGATAGTGAAACTAGTAGAACAAACGGTTTCATCCCAGATTTGATAGATATTTTTGAAATCCTAAACTTCCCAATTTGACAAAGGATCCGGACGTCAAACTTCCCGAAACGGATCTTATGGAGATTTTCTCGAGACATGGACAAGTGAAAGATGTCATTGAAAGTGTGTTTTTCGGGGTTATGTTTAGTAAAATCAGAGTAATGTTACACTGAATGTTGTAACACTCAAAGTAACATTCAAAAGACAGAAACAACGGAAGACTCAGAAACACAACACACGTATTTTAATAAGACTTTACACAATCTATATCAATATAGATTGTGAAGCCCTATGGCCAAAATCACTATTTATAAAAAATAATAAGTACAAAGAGGTTCACAAATCGACCCTCTTGAAACAAGATCAAGCATATGATCTAAAAGGCAAGGTGTATTTCTACACTACCAAATGATCTATTCTAAGAACAAATCTAGCACCAACTCGAGGTATTGTAAACCCTACAATTACACTCTAATGGTAAAATAAAATCCACAACAACGACCCTATCACTTTGGATGCACTCACGCACTCTACAGTTGATGCTCAGTTGTTGCTTAAAGATGGCACACGATATATAGCTATATTTGGCAATTGATGTGAACACCAATATCTTCTATTTATAGACTTCGTGTATGCCTTACTAGAGCCTCCTTGAAGGATCTAGAAACTCTTCAATCCACTCTTCCATGATCTTTGTAACTGCCACTTAGTGGGTCTTCTTTGATCTCTGAAAAACAGCCGCATGATCTAGTCCATTCTACTCGATTCTTGAAGCTTGTGGAACCTTCTGGAATCTTGCAGAACAACCTAGATCGTCAACCTGCAGTCAACAACATCAAAGAAAACAATGAACATAGAAGTGTTAGTGGTTAAGAAGAAAGGACGAATACTGATGTTGTAACCAATGTTGTAACATCAGTGGCAACATCAACAATATATCTCCCCCATTCGATCTTTCTGCTACAACACACCTGAAATACCAAATACATCAGGTATTGTGCATGATAGAGCTCATAATCATATCAGCTGCACTACTAAGTGTCAAACCATTTTGTAGCTATCAAGAATCAAATCATCATCAAACAATTTCATTTGTTTGAGAAACTTTAGTCTGCAGAAAACTTGTCAAAGTATAATGTAAAACATATCAGAGCATATGATATATCAGAGCATCTGTGTATTACATTGAAACTCATCAGAGCACTCATCAGAGCAAGATGTAAGAACATATTAGAGCAAAAGAAACAATGGCACAAGTACAACATGTAACAATCCTTATACCTGCAGACAAAGTAGAACATATATTCCTTGAACATATTTCCACCAATCATCAAGGTTAGATTATCAGAGCAATGAAAACAAGGATATCAGAGCTAAGAGACATCTTAACTTAAAAAAAAAAAATCAGAATATCAACATCAGACCATGCTAATCATCAATATTCAAAATAACAAAACATCAGAGCAAGTCATAATACTCAAAACATAAACAAGTAAACCTATAAACTATTTGTTCAATAATTACATACCAACATGAACAAAGTTTTAGGAAATAAACTTGTAAAAATAAGATCAAATGAATATGAAGGATAAACAAGAGAGAGTGGAGGTGATGAAACTGATCCATCAGCTGCAGCAACATCAAGACCTGCACATGCTCCCCCTCACTTTGTTCTCAGCTCCCCCATTCTTCATGATCTAAAACAAACTCCGCCATTCAACCATCATGGGAGATCACCATAGACTTCCTCTATGATATCATCAATGTTAGCATCGTCATCATCACCAGCTTGTTCATCGCTTGACTGTTCAACTGTCAACCCGGAGGATCCGCCTCATTCTCTTCATGTACATCACCTGGAATAACAATGTGGACATCTTGAAGAAGATGAACTTCAAAGAAGAACCGGGGAGCATCGGTCTTTGCTCCCGCAGAGGAGAAAAGAACCTCTCCCAAAAACTCTTCATAACATTCACCAAAGAAATGATCCTGCAAATTCTCAATTTCTTTGAAGTATGAAATCCCCTGAATGGTTCTGATCAACCGGAGAATCTCTCAAGTCAGTGTCACCATCAGTGTTGCCAGCATTTGGTGCAACATCCGGATTTTGAACAACAGGTTCAACAACTTCTGGCTCAGCTTCTTCTCCCTCTGCATTAGGCCTCTTGTATGGCAAGTCAAGGATTATGTTTCCTTTCAACAACACTTTGGAAATTCCTAAGTCAGGAATCATTCCACCAAGACTTTCAACAGGTTCCCTAACAATGTCTAACCTGTCCAGCAGAGCAAAGATCATATAAGGATATGGTAAAACACTTTTCTTACCACCTGCACATTTCATAGCATTATCAAAGATTGTCCTCCCCAGATTGAAATTGTTCATGACCACTATCTTGTACATCAGAATAGCTTGAGCTTCAGTGATCTTTGTAGTGTTGGTAGTGGGCAACCAGTTGTACACAACAAACTTGTGAATAACTGAAAACAGACTTGTAAACTTGGAAGACAACACCCTTGTTGTCCATCTCCTTACCAAACCACCAGTAATAGCAGTCACAATCTCATTCAAAGTAGGAACATCATCTTCCTCAACATCGAGGGTTCTCAAAAATGCATTTATCACACCAGGATTAAAGCCTACATTCTGTCCTCTAAACCTCACATGCCCATATCTCCTAGAATTTCTTCTACCAATTCCTTTCCTCAAATTGCAGTAAAACTCATATACCCAAGTATCAAAGAAAGGTGAAGCAAATTGTACATCATGTAAAAGGTTCCTTTCCTCAAAGAATTGAATCAGATTTTGCCTATTAAATTCATAAACTTTCATTCTCCTCTTAGACAACAAAAGTCTCCTTCTCATAACAACAAATTTAGGACTAGAAATACCATGATAAGCATCATCACTATCATCATCAGATTCAGAAGATGTGTTACCCGAACTACTTGAGTCTGATTCATCAGGATCATCAGAGTCATCTACTTCACCTGATGGTGTTGCAGCACCGTGCTCAACATCTTCATCAACATCAGAGTCAGCAACAGGTTCATGCCTCCTCTTTGTTCTCAACTCAGTTGTAGTTTTTGTAGTAGCTTCAGGATCATTTCTGAACTTTGTCCTTCTCTCATTCCTAGCCAACAATTCAGCAAGAGGAATGATTTCATCATAACTCTCTGAATCAGCAGGGGCATTAGCAATCCCATCATCATCATCATCATCATCATCATCATCATCATCATCATCATCATCATCATCATCAGCATCAGCCGTAGGCTCAGATGCCTTCACTTGGTTCACTTTCCTCAACAACCGATTTCTCACTCTCCTCAGCAACGCTCTTCTCAATAGAGTGCTCAACTTCCTCAGCAGACTTCTCACTCTCCTCAGCCTTCTCCAAACTCTTTTCTAATTTAGAGGAATCAAACACAACAATTGGCCTAGAGGCTTGACCCAATCAGAAGTTTTACCTCTCTTAGTCTCAGAGTAATCAACCTTGGGCTTGTAGCGGTTCGACCTTCTCCTTGGTTTCACAGGGCTTCTCTTCATCTTTGGTTTCTTGGAGGAAGTACCAGCAACAGCAATGTCAGCCTTATCCTTCTCAACGGGCTTCCCCATGGAAATATATTCCATCTCAACATTTGCTTGAGCATCGGGTTGCACGGGCTTGACATTTTCAGTACTCGGTTTCGGATCTTCAGCCCCAACAATGAAATCATCTGGGAAAATGCCACGAGGAGGGTTCGATGATGAAACATTCGAGAATGGTAAAATGTTCACCGAGAAATCTCCAAACATAATCGTCGCAGGAGTGTCTGAACGTTGAAGCAAAATGATTGCCTCGCTCACGTTCAACGAATGTTTGGTTTCAGGGAATGAAACCGAGATTGGTTCTGGGTTCAATGGATTCTGGAGTGTTGGGTTAGATGATTCGGCAGTAGGTGTGGCATTTGGTGAATCGATCGAAGATGCCATTGATGCAAGAAGGTGAAACGGGTTTGCAATTTTAGGGTTTTCAGAGGAAGGGTTTGAAGGCGTGTTTGATGAGGTGTTTTGATTTCCAGGCATTTGCTCTATATATATCAAAAGTGTTAAGTGACAAAATAAAATTAAAAATTCAATTCCAACTAATACTTTATGATAAAACCAGTAATACCTCAACTTCTTCAAAAACTTCAGTACGCAAAACCTCAATTCAAGTTTTAGTATGAAAACCAACACCCATTCGATCCTTAAATAGAATTAGAAATCAGTATGTTACAAGCCATGATCCCACAAAGTGAATGTTCTAGAAAATGAAGATCATGAGGTGCAATGTGATGAAACCATCACTCCCACCACTTCCATTATCCAAACCATACACGATTTCTGCCCATTTTCACAAAAATAAAATGCCCGAAAAAGAATAAAACAATGTACAAACTGAAATTAAATAAAGTGTGGCCAATTTTTGTATTAAATAATCAATTTAATCAAAAAGTCACAATTTAAATAATCATTCAAGTAAAATCCAAATCAAGTCAATGTTGCAATCAAGAACAACATACACACACTTCAACATTCATTTTGCCTGTTTTACACAACCAATGTTGCACTTTTATCTTTTCTTTTCTTTTTATACACTTAACTCATATTGATCCACCTTTTGAAAAGAGAACATCGTAGTAGCGAACTCATAGTTACTCAGTGGATTATGAGCAAATTGATGTTATATCAATCACCTTTTGAAAAGAAGACATCGTAGTAGCAAACTCCGTGCTCCATAGTTACTCAGTGAGAGATTACATCCAAAGTGTGTAACTTTTCTTTTCTTTTTGTGCATTTAAGAAGTGTGTGTCCAGAAAATCACAATGATTTGACTCAGTAAGAATTCAACTCAAAATCATATCCAAACCATGAGAATCGATCAAATCAACCAAGTGCTACAAAAATCAAATCAGATGTTGCTTCAAATGTTGTAACATTTGTTGCAACATCCACCCTACAGAACTCAGATAGTACACAAACCAAGAGATTTCCTTAGAAAGGAAAACCTCTCATGATCAAGGGCTTTAGTAAAAATATCAGCAAGTTGATTATCAGTGGGAACATACCCTAACTTCACAATTTCCTTTTCTACAAGGTCTCTTATGAAATGATGTCTTATACTTATGTGCTTGGTGAGAGAATGTTGTACTGGGTTTTTAGAAATGTTAATAGCACTAGTATTATCACAAAACACAGTCAGAATATCATTCTCAAGTCCATAGTCATCAAACATCTTTTTCAACCATAAAAGTTGTGTACAACAACTACCAGCAGCAATATACTCAGACTCTGCAGTAGATTGTGAAACACAATTTTGTTTCTTACTATGCCAGGAAATCAAGTTGTTACCCATGTAAAAGCAACCACCACTTGTGCTTTTTCTATCATCAATGTCTCCAGCCCAATCAGCATCACTATATCCAGTCAGTACATTGCTTGTGTCCTTTGTATACCATATACCAAGATTTGTTGTTCCAGCAACATATCTGATAATCCTCTTCATAACATTCATGTGAGATTCCTTTGGATTAGCTTGGTACCTAGCACAAACACAAACACTGTACATAATGTCAGGTCTACTAGAGGTGAGATATAGAAGACTACCTATCATGGATCTGTACAGTGTGTGATCAACATCTTGACCAACACTGTCTTTGTTCAACTTCTGAGTTGATCCCATATGTGTTTTCATATGCTTCGAATTCTCAAGACCAAATCTCTTAACCAGGTTCTTAGCATATTTGCTTTGGCAAATGAAGATTCCATCATCATTTTGCTTGATCTGCAGACCTAAAAAGACAAGTCTCCAACCATGCTCATCTCAAATGTAGATGACATTGCCTTAACAAATTCATTCAGCATCTTGTCTGATGTTGCTCCAAATACTATGTCATCAACATATATTTGTGCAATCATCAACCCTTCATCAATCTGTTTAATAAACAAAGTCCTGTCTGCTTCTCCTCTAACAAAACCAAACTGCAAAAGAAAGTCAGTCAATCTGCCATACCAAGCTCTAGGTGCTTGTTTCAAGCCATACAATGCTTTCTTAAGCTTATAAACATGATCAGGATAATGAGGATCTTCAAATCCTAAGGGTTGTTCAACATAAGCTTCTTCATTCAAGATACCATTCAAAAATGCAGCCTTTACATCCATTTGATGCAATTTGATATTGATAAAACATGCAATAGCTAACAACAATCTAATAGATTCAATCCTAGCTACAGGTGCAAATGTTTCATCAAAATCAATCCCCTCAACTTGAGTGTATCCTTGGGTAACCAATCTAGCCTTATTCCTTACTATGTTTCCAGACTCATCAGTTTTGTTCTTAAAAATCCACTTGGTTCCAATGACATTAGTGTTACCAGGTCTTGGAACTAGTGTCCAAACATCATTTCTCTCAAACTGATTAAGTTCTTCATGCATAACATTTATCCAATTTTCATCTTTTAAGGCTTCATTGACATTTTTAGGCTAACTTACAGAATGATAGCATTCAGAATTAACCATGTTGCATATAGAAGACATACAAACGGATCTCACCACATCTTTTGAGCTTACCCTTCTTCTGGTTTGTACTCCAACAGAAGAATCACCAATGATTTGGTTTGAAGGATGGCTTTTCATGATTCTGGAAGCAGGTACCTTGTTATGAGTGTATTGAGTATTGCTTTCAGAACTTTCTGTTTTTGGATTTTCAGAGAATGTTGTCCCAGATGCCGTGCATTAGCTGTAACATCCTTTGAATTTCCAGTTCCAGCAGAAATCTCAATATGCTCAGACACATCTTCTTCAGTACTTTTTCCTGCTATGTTAGCTGTATCGTCAAAAACAACATTCACAGATTCTTGAACAGTGTTTAACCTAAGGTTGAAAATTCTATAAGTTTTACTATTTCTAGAATAGCCTAAGAAAAAACCTTTGTCACTTTTAGAGTCAAACTTTCGAAGTTGATCTCTATCATTCAGAATATAACACACACAACCAAACACATGAAAGTATTTCAGATTTGGTTCTTGTTGTTCAGAACCTCATAAGCTGTTTTTGAACTTTGGGGCCTCATAAAAACTCTGTTAATAATATGGCATGCAGTGTTTAATGCTTCAGCCCAAAACCTTTTAGAAAGATGTTTAGCTTGCAACATTACCCTAGCCATTTCTTGAAGAGTTCTATTCTTCCTTTCATCTATTCCATTTTGTTGTGGAGTTTTAGTAGAAGAAAACTCATGCATTATACCCCTCTTTTCACAGAAATCAGAAAATAAGCTATTTTCAAATTCCCTACCATGATCTGACCTAATCTTACTCACTTTTAAGTTGTATACAGTTTTAAACCTTTTATACAAAACCTTGAAAGCAGCAAAAGTTTCAGATTTTTCTTTCAAAAACTCAATCCAGGTATATCTAGAGAAATCATCTAATGAATACCTTTTACCTCCAAGACTTTCTGTTTCCGTAGGACCCATAAGATCCATATGTAGCAGCTCAAAACATTGTGTTGTCGAACAATGTGACAACATCTTGTGTGACACTCGGATATGTTTACCTTTCTGACAAGAACCACAAATAATGGTTTCTCCAATATTCAGCTTTGGTAAACCTCTTACAACACCAATCTTCACAAGTTTCTGGATATTCCTGTAGTTAATATGTCCAAGTTTTTGATGCCATAAAACTTCTTCAGCATTATTGGCAAGATTGCAAACATTGTTAGTTCCAATAAGATAACAATTATCAATTGACCTATTACCAGTCATAAGACACTCATTTTCATTATTAAGAACATAACAAGAATTCTTATCAAACTTGACATGCAAATTGTCATCACATAGTTGACTTATACTAATCAAATTAACAAGCAAACCTTCAACATGTAAGATATTAAACAGTTTAGAAAATCCTTCAACATTGAGAGTACCTTTCCCAACAATTTCCCTTTGGAACCATCACCATAAGTGAAATTTCCTCCATCAAATTTCTCATAATCAGACAGGAAATTCACTTGACCAGTCATGTGCCTAGAACAACCACTATCAAAGTACCATAAACCAGGCACACATGCTTTCAGAGATGTATACACAACATTACAAGTCACATCTAATTTACTGACACATTCAGTTTTAGCACATTGTGACTCAGAAACTTCAGCTTGTAACACCTTCATGTCCTCTTTCAATTTATCACAAAATGGACGAATATGATCATGACCAAAACAATAGTGACACACATACTTCTTTTTCTTCCTTTTAATATGAACTTTTGTTTCCACTGGAGCTTCAATATTAGTCTTTTCTCCAGCTTTAACAAATTTCACAGGTTTAAAGCTTTTAGTAGTAGTTTTAAAACCAAGACCAGAAGTATCAGATTTACCAACCACCAAAGCATCTTTTAAAACTTCAGTACTTTTGGCATATTTCTTGAAACACAAGATTGAACTTTTCAATTCTTCCTTAAGTTTAGAAATTTCCAAATCCTTTCTTGTTAAGACAACTTCAAGTTTGGTTAGTGAGTCTCTCAAGTCATTATTTTCCTTAGTCATAGACTTTAGAATCTGATTTTGAGATTCCCATTTATCAAACAAATCTTTACAACCTGATCCACATGATTCACTATTCACAGCAGATGTTCCTTTATCATCAATTAAACCATTAAAATAGTTAACAGTTTTATCAGAACAATCTTCATCTAATGTTACTTTAGATGTGGTAACATCTGTTTCAACATCAGAATCAGAATAGTCCAGATCATCATCTAAGGAATCATCATAATCTATTCTAACATAGAATGCACGTTCTTCATTTTGTTCTTCATGCTCTTCATCAGATTCATCACTTAAAGTAGCATTGAAGTTCAATTTCAGTTTAAGCAAGGTATTAGCACATTTATTCTCATAATGACCATACCCATGACATGCATTACATGGAACAGACTTTCTATACTCAGGGTCAACTTTGTCATACCTGCCTTTGATTCCATTACCAATTTGCCTTGGTTGGAACGCATTGCCTTTCTTTTCAAAGGTTTATGGAGAGTTGTTGATCTGAATCTTTGGTTGAATGTTGCCTTTAAACTTGCTATTCCTCTTTTTCATAAGAGCTTTGAATTGCCTTGTCATAAAAGCAATGTACTCTTTGGGGTTGGAACATATGTCAGTAACATCATCCTCTGAATCAACTTCAGTCACAATAGGCACTTGCTCAGCATTTGAAGATGTTTCACCTTTGAACACCACCACTTTCTTTGAATCAACTTTGTCACCCTTCTCAGTTGTATTCATCTTATACGCACGTAGGATGCTGATCAGTTCATTTTGACTTAGTGTATCTGTATCCATTGCCTCTTCAATTGCACAAATCTTTGCATCAAAGCGCTTAGGTACAGTACGCAAAATCTTATGAACTAATCTCACATTGGAGATGGTATCTCCAAGATATTGAGCTTCATTTGCAATTTCAGTGACTCGTTCATTGTAAGAAGAAATTGTTTCATCTCAAACTTTGTCCTAAGTATTCGAAGTCTGGACCTTCGAACACTATCTGAACCTTCATTGTGCTCTTGCAATCTATCCCAAGCTTCTTTTGCAGAAACACATGTTAATATGATCTTGAACATGGTCATATCAACTGATGTGAATATTACATTTAAAGCTTTAGAATTGTAGCTAGCAGTTATACTTTCATCATTAGTCCAATCCAGTTCGCTTTTGACTGTAACTTATCCTTCTTCATCTGCAGCATTCTTAGGAGGTGTCCATCCTGAAAGTATTCTTCTCCAAGCATGTTCATCAATTGACTTGATGTACATTCTCATCTTTGGTTTCCAATATGCATAATTTGTACCATCAAGAATTGGTGGTCTCAAACTTTGTGGAGTAAGTGGATATTCCATTGCCATAACAAAAACAACACACTTGACACAAAATCTAACTTAGTAAAATCAAGTTATGGCTCTGGTGCCAACTGAAAGTGTGTTTTTCGGGGTTGTGTTTAGTAAAATCAGAGTAATGTTACACTGAATGTTGTAACACTCAAAGTAACATTCAAAAGACAGAAACAACGGAAGACTCAGAAACATAATACACGTATTTTAATAAGACTTTACACAATCTATATCAATATAGATTGTGAAGCCCTATGGCCAAAATCACTATTTATCAAAAATAATAAGTACAAAGAGGTTCACAAATCGACTCTCTTTAAACAAGATCAAGCATATGATCTAAAAGGCTAGGTGTATTTCTACACTACCAAATGATCTATTCTAAGAACAAATCTAGCACCAACTCGAGGTATTGTAAACCCTACAATTACACTCTAATAGTAAAACAAAATCCACAACAACGACCCTATCACTATGGATGCACTCACGCACTCTACAGTTGATGCTCGGTTGTTGCTTAAAGATGACACACAATATATAACTATATTTGGCAATTGATGTGACACACCAATATTATGCTTTTTCTCGATTTATGGACTGTGCATCTAAGAAGGACTTGGAGATAGCTTTGGACAATATTTGGATTGGTAGCTACAAATTGAGGGCCAATCTATCAAAATACAACGAGCAAGTGATCAGATTGGAGGCAAAAATCCAAAAGTAAGGTCGAATGATGGGACCTGCGCTAAGGAAAGAAAACATAAGCTTTGTGGATGCAATGCGAACCCCTAAATCGAAGGGTGCTAGGATTGCAGTGGAAAGGACTATGGAACATGATGAGAACAACCAAAGGAAAGAGCCGGGGACCGACCAAGTTAGTGTGGCGGGTTCATTAAGACAGTATACCCCTGAAAAAAAATGAGTTTGATTGGATCGAGAAGGCAATTGTCGGTAGAGCCAAGGAACCAAGCTTGTGGGAGGAAGTGAGAAAGGAACTAGGTGAACTTGGATATAAGAACATTACTGTGAGCCCGATCTATGGACATGCCTGGTTGATTTTTGGGAGAGACCTACTGAATAAACAGTCTTTCAAGGTGGAGGAAGAAGGTGCCTAAATGAAAAGTTTAATAGTTGGCACCCATGGGAGTTTGCGACATTTTAGAAAGAACAACTTGGCCTCACGTATCTGGAATCCCGCTCAACCTGTGGAACGAATCCTTTTTGCAATGGTTACTAGTGGATGATGGCATTGTTAGGGTTATACGTGAAAGTATGTTTTTACTTTGTATAACCTATGTATTAAACACTTATTTACTGAAATAATTTATTTATCACTGTTGCATTAAATATGAATGAATGTTATACATATTTACCGCAAACTGTTCATAAAATTGCACATGTTACATTGTAGTTAATTTGGTGATACCAGATCACAGAAGATCACATTAACAGTCCCTTGTAAACGAGTGGATGTTTCACAACTTAGATAAATCTGAACAATCTATTGGTAAAGGTTGATGTGTAAGGCTCATACTGGCTTGTCTTGACCGAGAGATTACACTAGTGCATTTGTTGCGTTGAAGCGAACATACAGAGAAGATAAACTCTTCTGTACTTACTTATGGGATGAAGAGTTACACCTCAGTGGTTGTTGATTTCTTAATCTCTGTCACTTAATAAGGATTGCGTGTGATTAATAATTATTGTTTTGACTTATGCTGGGAAGAGAATCATTGCAACTTCAATACCTTATATCTTGGACAATAATATTAATTACATGACAATTGCTAAATTAATACAGAGAATCGTGTGCTTGGAAAGTCTTGTATGATTTGTCCCCTTGGCGGGCTCAGAACCTTTATCATACCAAATCTTGCAAGTGGAATTAATTTTTCGGTATGGATAATAATGTTGAGTTGTCCTTACTTCAAGGATAAAGATATTAATTAATATAAATCTTTTCAGTGGCTTAATTAATTAATGGACTAAATAATCTTAAACACGGAAAATAATAATCGGGAGTTATATTACCGTAATATGGGTTAAGATGGATAGTGCAATATTAATTATATAGTGGAATTAATTAATATTAATGGACTGAATAATATTGTGGCTCAATATTGAAATTCAGAGCTCATTGTGAGGTCCATCTTAATTCTCCTAAAGGCCCCTCAAGTAGCCCAATTAAAGTTCATTAAATGAAAAGGTGTTTAAAATAAATTAAATATTTGTTAGAAAAATGGTGTTGTGTGTGTAGACGAAGATGATGCAGACTCAATAGAAAAGTCGAGGCAAGAGTTGGACTCTCTTTCTGTAAGACGATACTGCCCCGTACTCTGGTGCAATACAGTATCAATGGCAATCGTCCCCAAGATACAATGACTTTAGAACTTCACGATCGTTGCACTACGATTCGGAAGCTATCGATGAACGGACTCGGGTATCCAAAACTTTCTTGACACGACTACAAATGCAGAAATCTAGGTTACTAGTATGCTTTTGTATGCACATAATGCTTTTTGATTTTTGAATCGATTAAAATGAAATCTGGGAACTGAATTTATAGAATTGCACCCGGTTCGACCGAACTGAGCCACATGCCCGAACCAGGTCTGATGCTCGCGAAGGGTCGCATCCGTCCGTTAGGGATCGCTAGTTCGATCCATGCTGATCGCGTCGCGTGAGCCCTGTGCAGCCGGCTTGAGTCCCGCGGTCCACATCCACGAGCCACGATCGAGCCTAACTTCTCGAAAAATATAGGCTCCTCAACTCCTCGCGATGATGCGTATGTGTGAAGTGCAAAGTGAGCCTCTAAAGCGCCCAATGCGACAAGTGCAACGTGTGCGTGCCTGTGCGAATGCGGTCAATAGATTCTATGGGTTAGCCCTTCGGGCTAACCGTAGCACCACCATATAGCCTTTAGTCAAATTGACTTTCCATGCCACAAGTCTATTAATAAGGAAGCAACTTCCTTCCTAATTTTCCAATGTGAATTAGAAGGGTTTTCCTTCTTCCCCCACAATTTCCTTCTTCAACTTTTCCATAATAATTGTAAACTTAGTGTATTAATATCTCATTCACCCGAAATTGGTTTTGAGCATATAAATACATCAAATTAATCTACTCGAAACGTAGATTACGAATTTGCAACTAAAGTTTTCATTTTTCACAAATGGATCATCATCTAGAAATTTGGTCAACATTTGGGTCAATACCCAATTTTACAACCAATTTCCAACAATCCCCCACATGAATGATATTAATGCATGTGAACACCTAAAAAAGTCCCGACGAGGCATTGTTGCATCAAGATATGTAGCTTGTGGCTTTGAACCTTCTCTAGTGAAATGCCATCTGTTGGGAAATTTGTAATTTTGATGGAAGTTCCAAAACAGATGTAATAGGATTAGTCGAACCTGTTAGTCGACTAATGAAATGTTAGGAAAGCAGCTGAACATGTTAGACATTTGATTTATTAGACTAGGTCACATATTGAGGGGGAACTTAATATTTATAGGTTTAGATTAGAAGATCAGAAGCGAAGATCAGAAGTGAAGATCAGAAGACCTTGTCTACAAGGACATCAGCAGAGTCGATAGGTTGAAGCTAAGACAATCTTATCAGAAGACTCAAGATTACTGATCAGTTGCATACTGATCAGGTCTAGCTAAGTCAGAAAAAGTGATAAGCATATCTACTTATCAAAGACATACGATTGTCATCAGACCAGAAGAATGCTATACTGCTGGCTTTACAAGGCGCCGATTCAGTGTACTTGTTAGCCACTAAGAAATCGATACATATGTACGAATCTGACTATGCAGGATATGGCGTATCAGGCCAAACAGCTAGAAAGGACAAAATTGCACGAAGATGGCATGACCTTCCTGAGCACGTCAAATCAAACCTGCAAGCTACCTAAAAAGTAGACCGAAATTTGAATTGCTCTCCCATGGCTAGTTCGATTCCATGCCTATATATATGAGATCAAACCTTCATAGTAAGGTTACGAAAATTATACACAAGCTTAAGCTCAAGCAGATTTCCGCACGAAGAACACTCAAACGAAGATTAATTTTCTAAGTGTTCATCCCATTTGTTCTTAGCTTTGAATACTTATCCTTTAGCTTTAGGCTACCCAGATACTAGGATAGTATTCCAGTTGAAACATTACAAATTTTATACCCAAACAAAAGTTAGGTTAAGTTTGTTATAACAAGATTTCAGTCTAGGGTTTCTAGATCTGATTTTTGGGATTGGTTGAGTGAGAACTCTTGAAACATCTGTTGGTTGTACTGTGTTGGACTAACACATTAAACTAAGTCCAGTTGGTTTAGTTGGTGCCCCGTCTGAAGGGAAGAGTGGAAGTAGGACAAGTTTTCCGAACCACTATAAATCTTGTGTGATTTATCTGCTTTACACTTGCACACTACTTGTTTAAATCTGCATGCATTTACTTAGTCTGGATCAGATTTGCATCAAGCTACTGATCTGATCATTGACTCTCTGTCATCTGATCAAAAACCAGATTACTAAGTATCTGATTTGAGAAATGGTTTTTCACACAGGTTAACTTATCTTCCACACCATCAGTTAAACTGATAGACACCTAACTGATCTACCTTCAGGCGATTAGTAAGTTGAATATCAGTCCGTGCTGATTCACTCGCACTCTGATCAGGCAACTTGTATATTCACACCTAATCTCACGAAAAGTTGTAGAAGTCTATTCACCCCTCCCCTCTAGACTTGTACCCTCACTAACCTGTTTGGGACCTACAAGTGGTATCAGAGCAGTGGTTATTCCGATCACTGGCTTTGAGTATCATCGGTTCTTGAGGAAGAACCTTTGTGGTTACTTGAACTGATCTTGAAAAACCGTTTACAACTCATACTTTGAAAAACCATCACAAGCATGGATAACACTTCAGGAATGCATCATAATTTACCCATGTTTTTTGTTGATGAGTATGCAGATTGGTCTATCGACATGAGAGACCATCTGGGAGTTATAAGTAACAAAATGACTGAGATTCTTGAGATAGGACCGATTATCATCTATCACTATAATCCAGCTGAAGCAGGAGATCCTACTCAACCAGTTGGAGTAAGGATCAGAAAGAGTCCCTCTTTGATGGATGCAGATGAGAGGAAATTGTCCAATCTGGATACTGTTGCCAGATATCTCATCATGAAGACTATGGATTCTACCACACGAGAAAAGGTGAAGTACCTGAAGACTGCTAAGGAAGTATGGGATACACTTGCTAAAATCTGCAAAGGAAATGAACAGATTAAGGACAACAGATTGCAAGTTGAGCTGGTGATCTTTGTGAAACTTAAGATGCTACCAAATGAAACAATTGATCAATTTGATGGAAGGATCACTCGTGGAGTCAATCGACTTCGTGATCTAGGACGCATAATGTCAAACAAAGATATCAACTGCAAGACTCAAAGATCGCTGACCAAGAAATGGGATACTAAAGTCACCGTGATCAAGGACTGTCAAGATATTGCTACCATGAAGCCAAATGATCTTATCTTCAGTCTGAAAGCCCATGAGTTCGACCTGATTGAGAGAGGACAAGGATCAGATGATGTCCCTGCCGAAGCTACTGCTAGTTCTACTAAATCTGTTGCATTCCAGGCAACCAGTAGCAGTTCACGAATTGTTGAACCAGTTGGAAACAACATCATCCAGGCCGAACAGATTGCACTACTAACGAGAAAGCTTGAACGAACAAATGTTCATATGGGCAAATACATACGATGACTATCGGCGAAGCAGAGGAAGAGATCGAAGATCTTCTGACAGATCACAAGAGAGGTATCGTTCTTCAGATGATAGGGATAACAGAAGAGATGAACGAAAAGACGATCACAGAGATGAAAGGAAAGATGATCGTAGCGAGGATCGCAAAGAGAATAGACGCGATGAGAGATCAGATAAGAGAGGTTCTGATTACAGATAAGGTGGAAAGTCTCTTGACAGAAGAAATGATTCTCCCAACAGAGGAAGTTCTGGAGATTCAAATGTTTGTTACAACTGTCAGAAACCAGGTCACTACAGTGCTGACTGCCCCGACCTGACTCCCAAGGAGAGAGAAGAAAAGCGGAACAGAAGAGAACAAAGGTTCCGAGACAGAAAAACAATGGTTGCCGACACATCTGGCATTGATGATTTTTATCTGCCTTCAGATGACTCAGGCTACTCATCTATTGAAGATTTATGTCTGATTACCACAACTGATGATGTCGATGATATGAACTTCTCATCTGATGATGACATCCGTCTTATGGCCATAGAAACAGATCAATCTGAGGTAATCTCTAAACCTTATGTGGTTTCCTATTCTACACCTGTTGTGCTGAGCACATCTGTTGGAGAGATTAACCTGCAGGTCTACAATTTCTAATTGCTTGATGATCTCTCTAATGCAATAGATACTTATACAAGAGTGGAAGTTGAGAATGATAACCTAAGGGCAGAGAATGTCCGGCTTGTAAAAGAATGTAAGGAGTGTAGAACTGCTGAATAGAAGTTGGTTGAAACTGTTCAGAAGATGACCAAAGAACTGGAAGTTCTAAAAATTGGCTCTTCTGATCAGGGAAAGCTGATTACTGAACAACAGACTACCAATCTAAAACAAGCAGGAGATCTCAAAGTCCTTCAAGCTAAATTTGATGAACTCTTCTGAATGCATGAGAATCTAGAAGCCATTGAGGACAATTTGCGTAAGAAAATAGAGGTTTTCACGAAATCATCTAAAACTGTTCAGAATTTGAACAACTATTTTCGAGCGCCAACTAACAAGAAGGGTATTGGGTATGAGAACCCTTCTGGATCCTCAAAATTCCAGTCTGGTTCACATCAGAAAAGTGTAACCAAATGAGTTTCTGACCAAGATACACGGAGTGTTAAATCTGTATCTGATAAGGGAAAAGGACCAGCTGATCAGGCAAGGCGAGTGCCAGTTCAGAAGGGGAACATAAATGAACCCCAACTGATCAGACACCAACCGAGGTATCATCAGATGAACCCAGTTCTTCTGAGGAGACCTCAGCCAAGTCAGCAAAGTAGGTTTCAGCATGGACCATCTCATAAGGGACAGTCCCAGCTGATACAGACTACTAAGAACACCTATGCGAAAAAGATATGAATCTTTTAATGACAGTAGTCGTACCTACCCTTACAATCAGAAACCTAGGACTGCTGCACCTGAGCCCCACTGGATCAAAAGAAGACAAGTTTCAATGAAAAATCCCAAGTCTTCTGATTCATCCAAGGCTCACACTAATAATCATACTGGCCAGATTGCATATGAAGAGACGTATGATTATTTAGATGTTTATGGGAGACAAATCAAGCCTTCTATTTTCAATAGAGGTGCCAGATTTGTTTGGATTCCGAAAGGTACTTCTAACCCCCTAGGACTTGATTCTACTGGGGTACCTAAGATCTGACTTGTTCACATGTTCGAGTGGGACTGGCCAATAAAGGAGGTGTACAAGCAACTATCTGGTACATAGATAGTGGATGCTCAAGGCACATGACTGGAAGTCAACATCTCTCAGCAATTACATTGAGAAACCTGGCCCACGAGTTCTCTTTGGTGACGACAACTTTGGTTTTACCAGAGAAGTTGGAACCTTAGTGAATGATGATGTACATGTTACAGGTGTTTCATACGTTGATGGCTTAAGGCACAACCTATTATCTGTATCACAGTTCTGCGACAACAGATTTAGTGTTGAGTTCTCGTCAGATAGATGCACAATCAGAAATTGAGTCACTCAACATATCTTGCTAACTGGCTCCAGAAAAGGAACGATCTACACTACAGATTGGGACAGTTGCCCAAGAAATGCATGCTTGATTGTTAAGAGTACCAAAAGCACCAGTTGGCTCTGGCACAAGAGAATGAGCCATCTGAACTTTAAAACTCTTAACAAGATAGGAAGGATGTCCTTGGTTGAAGGTCTCCCGAATGAAGTTTTCTCTAAGGATCAGACATGTGCCGCATTTCAGAAAGGAAAGCAAGTAAAGTCAAGGCTTCATTCAAAGGGATTCCTTCTCCTCCATCCAGCAGAGTATTGCAACTACTCCATATGAATTTGTTTGGACCAGTTACACCTCTTAGTTTCATGGACACAAATACACTCAGGTAGTTGTGGATGATTACTCCAAGTTCACCTGGGTTGTATTCTTGTATAAGAAGAATGAAACTACAATAAAGCTACTTGAACTTCTCAAGAAGATTCAGAATGAAAAGGGTCTCAACATAGTGAAAATTAGATCAGATAAAGGTACATAATTCTTGAACCAGTCTATATCTAATTTTTGCTCTGAGTTTGGTATACATCATGAGACATTAGCTGCTAGAACACCACAACAAAATGGCGTAGCAGAAAGGAGAAACAAAACACTTAAAGAAGCTGCACGCACCATGTTAGCTGAGCATCCAGCACAAAACCGTTTCATGGCAGAAGCAATCAACACTGCATGTCATACGCAGAACATATCTTCTCTGACTAAGATTCACTTTAAAACACCCTATGAACTGTGGAAGCGCAGAAAACCTCGTGTTTTCTACTTTCAAGTGTTCGGGTGCAAGTGTTTCATACAAAACAATGGGAAGAGTCAGTTGAGAACCTTCGATGCCAAGTTAGATGAGGGTATATTCTTAGGATATTCCTCAACCAGCAAAGCATTAGGGTTTTCAAAAAACGAACCCTAGTTGTGGAAGAAATACCTCATGTGGTCTTTGATGAGTCAATATCTGATCAGGAGAAATCTGCCGCAGAACAAGATGCACCTGACAGACCAGAATCACTGAAAATGGATCAGTTGAGGCTCAAAGAAAAGGATCTAAAATACGTCACTGTATACATTCCTAACTTTGACCTTGATGATTCACCAGGTCAGTCAGACCCTAAGGTACGTACAACTGTCAGTGAAGAAGCTAGTACAGCTGAGACAGTAACAACTGAACCATCTGGTTCAGGGGGAACACCTGATGTTCCGGCGGACAGACTTCAGCATATGATGAGTCCAACATCAGCTGAGATATGTCCATGCCAAGTGGATCCTACTGAAGTACCTCTCCCAGTCTCTAGTGATGAATATTTATCAGAAGAGGATGATTTTCTCCAAACTGATAATAATCAGGAAAGAAGGACCTGGATAACCGGTCATCCAACTGACTTGATCATCGGAGACCCATCTGATAGAGTCAAAACTAGACATCAGATTGGTGAAAGTATAATGTACTGTTGTTATCTGTCTTTGAAGGAACCACTCAAAGTTGAAGAAGTTCTTCAAGATGCAAGCTGAATTCTAGCCATGCAAGAAGAACTAGAGCAGTTTGAGAGAAATCAAGTTTGGGAACTTGTAGACATACCAAATCATCAAGATGTGATTGGTACTAAGTGGGTCTTCAAGAACAAGAAGGATGAGCACAATGTGATAACCATAAATAAGGCAAAACTTGTTGCTAAGGGATATTCACAATCAGATGGAATTGATTATGATGAAACCTTTGCACCAGTCGCTCGCCTTGAAGCCATTCGGCTGTTTCTGGTTTATGCTGCTCACAGGGGATTTACTGTGTTTCAGATGGACGTAAAAAGCGCATTCTTAAATGTAATACTGATTGAAGAGGTTTATGTTGAACAACCTCCAGGTTTTGAAATAAATAATCAGGTATACCGTTTAAAGAAGACTCTTTATGGCCTGAAACAGGCTCCTAGAGCTTGATATGATACACTGTCCCAATTCTTGGAAGAAAATGGTTTCACTAAAGGACTGATTGATAGGACCTTGTTCAGAATAGAAGATGGAGATGATATTCTGATGGTTCAGGTCTATGTAGACGATATTATCTTCGGATCTCCCAACAAGAACTTATGTGATAAGATTAGTAAACTGATGCAAGGGAAATTCGAGATGTCCATGATGGGTCAGATGAACTACTTTCTAGGTCTTCAAGTCAAGCATGCTCATACTGGGATCTTTTTCTGTCAGGCAAAGTATACAAGAAATATACTAGCTAAGTATAGAATCCAGAATTGCAAAGCTGCAAAGATTCCAATGATGACTGTCTTCAAGATGGATCCAGATGAGAGTGGTCAGAAAACTAATCAGAAGGAGTATAGGGATTTGATTGGATCATTACTATACCTGACTGCCAGCAGACCAGATATAACCTTTGCAGTAGGTGTATGTGCCCGATTTCAGGCAAATCCTAAGTAGAGCCACCTGATAGCAGCTAAGCAGATTCTTAAGTATTTGAAGGGAACTGTGAACCTCGGTTTATGGTACCCTGCATATGATAATCTAGAGCTTACTGGGTACTCTGATTCTGATTATGGAGGTTGTAGGATAGACAGAAAATCAACCTCAAGTACATATCAGTTTCTGGGAAGTAAACTGATCTCTTGGTTTTCAAAGAAGCAGACATCTGTTACCACATCTACTACTGAAGCAGAATATATGGCCGCAGGAAGCTGTTGCTCCCAACTGCTCTGACTTTGTCAGCAGCTGAGGGATTATAACATTGTAGCTACGAATGTGCCTATCTTCTGTGACAGTAATAGTGCAATTGCAATAACAAAGATCCCAGTTCTGCATACAAGATGCAAGCATGTGGACATCAGACATCATTTTATCAGAGATCATGTGGAAAAGAAGAACATCATAATGGAAAAGATCCATACTGATAAGCAGAAAGCTGATATTCTTACCAAGCCTTTAGCTGAAGTCAAATTCAGAGAACTATGTAATGAGCTAAGGCTTATGGATCTTGGAGAAGATGCACTAGAATACTTCGGTGGCCTAATCTCCAATACCAGTTGGTTACGTGCCTAACCAGATAAGACGGTTAGTTGAAGAAGAAACTTCAATTGATCAGATTGGATCAGTTGGGAACTGATCAGAAGGAATAACAGTTGAAGGGGGAACTTCAACTGATAGGTGAGATCAGTAGGAAACTGATTTGATGGAAGGATTGTTGGGAAATAACTAAGGATTAGAGGGTAAATTAAGATCGACACATCAGAAATCAGAAAGGGGTAATAGGAATCTACACTTGTGGTAATTGACTGATTACAATATCAGTCAATCAGATGCGTATTCTCGATTCCCTGCTATTTTCTGTTTTCATTTATGTGTTGCTTGCATATATTAAAATCTAAATGACGTCGTACTGACTTTTCATTAAATGTGGACGCGAGGCTCATGTATTAAATGCATTAATTACGCATTTTTAAATTCAAAAATTGTGGTCTACATTTTCCTTGACCGCACGATTTCCACTTTTAAAAACTGCCTCATTTCCACCATTGATTAAGATTAGACGTCGTTTTGGTTCCCGGATTCGAAAAATGATTATGTTTTCCATCTCGTTAAAAACCCCAAAACTTCCTAACACTTCATCACTTTCACGATTTACTCTGCAACTTTCTATCTAAAAACCCTCTGCAAACATTCTCGCATTCATTCAAAAACAATTCACCAAAAATCCTTTCAAAATCATCTGATTATTGAACCTGGTAATTGTTTTAGGGCTTATATTTCATTTTATATGATTAAGACTGTGTGCACATTTTCGCTTATTTTATCCAAATCTAATATCAATTTTTCGCAGAAATGGCACCAAAAGCAAAACAAGTTACAGAGACTGCACATTCTTCGTCACAAGTTGCACCGGAACCCGAGGATCTAATCTTTCGGAACTTCGCTGACGAAGTAATTGAGGAACGTTGCGTCGACTTCCGAACAACCATAGATCCCGAATCTCTGGAGATTTTAAAGATTTTGAAAGATTGTGGTCTAAAAACCTATTGTCCAGCTAGTGCAGATTCAATAATTCTCGATGGTTCTCTCGAATTTCTTTACAATTTGAGAGACCATGAGGGTGTGTTGTACTCGGAGGTACAAGGCAAACATCTGGAGATTACCGATGAAGATATCCACAGGATTTTCCGCCTTCCGACACCGGCAGATGGAATTATGCTCGATTTATACTGTGCCGAAGAGGACAGTGCAATCATTAAACACCTTCTCCATCCTGCTGATTCCCATCACACTAAGGGTTTTAAGAAATCGATGCTTAAACGAAAATACCACCTTCTATTTGACATTGTGCAGAAGGTAATTGCTGGTATAACCTACAACTTGGATGTGGTTACACAAGAAAAGGCTCGGATCATGTCAGCCATTATTGATAAGGCAAACATCAATTGGCTCGAATTTCTGAAGAGAAGGTTGCTGGAGGAATCAGCAAAGTTTGTGGAAGAAGGAGGCAAGATTGTCCTTAGTGCAAAGATCACAATGCTGCACAAGGTTTTCTTGATTCTAATCGACATGATGAAGGACCGAGAATGGAGTGAGGATGAGATGATCCCGTATGTTCTTGCTTACAAGAAAATGCTGCTCAATGACAAGCCAATTCCTGGTCTTGCTGATGATGATGACGAGATTGCTGTTAAACTAGCCACAAAAGTTAGGAAGAAGGGAACAATAGTCCAGAAGAGAAAGGTTGTTGCTCGTAAGCCTGAGAAAGGGATCATACTGAAGGAACCAAATTTCAACCAAATATGAAAAGGACAAAACCAAGTGCTCCGGAGTTCTTTGTAAAGGGAAGAAGAGTTGCTGGATGAGCCGTAAATTCGGACGATGATATTCCAATCGAAGATTGAGAGAACTGGTCAAGCTTGAAGGCTACTCCTCATGATGAAAGGCCAAGCTTAAAAGATTCAAAACGATCGATGAACTTCATATTCTCAATCGCTCATCCCCGCCATCTCTTCCAGGACTCCAATTGTCGATCCTGATCCATTATCTGTGGTGCCATTCTCTCCATCATCTTCTCCTGAACCATCTCCTGAACGAGAACCACAAATCCTTTCGTTCACCGAAAAGATCATCCGAAGAAGATTGGAGAAGATGATTGAAGAAAAAACCACTATCTATCAAACCCGATGCGGATCTGCGTCTAGATGTGCTCACCATCTCATCCGCTTGAAGAAGTTTGAAGATTTTGGCATGGCCAAGGTATTGAAGATTATGAGCGATGAGGAAAGTCGGCCGGAGTTGAGACTACTCCCGATCTTTTATCGATGATGATGTTCTTTGGGTCTTATCACAAGACAATTGGGGATGCGAGACACCCCAAATCGCAAAGCTTACACACAAGATGGTCGAGTCTGGTAGGACCATGCGGCAATGAAGATGGTTGATGGGACTTTAAACTTTGGATGATGGACACTTGACGTTGAAGAACTCTTTGAACACAAAGAGCATACTTGAGGATTATTGAAGAGCCTAAAGAATCAAGAATCTATCTTTTGATCGCGAGATTGAAAAGTCCCCCTTAGTAGAGGGCACAATCATTATTGAGTCTGTCATTGATCAAGATCAAGATGAGGAAATGGAGGTTGGGCCCCTCGACATCGCCAGATCGGATCGCAGCTTCTCCAAACTTCTCCATCATTTGAAGAGAATCTTAAAGTATATCAAGAACACATTCCATGAACATGGCGACAATGTTCGGGGATGATGTTAGCTTCTTTCCCGGCGTAGATCGAGACCGCAATCGGGGACCGAAAAGAATATGTATCCTCTCACCGCATGAGTATAAGTGAAGAGCCGAGGATACTATCATGACAAGATGTTGAAATAACTCAACTGGCCAAGATTGAAGAGAGCGTAAATCAACAGTTCACTTTAATGAAAGATTACCAAACCGCAAGATGAAAATCTTTAAATGCTTTTTTCGATAAACTTGATGGACTGTTCGACAAGGTCAGCACTATCGTGGATAAAGCTCAAGAATCTATCTTCAAGCGGTTGTTGAACATGCTCAAATTTTATCCTAGTATTGAGTCTCCTTTCTCAAGATCTTACTAAAGATTGAACCTTTGTTCGAAGAATGCTCTTTTGAGGAACCAAAAAGAAACCGAAGGATCTTTGAGGTTCAAGGTAGGCCCATCAAGTAGAAAAAGACATCGATCACTCTTGAGAAGAAATGTCTGAAGAAAGATGCTCAGAAAGCTGCAGAATTGGAACAAGCAGAAGTCATTTCTTCTTATACTGAGTTAGAAGAACATGCCAAGAAGGGCATGAAACCAGCCGCTCCATGGAAAAAGACATCAGAATTGCTAGTAAAAAAAAGAAAATTCGAGGAGAAAAAATTCAGAAAAGACAAAAAAGGAAGAAGAAGAAGCACAATTAGATAAAGCCTACAAGCTGATCAAAGGCGAATGATACATATCAACATACATAAATCAAGTTATTCCAACCAATTAAGACAAGAATGGGATATTTAGAGACTGGTTGAGTAACAAACACCCTGTTTTCTATGACAATGTGATGAGAGAAAGCGAAGAAGCTGAGCTGCACACCAGTTGCACCAGATATTGAAGTCATGGATTACTACAAGACTCCAGATGGGAAACTGGACAAGATTGCCTTTAATGCAACTCTCAACAAATGTCTATCTCAAGATGACATTATTGATGAAGGCAAGGTTGCAGAAATCAAGGCAAGGTTTTTCGACTTATGTGTTGTTCCCTTGGAAGAAAGATATTGAAGTATTCAGAAGACTATTGTAAGACCAGATTATGATATTTTCATTATGTACTTGTACTGCTACATCTTATTATAAAAATATTCTATTTTTCTGATCTTAAGACAAACTCTCATTGTCTTCTGATTTACTGTCTCTTTTACTTAATTGTTTAACTTATGTTCAACATCCTTTCTGATTAATGTTTTGGTTCTATCAAAAAGGGAGAAATTGTTGGGAAATTTGTAGTTTTGATAGAAGTTCCAAAACAAATGTTTAGTCGACTAATGAAATGTTAGGAAACCAGCTAAACATGTTAGACATCTGATGTATTAGACTAGGTCACATATTGAGAGGGAACTCAATATGTATAGGTTTAGATCAGAAGCGAAGATCAGAAGACCTTGTCTACAAGGACATCAGCAGAGTCGATAGGTTGAAGCTAAGACAACCTTATCAGAAGACTCAAGATTACTGATCAGTTTCATATTGATCAGGTCTAGCTAAGTCAGAAAAGTGATAAGCATATCTACTTATCAAAGACATACGATTGTCATCAGACCAGAAGAATGTTATACTGCTGGCTTTACAAGGCGCCGATTCAGTGTACTTGTTAGCTACTAAGAAATCTACACGTATGTACGGATCCGACTATGCAGGATATGGCGTATCAGGCCAAACGACTAGAAAGGACAAAATTGCACGAAGACGACATGACCTTCCTGAGCACGTCAAATCAAGCCTGCAAGCTACCTAAAAATAGACCGAAATTTGAATTGCTCTCCAATGGCTAGTTCAATTTTGTGCCTATATATATGGGATCAAACCTTCATAGTAAGATTACGGAAATTATACACAAGCTTAAGCTCAAGCAGATTTCCGCACGAAGAACACTCAAACGAAGATTAATTTTCTAAGTGTTCATCCCATTTGTTCTTAGCTTTGAATACTTATCATTTAGTTTTAGGCTATCCAGATACTAGGATAGTATTCCAGTTGGAACATTACAAATCTTATACCCAAACAAATGTTAGCTTAAGTTTGTTATAGCAAGATTTCAGTCTAGGGTTTCTAGATCTGATTTCTGGGATTGGTTGAGTGAGAACTCTTGAAACATCTGTTGGTTGTACTGTGTTGTACTAACATATTAAACTAAGTCCAGTTGGTTTAGTTGGTGCCCCGTCTGAAGTGAAGAGTGGACGTAGGACAAGTTGTCCGAACCACTATAAATCTTGTGTGATTTATCTGCTTTACACTTACACATTACTTGTTTAAATATGCATGCATTTACTTAGTCTAGATCAGATTTGCATCAAGTTACTGATCTAATCATTGACTCTTTGTCATCTGATCAAAAACCAGATTACTAAGTATCTGATTTGAGAAATGGTTTTTTTAACTTATCTTCCGCACCATCAGTTACTGATAGATGCCTAATTGATCTGCCTTCAGGCGATCAGTAAGTTGGATATCAGTCCGTACTGATTCACTCGCACTCTGATCAGGAAACTTGCATATTCACACCTGATCTCACGAAAAGTTGTAGAAGTCTATTCACTCCTCCCCTCTAGACTTCTACCCTCACTAACCTGTTCGAGATCTACACCATCGGATTTACTCGCTGCTCAGTGAACACGATGTCTTAAACTGATCAGTTTTTTGTGTAAACCAAGACAATGACATACACACAAAAGTGAATCTAACACCTTTTTGGTTCTAACGTTGTTGTCCATTTCGGCCGTGGACCATATCTTGGATTCATGAGTGTGTATTGAAATGTCAGTTGAAGCGGCCCCTCCTCACATTTATACAGGTGATCTCCTATCAAGAGTACCCTGCAGTACTCCACCTTAGATAAGGTATAGGAATCATTAAAAGCAGTAAAGCTTAACCTCACCACACGTCATCATGTTTTTGCATTTTGAAAATGCAAGTGGCACTTGAAGGGATTTGAGAATGGGCTTGAAATCATTGGTTTCAAGTGCATAACCGAGTGCTTCATAGCTTAGTTGTCTCATTGAACCAAGTTCTTGGGATCCTCCAGTCATCGTGGATGCTTTACCACTATGAACACCCTTTAATGTGTGGATTTTAGCCCATTCCCCTTACCGCACTATACATTTGATCTCTACCAATGCCTTTTGTTAGCGGATCCGCAATATTTTCTTTTGACTTCACGTAGTAAATGGAGATTACTCCACTTGAGATCAAATGTCTAACAGTATTATGTCTCCTTCGTATATGTCGAGACTTACCGTTGTATAAGTGACTTTGTGCCCTCCCAATAGCCGACATGCTATCACAGTGTATCATAATGGGATGCTCCGGTCTGTTCCAACCGGGAATATCCTCTAAGAAGTTTCAAAGTCATTCTGCTTCTTCTCCAGCCTTATCTAAGGCTATAAACTTCGATTCCATTGTGGATCGAGCTATGCACGTTTTCTTAGAGGATTTCCATGACACTGCTCCTCCATCTATAGTAAACACATATCCACTGGTGGCCTTGGAGTCTTTTGTGTCAGATATCCAGTTTGCATCAGTGTATCCTTCTAACACTGCTGGGTATCTTGTGTACAAAGTTCCATGATTTAAGGTATGTTTTAAATATCTCAGAACTCTTGTCAGAGCTATCCAATGATCCTTGCCAGGATTACTTGTGAATTTACTAAGTTTGCTAATAGAATATACTATATCTGGATGCGTACAGTTTAAAATGTACATCAGGCTCCCGATAATCCTAGCATATTCCCGTTGTGATACTGGGTCTCCCTTATTTTTGGCTAAGTGCAGACTTGGATCTACTGGAGTATTAGCCGGGGGTTTGTCAAAGGCATTGAATTTCTTGAGCACACTCTCCACATAGTGAGATTGTGTTAAGACAACTCCATCAGATTTTCTAGAGATCTTTATCCCTAGAATGACATCTGCCAGACCCATATCCTTCATGTCAAAGTTTCTCTTTAACATGTTCTTAGTATTCAAGATTAAGTCATGACCGCTCCCATTAATGAGCATGCCATCCACATATAGGCACACTATCACATATTCTTCTTGTGTGCCCTCTATGTAGACACATTTGTCACACTCGTTGGTTTTGAAACCATTTGATAACATCTCTTTATCAAATTTCTCATGCCACTTGAGAGGTGCTTGTTTGAGTCCGTATAAGGATCTAACAAGTTTACACACCTTTTTCTCTTGGCCATGTATCACGAACCCTTCAGGTTGTTTCATGTATATCTCCTAATCTAATTCCCCATTTAGGAATGTCGTTTTCACATCCATCTGGTGTATCTCAAAGTTATGCAAAGATGAAATGCCAATGAGTACTCTTATGGATGTGATTCTTGTAACAGGGGAATATGTATCGAAGAAGTCGTATCCTTCCCCCTGTTTGAACCCTTTTGCTAATAAACGAGCTTTATACTTATCAATTGACCCATATGCCTTGTATTCTCTCTTTAGGATCCATTTGCATCCTAAAGTTTTACATCCCGGTGGAAGATCAACTATCTCCCATATATGATTTTACATGATGGACTCAATTTCGCTGTTTATAGCTTCTTTCCAGAGAGGAGCATCTGGACTGGACAATGCCTCTTGAATTGTCCTGGGTTCATTTTCCATCATGTATGATAGAAAATCTGGGCCAAAGGACTTTTCCTTTCATGCCCTCTTACTGCGTCTTGGTTCCTTACTAACCGTTGGTGGACCATTTGCAGTTTCATAAGTTCTCTTATGCGAACTTACTTGTACATTTTCATTTTTCCTTTCCTTCTTAGGGAATATGTTCTTGATGAACACAACGTTCCTAGATTCGATGGTCATTCCTTCGTTCATCTCAGGAACATCCGATTTGTGCACCAAGAATCGGTATGCACTACTGTTATGTGCATATCCAATGAAAATGCAATAAACAGTTTTGGGTCCTATTTTGACTTGTTTGGGCTTAGGTACTTCAACCTTAGCCAGACACCCCCACACTTTAAGATAATTGTAGGAAGGCTTCCTCCCTTTCCATAGTTCGTATGGACTCTTATTCCTCTTTTTGTGTGGCAATTTGTTAAGAATGTAGTTTGCAGACAGTACGTCTTCCCCCCACATATTCTGGGGTAAGCCCGAACTAATCAACATAGCATTCATCATCTCTTTCAGAGTACGATTTTTGCGTTCAGCAACACCATTTGATTGAGGTGAATATGGAGCAGTAGTTTGATGAATAATGTCATTTTGTGAACAAAATTCTTCAAATGGTGCAACGTATTCTCCACCTCTATAACTTCGAATCATTTTGATTCTTTTGCCAAGTTGATTCTCAACCTCATTCTTATACCTTATGAATGCCTCAATGACTTCATCTTTACTTTTCAAGAGATACACATAACAATATCTTGTGCAATCATCAATAAACGTTATGAAGTAATTTTTCCCACCTCTAGTTTGCACAAACTTCAAATCACACACATCGGTATGAATAAGTTCTAGAGGTGTAGTACTTCTTTCCACTGAATGGAATGTTGTTTTGGCCAATTTTGCCTTAACACAGATCTCACATCTTTGTGAATCAAATTCCATTATAGGAAGTAAATCTAAATTCACTAACTGTTTTAGTGTCTTTAAATTTACATGTCCTAATCTACCATGCCATAAATTAGAACACTCAAACAAGTAATTAACAACATTTCCATTAATATTGTGTTTAATGTCTCGCTTGACAGTCAGTACATTCATCTTGCAAAGGCCCTTCTCGAGGTATCCTTTTCCAACAAATTGACCACCTTTGGTAAGTACAAAGTTATTAGCCTCAAACATTAATTTAAATTCTACCTTACTTAACAAAGAGCCGGAGACTAAATTCTTGCGAATGTCTGGGACATCCAGCACATCCACGAGAGTTAGTTATTTTCCCGAGGTCATCTTCAACACCACTTTACCTAGTCCGACCACATTTGAAGTTGCAGAGTTTCCCATTAAGAGAGTTCTGCCATTAATCTCTTGGTAAGTGGAGAACATTTCTTTGTCTGAACAGATGTGACGGGTAGCCCCAGTGTCGACCCACCACTCCCTCAGGTTATCAACCAGATTTGCCTCGAACACGATGGCAGAAAGATCTAGTTTAGACAATTCTTCGGGCAAAGACTTGCGCTCGACAAGGTTGGCCTGATTTTGATCATCCTTCTTTGGCTTTCTACATTCACTCGCCTTGTGTCTGGGCTTTTCACAATTGTAACAGGTACCCTTGAACTTTTTTTAGTTTGAGGGTTTATGTGGCTTGCCATCACGTTTCCTCTTTTTGCTCTTCCCGGACTTAGCCAAATTTACTTGTGCCTCTCCACTTTTCTTGTCATTCTTGACTTCAGATTTTTGGTTATCTTCCTTGATCCTTAGTCTCAGGATCAGATCCTCAAACCCCATTTCCTTTCGTTTGTGCTTGAGATAATTCTTGAATTCCTTCCACAGAGGCGGTAGCTTTTCTATCAGAGCGGCTACTTGAAAGGATTCAGATAGTTGCATACCTTCAACATGAATCTCATGAAGGATCAACTGTAACTCTCAAACTTGGTCCAAAACCGTCTTCGAGTCAACTATTTTGAAGTCGAGGAATTGTCCGAAAATGAATTTCTTCATTTCAGCATCCTCCGTTTTGTACTTCTTATCCAAAGACAACCACAGTACTTTGGCAGTCTTGAATGTGGCGTAGACACTGTGTTGAGGAATAAATTGCACAGATCTATTCGGGGTGAATATTTAAATACAAATTTAATTCTTATAATTATTACTAGCATGAATTAATCATATATTAATTCAAATAATAATTCAACAACATATCATGCATATATAATTCACGTAAAACCTACGAATGCATAATTCTACGAGTTTACGTGAATGTACCTCTTGGGATGGCAGTGATCTGGCAGATTAGACTAACCAAAAGAACTTCCCAAGTATTCCCTTAGCCCTCGTTCGACTATCCGGTGGAAGGACACTTGTGAACGATTTAACAAAAGGAAAATAAATTATGTTGCACCACCTTTGTGGATTTACTAATTTTTCCAGCACATGGAATTGTACTTGGGAATGAAAGAATCATCCCCTATTTATAGAGCATAAGGTGGTCGAATTTTTAGGCCAAAAATAATGTGGAAAAATCATTTCTTGATCTCCAAGAAATCTTGAATATATCTCCTATATTCTTTCTCCCATAATTATAATATTCCACAAAATCCCACCTACTCTTTTATTATGGTAATTTTCGAAAATATAGGGTACCAAGAATCCAAGATTTGGATCTTCTTGAATTTATGAGATATTCTTGTAATTCAAGAAATACATATCTTCCATAATATCTTTTCAAGAAAATCAAGAAAATCTTTCTTGCCCACTATATTTCAAAATTTTCGAAATTTTAATTATAAATAACCAAGTGGGAGATTTCTTGAATTTAATGAGATAATCTTGTATTCCAAGAATACATATCTTCATTCCATAACAAAATTCAAAGAAAATATTTCTCCCAACTTATCCATAATTTTCGAAATTAATAGAGAAAAATAAGCAACAATATTTATTTTATTTTAATCACTTTTTTCAGTTAATGGACTATATGTTGGGCTACTCAGGGGGCCTTTAGGGGAATTAAGATTGGACCTTCTAATGGATCTTGAATATCTAATTTTGAGCCACAATATTATTCAAGCCCATAAATATTAATTAATCCCACTACATAATTAATATTGCACTATCCATCTTAACCCATATTACAGTCAATATGACTCCCGGTTATTATTTCCCATGTTTAAGATTATCTAGTCCATTAATTAATTCAAGCCACTGAAATAGCTTTCCATTAATTAATATCTTTTATCTTTGGTCAAGAACGGTTCAACATTATTATCCATACCGGAAACTAATTCCACTTGCAAGATTTGATATGATAAAGCTTATGAACCTCCCAAGGGGGCAAATCAAACAAGCGTACTTGCACACGATTCTTCGTATTAAATCTTAGCAATCACATGTGACTAATAATATTGCCCAAGATAAAAAGTATTGAATCTCGTTGATTCGCTACCAATGATAAGTCAAAGCAATAGTTACCAATCCCACGTGATCCTATTTAAGGAACGAAGATTAAGAAATAACGAACCACTGAGGTCTGATTCTTCCTTGTTCAGTTCTGAAGAATTTATCCTCCTGTAGGTCCTATTCAGTGCATCAGTCATGCACTAGTGTACTCTCTTGGTCAAGACAAGCCAATCTGAGCCTTACACTTCAACCTTTCGCGATGGGTTGTTCATTTCCATCTAGGTCTTGAATGGCGTACTTTTAGTTACAAGGGACTGTTAATTTAATCTTCTGTGATCTGGTATCACTAAATTAACTACAATGTAACACGTATGACTTATTGAACAGTTATGCAGTAAATGTATGTAACATTCGATAATATTTAAAGCATCAGTGATAAACAATTTATTTCAGTAAATAAGTCCGAAATTCAGTTTTGATTAATCAAAGTAAAAAGCATACTTTCTAGTATAATCCCAACACACTGCATAGGGAGTTGTCTAGCCCATTCAAGATGTAGTTGCGATACAGGAAATCACTATGATTCCATGCATCCAATGCTGTCAACCGTTGTTGATCATTTTCATCATCTTCAACGGTCGGGGGATCTTCCCTTAGGAAGCGAGCAAGATTCAGGGTGGTCAGATAGAACAACATCTTATGTTGCCACCGTTTGAAATCATTTCCGATGAACTTTGCCGATTTCTCCATATGAGAAGGAGGAACAGTCATGGGAGTAGTAGAAGTAGACCTCTTTGAATACATAGTATATCGTCTTAAGATTGTTAGAAAAATGGTGTTGTGTGTGTAGACGAATATGATGCAGACTCAATACGAAAAGTCAAGGCAATCATCCCCAAGATACAACGACTTTAAAACTTCACGATCGTTGCACTACAAATCGGAAGCTATCGGCGAACGGACTCGGGTATCCGAAACTTTCTTGATATGACTACTAATGCAGAAATCTAGATTGCTAGTATGCTTTTGTATGCATAGAATGCTTTTCAATTTTCGGATCGATTGAAATGAAATCTGGGGAGAGTTGTGGTGCCTTCTGGTGAATAGGTGCAACTTTCTGGACATGAAGAATCTGGGCCCTCCGATCGTGTCATTTGGATTAGATCTAGATCCAACAGCCCATATCGCACCCCTTCGCATGGGGCGGCTCGCCTTGCACCCGGTTCGACCGAACCAAGCCACGTGCCTAAATCGAGCCTGATGCTCACGAAGGGTCGTGTTCGTCCGCCAGGGATCGCAAGTTTGATCCACACTGATCGCGTCGATGAGCCCTGTGCAGCGGGCTTGAGTCCCGCGGTCCGCATCCATGAGCCACGACCTAGCCTACTTTCTCCAAAAAATAAAGTCTCCTCTCCTCGCGACGACGCGTGCAAAGTGCAAAAAGTGAGCCTCTAAAGCGCCCAATGCGACAAGCGCGACGTGCGCGTGCCCGTGAAGATGCGGTCAATAGATTCTTTGGGTTAGCACCACCATATAGACTTTAGTCAAATTGACTTTTCATGCCACAAGTTTATTAATAAGGAAGCAACTTCCTTCCTAATTTTCCAATGTGGGATAGAAGGGTTTTCCTTCTTCCCCCACAATTTCCTTCTTCAACTTTTTCATAATAATTGCAAACTTAGTGTATTAATATCTCATTCACCTGAAATTGGTTTTGAGCATATAAATATATCAAATTAATCTACTCAAAACATAGGTTACGAATTTGCAACTTGTTTCCATTTTCCACAAATGGATCATCATCTAGAAATTTGGTCAACATTTGGGTCAACACCTAATTTTATAACCAATTTTCAACAATATTATTGTTGCATATTTTTCCTTAATTTTTGAATTTATTAAAGAAAAGAAGGAGAAAGATTTTCTTGGAAAGATTTTATGGAAATGAGATAAGTATTCTTGGAATACAAGATTATCCCATAAATTCAAGAAATCCCCTACTCAGTTTCTTTATGGGCAATTTTCGAAAAATTAGAGAATAAGAAGGAAGAAAAGATTTTCTTGATTTTCTTGGAAAGATTTTATGGAGAAAGATATATATTTTTGGAATACAAGATTATCTCATAAATTAAAGAAAGATCCAATCTTGCAAATCTCCTTCATTATTTTCGAAAAAAAGGGTTAAATAAGGTGTGAGATTTTTATGGAAAATTATACATGGAAAGAAGAATATATGGGATATATTCAAGATTTCTTAGAGATCAAGAAAAGATCTTTCCATACACTAATTAACCCTAAAAATTTCCTTGTATTATATATAGGGGATGAATTTTTCATCCCCAACACAATTCTAATCTTAGAAAAATTAGAAATCTACAAAGGTGGTGCAACAAAATATCTATTTTCTTTTGTTTATAATTGTTCATCGGAGAACCTCCCACCAAGGTTATTGAACGAGGGCTAGGAATACTTGAGAAGGACTTTCGGTTGGTAGCCAAATACCTGATCCTGTCTGTCTCAGAAACTGTCACTCCAACGGGTACACTTACTAAACTCGTAAATATTCCGCATACTAGGACCTTTTACGTGTTTATTATTTGCATAACGTTGTTGGCGTGATTATTATATGAATTCACATAGGATAATTTATGTTAGTAATAATCTGTGATTTAAATTTGTGTTTATGAGTTCATCCTGAATAGATCCTGACATAACGTATCCCAACAACTGGTATCAAAGCCCTAGTTTTGGGATCTGATATTTTAAACTGTAATTTAAATTGTTGTTCATTAAAATTGAAATTGGATAGTAGAACTGTTAGATCTGTTTTGCAGGTATCCAATTGTCATGGTATGTTTTAATGATAATTTATGCCAATAATTATTGTTTTTTAATTCGATTCGTTCGAATTTGTTTTTCTCGTGAGAAAATCCACGAGTAGATTAAGCTATTTATTTTATCCAATGTAATAGACTAGTCTATATCGTAGGTTTATTTATTTTTGTAATAAATTGTAACTGGATCAAAGACAAAGACGGAAGACGAAGAATTAAAGATGGCGTACCTGGACGTGCGCATGCATGCGGACGTTGCATGAATGAGTGGACGTCGCATGCGGACGGTGGGGCGCGCTGTCCATGGGCATCGTCTAGAACGACGCGCACCATACATGGGCGCGCAAGATGAAAGGGGGCGACGGCATAGGGCCTTCGGCCCTAGGGCATGCCATGGGTTAGGCAGCGGTGGCCGGCCCAGCCTGACCCTTTGGCCATCGTGTGCTACGGACGACGGGTGCCTATGCCCGGAGCTTTCGGGCATAGGCGTAGGCACCAGACATCATCCTGACCCTAGATGGAGGATATTTTTTAATGAATTGTTGCGGTCCAGTGGGAGCCTTTCAAGACGAACGATGAAGGCTACAAAGAGACGATTTCTCAAGATCGAGACTTGAAATTTAAACCATGACAGTTGGATATATGTTCCCAACTTGATTTATTTTTGTCTTGAAGCTTGGTTTTAATTTCATGCATAATTATTTGTTAATGTGTTTGCATGCTATTTGAATTGTCTAAAGAAAATATCACTTTCGAAAATTACTAAGTATGTTTTATTAATTGACAGTTTTATTTCGTATAATAAAATTAAGTCAATTTTGACCTCCATGATTTATTTATTTGTGAATTCTTTTGGAGAAATTTCCCCCTCGGAACGGCCAAAAGATAGTTTTCGCATGAATAAATTCCCAAAAGGATGATTGTGAATTATTACTAAGTGGCGGTATTGACCCTCCCCACGAGTGGCTTGCTAAAAACGAACTAGTAATTATGTATTTAATCATGGTTATTACTTAGGTATAAAAATTGATATTAACGCACTCCACCGGGGTCCTTATCAATTTTTATATGGTCAAGTGGGAGCCGACTATTAAGTTTGTATTAAAGGTTTGTAACTGTTCTTGTTTCTAACATGCTTGAATGTGTTTAAATAGACAGTTCACCCCACGTGACCTATTTAAACTGTTTTGAGATGTCGATTGATACATATTCATATTTTTTTGAGATTTTGATATGAATAATGTGATCAAAATTATGTGATATTTTGTGCTTATACAATTGTTATTTATTTCAGTTCAGCATGTCGCAACCTTTTAATCCACTGTATGCTATACTTAAAGATAATCAACTATCTGGTGAGAATTATGTTGATTGGAATCGAAAACTTATGATTGTCCTAACTGCACAAAAGCACAAGTGGGTTCTTGACACACCAAGACCTGATGAGCTAACTAAAGAGTCGAGTAAAGCGGATAAGAAGAAGTATAATGACTGGGAGCATTGCAATGAAATGGCTAAGTGTACCATCCTGGCATCAATGTCAGATGTGTTGCAACACCAACACCAAGAATTTGCAACTACTGCGGAAATTACTACGAAAATTATGCAAAATCTTAAGACGGTGTTTCATCATCAGAACCGCACGGCTCGCCAGATCACCATGCGAGAAATGTTATCGCAGAAAATGGTGGAGGGAACGCCCGTAAGGGAGCACGTTCTCAAGATGATGGCTCATTTGAACAAACTTGAGGTTCTCGGTGCAGATTACGATCTGGAAACCCAGATCGATTTCGTACTCCATTCTCTGCCGAAAAGTTTCGAGCATTTTCAGCTAAACTACCAGATGAATAATCAAAAGTTCACGTTAACTAACCTATTGCAAGCTTTGGTCTCGGTAGAGACGTTAATGGGGCACCAAACTCAAGCTTTGATGGCAAGTGGTCCATCTTCTTCTTCTAGGCCAAAGGGTTGTAAGAAGAAGAAGAAGGCCAAAAGCCAGAAGAAAGTGAACTCAAGTGTTGCCAAGGGAAAAGGTAAGGTGAAAGATGTTGGAGGTGTCAAGAAAGATCCCAAGGGGAAGTGCTTCAATTGCGGTGAAAAAGGACACTTGAGGTCTGCCTGTTCCAAGCCCAAGAGGGTCGAAAAGAGAGGTAATTCTCATGCACTAGTTGTTGAAACTTGTTTAGAGGCGTATGCTTCCCATTCATGGGTAGTTGATACGGGATCCACTGATCATGTTTATTTCACGTTACAGGGGTTCAAGCTGACCCGACCACTTAGTGGGAGTGGATTTTCTCATCACACTGGGCGATGCTACGAGAGTGGCAGCTGAAGCAGTGGGAGACGTGCACCTGTCTTTTATCTTTACAAAATTTTAGTTTTGAGAGATGTTCTTTATGTTCCTGTTTTTCGGAAAAACCTGATTTCTGTTTCTAAACTATTTTCTGATGGATATTCTGTTCGTTTTAATAAATAAGTTACTATTTTTCATGACGATGTGTTTATCTGTCATGGAACTTTGCGGAATAATCTCTATACTAATAATTAAGCACACCACTCACAAAATGCATCTTATAACACATCGACTATTTCGAGCAATAAAAGGAAACGTTCAGAAAATGTGAATGAAACATTTCTTTGGCATCTCAGAGTAGGTCATATTAATCTGAATAGGATTCAAAGGTTGGTGAAAGATGGTTCACTGGAAGACCTACAACCAGAACTATTTTCAACTTGCGAATCATGTTTAGAGGGTAAAATGACCAAGAGGGCATTTGGAGCCAAGGGGAATAGAGCCACAGAAGTGTTAGAAATCGTTCACACTGACGTGTGTGGTCCAATGTCAACCGAAGCTAGAGGTGGCCATGAGTATTTCATAACTTTTATCGATGATTACTTAAGGATCGGGTACATTTTCCTTATGAAGCATAAGTCGGAAACCATTGATAAGTTCAAGGAGTTCAAAGCCGAAGCTGAGAAACATAGGGAAAAGAGTATCAAGTTTCTACAATCTGATCGTGGAGGCGAATACCTCAACGATGAGTTTTTGAATTACCTGTCAGACGAGGGAATTGTATCCCAGTTGACTGCACCCGAAACCCCTCAACAAAATGGGGTTGCAGAACGAATAAATTGAACGCTTTTAGAAATGGTTAGGTCAATGATGAGTTATTTAGATCTACCCAAGTTGTTTTGGGGTCATTCCTTGGAAACAACGGCTTATATTCTGAACTTAGCACCATCCAAATCGGTTCCTAAAACCCGAGAGAATTGTGGACCTGGCGCAAGCCCAGTCTGAGACACTTGAGAATCTGGGGGTGTCCGACATACGTGCTAGACAAGGAAGCCGGTAAGTTGGATGCACGTTTAGAGTTAAGGTTGTTTATAGGATATCTCATGGGAACAAAAGGGTGTATGTTCTATGGCCCCGAAGATCAAAAGGTTGTAATTAGTACACACTTTAGATTTTTTAAAGAAGACTATATGAACAATAGAAAGCCTAAAAGTGAGATTAACTTAGATGAATTAAGAGGGCAAACTCCAATACCAACTGTACAAGTTGATATACCAAGTGTCACAGCGACACAACCGGAACCTCGTCGTAGTGGGAGGGTTGTCCGACAACCTGAGAGATTCATGGAGATAGGACAATCTTTGGATTTAGTTCCCAGGGATAGTGAATCAGACCCTTGGTCCTACAAGGAGGCGGTCCAAGACAAGGATGCAGAATCCTGGCAAACTGCAATGGAAGCCGAGATGGGCTCAATGGATCCTAATCGAGTATGGGAGCTAGTTGAACCACCCAATGGGGTAAATGTTGGGGAATAAGTTGCACAAATCTATTCGGGTGAATATTTAAATACAAATTTAATTCTTATAATTATTACTAGCATGAATTAATCTTATATTAATTCAAATAATAATCCAACAACATATCATGAATATAATTAATTCACGTAAATCCTACGCATACGGAATTATACGAGTTTACCTGAACGTACCTCTTGGGATGACAGTGATCTGGCTGATTAGACTAACCAAAAGAACTTCCCAAGTATTCCCTTAATCCTTGTTCGACTATCCGGTGGTAGGACACTTGTGAACAATTAACAAAAGGAAAATAAATTATGTTTCACCACCTTTGTGGATTTACTAATTTTTCCAGCACATGAAATTGTACACTACTCACAATTGACGTTTTTCGGAAAAATACAATTTGTCGACGTTTCAAAATATTTGATATTTTATCGAAGCTGATATTTTTCCGAAAAACCAATTTTCGTGTGTTACTGGGAATGAAACATTCATCCCCTATTTATAGAGGGTGGTGGACGAAATTTTGGCAAAAATAATATGGGAAAATCTTTTCTTGATCTCCAAGAAATCTTGAATATATCTCCTATATTCTTTTTCCCATAATTATAATATTCCACAAAATCCCACCTACTCTTTGTTATGGATAATTTTGAAAATTATGGGTCAAGATTCCAAAATTTGGATCTTCTTGAATTTATGAGATATTCTTGTATTTCAAGAAATACATATCTTCCATAATATTTTTTCAAGAAAATAAAGAAATTATTTCTTGCCCTTAATTTGTCAAAATTTTCGAAATTCTCTTATAGATAACCAAGTGGGAGATTTCTTGAATTTAATGAGATAATCTTGTATTCCAAGAATACATATCTTCATTCCATAACAAAATTCAAAGAAAATCTTTCTCCCCTTTTATCCATAAATTTCGAAATAAATGAGGAAAAATAAGCAATAATATTTATTTTATTTTAAACACATTTTTCAGTTATTGGACTATATGTTGGGCTACTCAGGGAGCCTTTAGGAGAATTAAGATTGGACCTTCCAATGGATCATGAATTATCAATATTGAGCCACAATATTATTCAAGCCCATAAATATTAATTAATCCCACTACATAATTAATATTGCACTATCCATCTTAACCCATATTACAGTCAATATGGCTCCTGGTTATTATTTCCCGTGTTTAAGATTATCTAGCCCATTAATTAATTCAAGCCACTGAAATATCTTTCCATTAATTAATATCTTTTGTCCTTGGTCAAGGAACGGTTCAACATTATTATCCATACCGGAAACTAATTCCACTTGCAAAATTTGGTATGATAAAGCTTATGAACCTCCCAAGGGGGCAAATCAAACAAGCGTACTTGCACACGATTCTCCGTATTAAATCTTAGCAATCACATGTGACCAATAATATTGCCCAAGATAAAAAGTATTGAATCTCGTTGATTCTCTACCCATGATAAGTCAAAGCAATAGTTACCAACCACACATGATCCTATTTAAGGAACGAAGATTAAGAAATAACGAACCACTGAGGTCTAATTCTTCCTTGTTCAGTTCTGAAGAATTTGTCCTCCTGTAGGTCCTATTCAGTGCATCAGTCATGCACTAGTGTAATGTCTTGGTCAAGACAAGTCAATCCGAGCCTTACACTTCAACCTTTCACGATGGATTGTTCATTTCCATCTAGGTCGTGAATGACGTACTTTTAGTTACAAGGGACTATTAATTTAATCTTCTGTGATCTGGTATCACTAAATTAACTACAATGTAACACGTACTATTTAATGAACAGTTATGCAGTAAATATATGTAACATTCGATGATATTTAAAGCATCAGTGACAAACAATTTATTTCAGTAAATAAGTCTAAAATTCAGTTTTGATTATTCAAAGTAAAAAGCATACTTTCCAGTATAATCCCAACAGCAAAAACACATTGGAAGCCAGTGGGTCTACAAGAGGAAAAGAGGACCGGATGGGAAGGTTGAAACCTTTAAAGCTAGTCTAGTGGCAAAGGGATATACTCAGAAAGAGTGTATCGATTATGAGGAAACATTTTCGCTTATAGCTATGCTTAAGTCCATCCATATTGTTGGAATTTAGAGGCACGTAAACACGTAATACATGCGCAGCGGAATTAAATATTGTTGTAACATGAATTAATCCGGTCCCCGACCTGGATATGTGAACGGATTTCCACTGTATCCATATCGTTTTAGACGACCTCGCCTGGGTCATTTAGGTCGCAGGCGACTTAGAGGAGTATGCAGGTTGCAGGCAACTTAGAAGAGTATGCAGGTCGCAGGGCGGCTTGGAAGAGTATACAGGTCGGAGGCAACTTCAGCCCGAAGTCGGTGAAGAGATAAGTATGGAAAGATATGGATAGTTAATGGTGCAGATATCACGGAGCGTAAGCAAGGCAGGTGTATCCAGGAGCGGGATTCGCGGATTAGCTAAGGAAACCCTAGCCTTGGCGGCTGAAGCCCTAGCAAGCCCGCGAAGGAAGCCCACGAAGACTCTTAACCTAGTTCTTTGTCTATATATACCTCATGTACCATTCATTGTAAAATGAGAACAACTTAGAGTATTAGGCAGATAAAGTATTAAAACAATCCTGACTTGGGCGCCCCCAGACGTAGTCTTATTCAAAAGACGAACTGGGTAACCAAATTCCAGTGTTGCTTGTTATATTGATTGTCGTTTATTCGGTTTCCTTGCTAATCAATAATTGTTGGCCGTGAGTTATAAACCGGGCACAACAATTGGCGTCGTCTGTGGGAATTTTCTATTGATTTGTTCCTAAATCCTTAGAAGACCATCTCCTATTAATGGCGATCAACCAAGGCAACATCACCGGACACGAAACTGATGCCAGTGATGGTGCCGAAGCTTCCCTGAGCTCGCACCACTCCCGCCAGATCCTGGCAGACACTCCCGACTGGTGGAACTTAATCCAAACGCCGAAGGACGCGAAGGCAGTAATGGCCATCCTCAACAAAAAACGTCTCATCTTTGATGACGAAGAAGAGCGACCTCCGATCAAGAAGGCTGCACACGATGCCAGGACCTCGAAAGGCAAGGCTGCCCTTGTCGAAAAAGGACGGTCGATGGGCCATTTAGCATACGACCTGGCGAAGCATGCCATCATTCGAAATTGCCAAATTCAAGAAAAGCCAATGGGATCGGACAATATGTTCAACCGTCTTGGAAACCAGGGGGCCCAAAAAGCTCCGATGGTTATTGAGGATGAGGCTCAATTCCATCCTCGACATGCTGACCAGGTGGAACGAGACCTCGCAATGGCTCTGAATGTGCATCATGACGAATTGCCAAGAGGTTCGACAATCCACCATCGCGACCCACGAGCGATCTTTTCGACCAAGGACCATCGTGATGTACAGATAGCAACACTGGCTCGAACGGTCCAGCAACTTCTCGAACGAGCTGAGAATCAGAATGGGTCGGCAGGGATAGGCAATAGCCTCACCATCCCAGACTCCCCACTCAAAACCATGGTTACTCTGGCACCTACCCAGAGGAAGATCAGCACGGCGGCCCTAGACCGCTACAGTGGAAGCTCTGACCCAAGAGTCCATGAAGCGAAATACAATTCATACATGGCCTCTATGGGCACATCCGATGCTACTAAGTGTCAACTTTTCTCTTTGACTCTGAGCGACCAAGCTCATCAGTAGTTTACCTCGCTACCACCATTCTCGGTGGACACGTTCAAGCAGCTCGCCAGATTATTCTTGACTCATTTCACGGCCCTGGCTCCCCAACCTCCGACCAGGCAACAATTGATGAATACTCGACAAGGGGAAACAGAATCAGACCAGTCCTACATTGAAAGGGTCGACAAGCTCATACTCAAAGGAGACCCCATAGGAGATGAGGCAAAGTTGCTTGGGGCTGTTTCCGGCCTTAGAAAGGGAACCAAGCTGTGGCGGTGCATGACCGTCGAATACCCAATTAGCTACACCGACTTCCAAAGGCGAGCTAGCAACTTGATCCACACATAAGAACTTCTGGAGTCCCGACTATCCGACGATAAGGAGGTCGTAGACTCAAAGAAGAGCTCCAAGAAAATCGGGGGCCACTACAAGGCACCCGGCAGCTTCAAGCCATTCGAGGAGAACATCCCAGTCAAGCTGATGGAGGCATTAGGCATGACACCTGGGCATGTCTACACTTAGATCAAGAGAGTGAGAATTACTCCTCCCACCTCGCCCAATCAAGAACAAAGGTAAGCTAAACCCCAACAAGTTCTGCCATTTCCACGAACATGTAAGGCACTACACAAGCGAATGCAAAGACCTACTTTCACAACTCTGGAGGCTGTACGAAGATGGTTTGTTGGATTAATTTGTCAAACGAACTCAGAGGAATCATGATCACGCTCAGAGAGGTCTCCAACAGGTAGACCATCCCCGACAGGCGGAGCCCGCCCCAAGAAATGCCGACCAGAGAGCAGGGCTGGGGGAGTGACCCATTCCACCCATGCCCGAGGATGCGGGAGGTCGCATCATACATACCCTCTCCCCACTTGGGACAGTTGGAGCACTCTCCTGAACCTCCTCCTCGAAACGGCGAATGAAGGCCAAAATAAGGGAAATAGAGAATGCCAGAAAAATGGTGCTGCCAGTTTTTACAGTGGGGGAAGAAACCAGCATGATCAAGTTTGGCGAGAAGGACAAAGCTGGAATAGTCTACCCAAATGTCGATCAAATGGTAATCAAGGCGAATATCATGGGGACTACTGTATGTCGGCTGCTGGTAGACGGGGTGCCTTCTGCAACATCCTCTTCAAGAAGACTCTAGATCAGCTCGGGGACTATGATGCCTACATCACCCCATGCGACCACGTCGTGAAAGGCTTCAGAGACGCAACAGTGAAGCCATCTGGCATGATCCGATTAGCCGTCGAGTTAGTCTCTACTTTGAATAATGAGGTTAGGGCCACTAGACTGTTAGATTTCCTAGTTGTCGACCTCCCAAGTTCCTATAACGGCTTTCTTGGGAGACCATTTGAACATGAATTCAAGGCTGCGTCCTCAACTTTCTATTTCTACGTAAAGTTCCCCACCAAGAGTGGGCTAGTCGGCACCGTTAAAGGTGACCAAGTGGATGCAAGAGGTTGTTTGATTTATTCTTCGTCTCTTTTCAATTCTGCATTGATATCTAGCAAATAAATACTTGTAATAGATAGTGAAAAACAATATGAGGAATTGAATAATAAAAAAGCAAGTAAGAAGAGACGTCACAGCAACCTCTCGACCCGAGAATGGGACCTCGAATCGAAGAGTTTCTACTCGAAGCAGAGATCGACGACCCCCGATAAGATGCCTCAAGGGCCATCACTGGGGAAGATCTTGATAAAGTCAAGGTAGATCCAGCTCGACCGGATCTAGAAGTCATCATAGGTTTCAAGATACCAGATGACCTAAAGGGCGAAGTCGTCAACTTTCTCAAAAAGAATTTAGACATCTTTGCATGGTCGCACAAAGACATGGTGGGAATCGACCCAAAAGTTGCATGTCATAGGCTACACATCAATCCAGCTCGAAAGTCGATAGCCCAAAAGAGGCAAAAATTCAGCCCTAAAAAGTATGATGCATTAGCCGAAGAAGTAAAGAAGCTGTTAGACAACGACCTGATCACATAGGCCGATCAACCACAGTGGGTGGCTAACGCATTGTTGGTAAAAAAGTCGAATGGAACTTGGCGACTCTGTATCGATTTTACCGACCTCAACGATGCTTGTCCAAAGGATTTCTTGCCCATGACTCACATCGACCACTTGATAGATAACACGGCTGGTCACGAAATGATGTCATTCATGGATGCCTTTGCAGGCTATCATCAAATAGCCATGCATGAGTCGGATCGACAACACACCTCATTCCTGATTGAAAAGAACATCTATTGTTGGAAAAGAATGCCCTTCGGTTTAAAGAATGCAAGGGCAACGTATCAAAGGTTGGTCAACCACATGTTTGTCGACCTCATCGGCAAGTCGGTGGAAGTCTACGTGGATGATATAGTCATCAAGAGCTTGAAGTCGGAAGATCACCTTATGCACCTGGCGCAAACATTTGATATCCTAAGGAAATTCAATATACGGCTTAATCTCAAGAAATGTAATTTCGGAGTTGAATCCGGAAAATTCCTAGGGCATTTGATCAGCAAATGGGGAATAGAGGCGAATCCAGCAAAGATCAAAGCCATCTTAGACATCAAAGCACCTCAAAATGTGAAAGAAGTACAGAAACTCACATGTTGTCTAGCCGCTTTGAATAGATTAATCTCCCGAATGGGGGATAAATGCAAACCATTGTTCGACACAATTCGAAAGAAATCAAAGTTCGAATGGACACCCGAGAGTCAGGAGGCCCTTGATAAAATTAAAGCATATCTGGCAGACGTAAACACACTCTCAAAACTAAGATTGAGGGAGGAAATGGGAAATGGGCCAGCGAGCTTCCTGATGTATTGTGGTCGTATAGGATGACCTACCGAAACTTGACAGGAGAGACTCCTTACTCGTTAGCTTTTGGAACTGAGGTGGTCATACCCGCAGAGGTCCACTTTCCCAGTCTCTCAGAAGTCAGGTTGCCTTTGACCACAACGACGAGGCCTTAGCCAGAAATCTAGACCTGCTCGAAGAGAAATGTTTAGAAGCCAACATGAGAAATGCAAGATATAAACAACGGTCGGAGAGGTACTACAATTCTAAAGTGCGACTTCGACAATTCAAGAAAGTATTTGGGGAGTCAAAGGGTGCCCTCGATCCAAACTGGGAGGGGCCGTTCAAAGTCTCGAAGGTCCTGCCTAATGGAGCGTATGAGCTCGAAAGACCAGAAGGTACCAAGGCTCAATACTCATGGAATGCGACCCAGCTGAGGAAATATTATCAATAGGTTCACATCTTTGTAAAAAAATTGTACCAATCAATAACAATGTCTGTTTTTCTTTTCAAAATTCCTGTGTTAAAATCGAGGGGATCACGTATAAAAGAATATATGAATCACCCGAGGTGCGACTTTCAACATATTGGAGGCAAAATCACAACCCAGGGAGGTGTGGTTACCCCCGACTTTGTAAGACGACTAAAGCAATATCCAACATCAAGTCGCATAATAATAAAATGACGAGGATTAAAGCAATTTCAAGGTCGCATAAGGAAATCAAGTCGGCACAATAAAGGAAGGAAAAAGATAGAATTTCCATTGATTGATAAAAGGCCCGAAGGCCGGTACATAAAGAGTTAAGAAAAAGAAAAGTTACATCAAGTGTTTACAAACAAAAGCAGACAACTTCATCAGAACCCAGCCGGGCTGGCGCTTGGTCTATCAACGACCTCCCCTCATGCGACCTCCGGCGAAGATCGAATCATTCCAAAAGGGGTCTCGGGAATTAATTCAGTGGAACTCAGCTGAGCCTCATCAGGAATAGGGCGCACAATTCGGCTTGGGTTGGCAAAGAAGGAGAGGTCGATGTCCATGTCTTCCAGGTCCTTGATCTCCAGTAGAACACTGGGGGCAGGAGGGTTGTCGCGGACATAGTCGGATAGCTCGATGACAAACCCGTTGAGGTCGCCAGTGGGGTTCGCATTATGATAGATCCTAATGGCCCCGAAAAATGCCATCACAAAAGCAAAGTTGGCATTCAGTTCCTCAGTCCTCTTGAAGTATTCCTCCTTGGTTACTAACTCCTTCTTGGCCTCAGCCAGTTCATCCTCGACCCGAGTCACCCTCGCTTTCTCCATCGCGAGCTCGCCCTCGACACCCGCCAACTGGGCCTCCAGGTCTGAAATTCTCTGAGTCGGCTCGGAGTTAGACTTCTCCAATTTCTTCTGAGTCTCGGTCGTTGAAAGTATCAACTTGGCCTGGTCGGCAACCCTTGCCTGCTTCTTCCTCAATTCCTCGAGCTCTGACTCCAACTGGGCGCTGGATTTCTCCAAAAAGAAGGCCGCTTTATGGGAGTGGACGAGAGCCAAATACAGATTGCCCGTCACTTTCTAACGACAGGCATTGGCGTGGTCCATTTGCGTCCACCCCCGGGGCAAATTTTGCAGTCCTCTTGAGAGATAAGCAGGCCAGCCTTCAGGAACCCCGGTCGGAACGAGCTGGGGCGACCTCAGAAAGCTCAGCACCTCCGGGGAAAATTTATTCGACGTAAGATACGGGCTACGAAAAGATGTAAGTCGTCAGTGGAGTAGTGATAAAAACCAAAGAAAATAAGAAAGCATGTGACCAGACTTACTTGTTCACCCGGTCTGCGTCCTAGCCTAGCCAGGAGTCATCCTCCGGATGATGACCTCCTTCAGGAGTGGAGGTGGGTTGTAAGGTCGGGCGAAGGGGCAACCTTCCGAGTCCCTGGTTTATCTCCGACCGGTATGTGTTTATCTCCTCCCTCATTTTCTTCCGAGCAGGCTCGGATTCTAACGGTATTGGCCCCTTAGACTTCCTTTTTCCCTTCTCGATGGTAGAAGGGCTAGAAGGGGTCGAACTTGGAGGAGGAGCATCGGGGGCCGTCACATGCCTCATCTATCCGAGCACTGATTTCTTGCGAGTAGCCATCATAGAGATGGGTCGGTTGACGTGGATAGACCGAGATGTTAGGAACTACCCACAAGGAAGAAACTCGGTCACGTAAATTTCAGATAGGATTAAATTGTTGACAAAGAGACTTACAAGGAATTTTAAGGTGACGCGTATAGGTGTACAAGCCGGCTTTGAGTCGGTCGAGCTCGGTGTTCAGGGTGTTAACGTCTTTCGGCTGCTCGGAGGAGTGTTAGGAACTATGTTGAAAGCTTTCAAGAAATTCCAATATAGGTCGGCGGAGGCGGGCGTGAACACTGCAAGATAAAAAGGGAATTAGATCAGTTCGACCTCAAAGTCAAAAGATGTAAAGCTTACCGTGTTCAACTCGATGTGCATATGGGTCGGATACGAATGGGCAATGTGCTCGAAGGATCCACGGACTCCCACGCCCCCCGATGAACCACCATTTTTGATGCCAGTCGGTGACCTTATTGGGAATCCCACTCACGAGCTCCCGGCCCTTGCGAAGTCGTATGGCATTATAGTCACCGGCTTGGGCGATCGGTGTCATCACGTAGGATATTTCACCAGGGGTCGGCAATCAATTTAATTTGGCTTGTCCCAGAACTATCATGGTGGTGAGAATATAGCTCCAACCATTCGGAGTGATTTGCGTGAGGCTTTGGTTCCAGGCCTCAAGTAGGTGGGAGATGGCCGGATGTAACGGGAACCAAATTTCCGGCTCCATGGTATGCTCGTTAACAGAAATCATACCAGGCGGTGGTTGGTCGGCACTCTCATCGGAGGTCACTCCGTAGAAATGTACATCCCGGGGCACTTTGTACAAGTGGCAAAGGGAGCGCACATATCGGTCCGACAAAACCGACCTATACCTTTTGTTGAATGCCACAAAATTTAACTCGATCGACTTCTGATAGCCCCGCTCAGGTCATTTGTATGGGGCTCGAGACTCATAAGTATGATAGTCGAAGGCCCGCTCAAAGGCCCCATAATCAGGGGCCGGGGTGGAATGGCTTGTGGATGTCCTCTCCGTTGCGACGGAACGTAGAGGACTGATGTTCAACGGAGAAAGGTGAGTGATCTCCCCCAATTCGGCCAGAAACTTCTCATAGTTGCCTTCATCATTTCCCCCGCCATCCCGGTTGTCAATCGGGGCATTAGTGGGCGAAGATCCCCCCACATTGATGACGGCGGAGCTAGAACCATGGCGGCACCGAGTTGTGCTATAGCCACATTGTTGTCATCCGAGGATGATGAAATCAGAGGACGGGAGGCAGTGGGAGTAGACGGAGAGCTGGTAGCTATAGGAAGAATCGAGAAGAAATGGAGTTATTACCTAAATAGGTCTTTGTCGGAAACTCGAAATTTGAAATGAAAATCGCTTGATTGCACGAAGGTTGAAGGTGAAGAGAATTAAACCTAAAACCCTCGCCCCTTTTATAAGGAAAGAGGGGGGGTCGAAGTGCAATATGAGTGAATTCCAGACCCCTCAAAGGAAATAAAGTCGGAGAAGTCGCGTGTGGTCGACACCGCGATTACCAATTGGACGGATTCACGGTGCATGATGTCACTTACCTGCCTCGCCATCATGAAAAAACCATCAAATATCTCACGCCGATTCAAGGAATCGAGGTGACGTTTCACCTCCCCAAGAATGATGATTCGCTTCAGGAACACTTCCCAAGGTCGACTTACCACAGGTCGATAGAACAATGAGTCAAGTCAAGGCCCCAACGCGAGCACGCAACCTCGACTTGAGGGGCAATTGTTGTAACATGAATTAATCTGGTCCCCGATCTGGTTATGTGAACGGCTTTCCACTGTATCCATATCGTTTGAGATGACCTCGCCTGGGCCATTTAGGTCGCAGCGACTTAGAGGAGTATGCAGGTCGCAGGCCACTTAGAAGAGTATGCAGGTCGCAGGGCGGTTTGGAAGAGTATACAGGTCGGAGGTGACTTCAGCTCGAAGTCGACGAAGAGATAAGTATGGAAAAGATATGGATAGTTAATGGTGCGAATATCGCGGAGCGTAAGCAAGGTAGGTGTATCTAGGAGTGTGATTCGCGGATTAGCTAAGAAAACCCTAGCCTTGGCGGCTAAAGCTCTAGCAAGCCCGCGAAGGAAGCCCATGAAGACTCTTAACCTAGTTCTTTGTCTATATATACCTCATGTACCATTCATTGTAAAAGGAGAACAACTTAGAGTATTAGGCAGATAAAGTAATAAAACAATCCTGGCTTAGGCGCCCCACGTAGTCTTATTCAAAAGATGAACTGGGTAACCAAATTCCAGCGTGGCTTGTTATATTGATCGTCGTTTATTCGGTTTTCATGCTAATCGATATTTGTAGGCCGTGAGTTATAAATCGGGCACAACAAACAGTTCACCACAACGAACATATAATTGCATAATTAAATACGTGTAAACATAAAGAGAAACCTTACAGTAAATCATACCCAATCACGGACTTTTACGGATTTGTCAGCGTTGAATCCCGAGATAAATTTGCTAGGAAAATTCTAACTCTGGATCTTTATGGAGAGAATAATGAATTAATGTTGTTTGTAAATTCCCAAGATCTCATATATATAGGAGAGGCCCAACTTAAAATCTCTACGGATTTAATTCCCATGTATATCAAATCTCTACGGATTTGATTTCATATATATTAAATCCTATAATAATATTTCATATATTATTATTGAGAATCCTATTTAATTAAATCCAATTTAATTAAACATTAATAATAATTAATTCTAAATTAATCTATTATTAATTAATTTTCCATAAATTAAATATTAAATCCAATTTAACATTTAATGAACCAACTATAATCCGTAAAAGGGAACTACTTGTTGTGTGACCCATAGGCCCTCATATATCGAGCGATTAGTCAAACTAACGGTCTTAATTGAACCCTAGACAATAAATTAGACATTCTCAATATATGAGGTACGTTGCGAGAAATGTTCAACTACCTGTAACTGAAACATGTGCTATTACGATTTTCTCCTTTCATTCGCGAATACTCGATTAATTCTTGAACATGATGAAGTGTCTATTCAAATAACTTAATCATATTATCTCTAATCACTAATTGATCATGTATGTCACACTTAGCCACAAAGTCTAAGTTGACGTGCATTGGCCGATGACTTTGATCCAATTATGATGAGAAGATGAGTATTCTATCTAAATCCACATTGAGGAATGAATCCTATTTTAGGCTCAACTACCACGCACAAGCACTTCGTGATGAACCCAATCCAAGCCATATCTACCCATAGACGGGTGCAAGCATCGGTCATGGTCAAAGTTCATCACTCCACATATGTCGTGCGTATTGACCTCAAGTCAAAGGAGTATCGCATCGCTCCCACTAACCGAGACACCCGTAGACACATATTGTAGACTTTGATTTCTCGAATGGGTATACCAATACCCTCTAAGGTATTTGTGCATCCATCATGAGATACCTAGTATCTCGTAGTAAGTGAGATCTTACTACACTCTCTAAGAGTATGATCCAGATCGCACACCAATCTCCATTGCATCATCAATATCTCATTCTTGATGATCCTTGATCGAGGCTATTTGAGAATCATGCTTAAGTCATCTGAGTTCTCACAACCTTAATGACAACAACGACTCATGGGAACACTTGTACAAATAAATGCAAATAATCAAACATAATATTCAAACAAGTGTATTGCCATACATTAATATTAATTGAACTATAATATTAAATCAAACTGAATATCATCGAGTATTATGTCCTTACAATAGATTGTCTCTAGGACACTAACACTAACACGTATTCTATTGGCAATAGTTGCATACCTAGATTTCAAAATCTGACAAATGGATGTCAAGACAGCTTTCCTAAATGGAAGTCTTGATGAGAAAATCTATATGCAACAGCCCGAAGGTATTATTGTGAAAGGCCAAGAGCATCTTGTTTGCAAGCTCAAGAAGTCGATTTACGGACTGAAGCAAGCATCTCGTGCTTGGAACCAATGTTATGATCAGGTAATTAAATCTTATGGGTTTGATCAAAATGAGTTTGAGAGTTGTGTGTATAAGAAGTGTGACGGAACTGCCTTGGTATTCTTATTACTCTACATAGATGATATTCTGCTTATCGGAAACGATGTAAAGGTTTTATCAGACGTAAGGGTATGGCTGTCAAAACAATTTGATATGAAGGACTTAGGGGAAGCCGGGCAAATCCTTGGGATCAAGATCGCTCGAGATCGCAAGAAAATGATGATAGGTTTATCGCAAGCTTTATACATAGATACAGTTTTGAAGCGTTTCAGTATGCAGAATTCCAAGAAAGGTTTTGTACCTTTCAGACATTGAATCCATCTATCCAAAGATATGTGCCCTAAGACATGGAAGGAGATAGATGACATGAGAGGCATTCCTTATGCATCGACAGTAGGAAGCCTTATGTATGCAATGCTGTGTGCGAGACCGGATATTTGCTACGCCGTAGGCATGGTAGAAAGATATCAAAATAACCCAGGAAATTATTGGGGAAACTCCGTCACCCATTCAAACTAAGGGGGAAACAAAATTAACGAGAAATAAAATGAAGAAATAAAACCACAATCAACAACGCAAAAATTTACGTGGAAAACTCCAAAACCGGAAAAAACCACGGACCACGAAAGAAACATCACTATATGATAAATTTCTACAATCATACAGATTTTTCCTCTCTCGCTCGACACCTCTACACTATCACAAGTCTACATGACTCTCACCTTCTCACAAATATGTGAAAGGAATTTAATTAGAATCAAACACTAGACTAAAGTGTATTGACCGGTGCAATTGTAACAAAGACCCAAAGACTCCTTATATAGGATTTGGAAATCTCCTTTCCTTGTTCTCATCCGATGTGGGATAAAAACCCCTTTTATTTTAACACAAAACCCAACAATCTCCACCTTGGTAAAATAAAAGAAAACTCCACCGTTTTCGCCCACGATCCATTGTCTTCACCGACAATCATAATTCTTAAATCAAAGAATCATCATTCTCAAAACAGAGAATAAACCTACTCCACCATATGAGTAGAACACTTAAAATAAACCATTCTAAGAATTTTCAACCACTTACAATCAATCATTCTAAGAATTTCCTTCGGCACATGTCGAAAAACCTGCTGAAAACTATGGTGCTCCTTCTAGCTCTTGGCTCCCCTAGAAGTCCTTCAGCCATTGACATACATTCACCACACACCTTGCATCCATGCCTGACCAATGCACATGCGGTCCAACTAACATTATCACATCTTTATCCATGGCAGTTGGGTGTGCCAAAAAGGATGTTCATTTCCTTCTAACAGGAAATAATTTTCAATCAAGCATAATGTTATTTTCAAGAGCTATTTGCCGCAACCGCTCCACCTTGATTGATACCCCTTATGTAACCCAGATTGCATCATCACATTGATTATTCCACCATATTTCTCTACATCACCACTTCATGGAACTTGAAGCCCTTGACATACCGTTTCTCCACCCCTAATTGAATAACTGTCTCTCAAGAGACCCCCGGACCTTCTCAAGAAATCTTTTTTGATGTGGAAGATCAGACTACGATGCAACCACAGAGCATACTCAGAATATCAAGAGACCTGACCCCGGGCTCTGATACCACTTGTTGGGGAAACTCCATCCCCCATTCATACTAAGGGGAAAACAAAATAAATGAGAAATAAAATGAAGAAATAAGACCACAATCAACAACACAAGAATTTACGTGGAAAACTCCAAAACCGGAGAAAAACCATGGACCACGAAAGAAACATCACTCTATGTTAAATTTCTACAATCATACAGATTTTTCCTCTCTCGCTCGACACCTCTACACTATCACAAGTCTACATGACTCTCATCTTCTCACAAATATATGAAAGGAATTTAATTAGAATCAAACACTAGACTAAAGTGTATTGACCGGTGCAATTGTAACAAAGACCCAAAGGCTCCTTATATAGGATTTGGAAATATCATTTCCTTGTTCTCATCCGATGTGGGATAAAAAGCCCTTTTATTTTAACACAAAACCCAACAGAAATCAATATTGGTCTGCTGTTAAAAACATTCTGAAGTATCTGAAGAGAACTCGAGAAATAATGTTGGTTTCTAGTGGGATACACGGACTTAGATTTCCAATCGGACCTAGATTCCAGAAAATCTACCTCAGGTAGTGTGTTTTGTTTGGGAGGAGGAGCTGTAACATGGAGAAGTGTTAAGTAGAAATGCATCGCAGATGCTACCATGGAAGTCGAATATGTAGCTGCTTGTGAAGCAGCGAAAGAAGCGGTGTGGCTCAAGAACTTCTTAGTGGACTTGGACACAGTTCTGAATTTGCCCAGCACTATCACGGTGTTATGTGCCGGAGCAGTTGCGAATTCAAGGGAAACAAGAGCCCACAAGACCAGCAAACACATTGAAAGGAAATACCATCTTACACGAGAAATTGTTAAGAGAAGAGATATAGAGGTGGCAAAGATCGCATTGGAGGACAACCTAGCCGATCCATTCACAAAAGGTCTGCCTCAGTGTACATTCAAGAGATATGTGGAAGGAATGAGTGTCAAGTGTGTTGTCAATCTGCTTTGAGTATAAGTAGGAAAAATGTTATTAGGTTGGTCTAGGTGACATTTGATGTCACGTAGTAATACATTAGATATGTTGTAGTATACTTAAAAGCAGACTTTGAGTATAAGTGGGAGATTGTTGGGGTTATACGTGAAAGTATGTTTTTACTTTGTATAACCTATGTATTAAACACTTATTTACTGAAATAATTTATTTATCACTGTTGCATTAAATATGAATGAATGTTATATATATTTACTGCAAACTATTCATAAAATAGCACGTGTTACATTGTAGTTAATTTGGTGATACCAGGTCACAGAAGATCACATTAACAGTCCCTTGTAAACGAGTGGATGTTTCACAACTTAGATAGATCTGAACAATCTATTGGTAAAGGTTGATGTGTAAGGCTCAGAGTGGCTTGTCTTGACCGAGAGATTACACGAGTGCATTTGTTGCGCTGAAGCGAACATACAAAGAGGATAAACTCTTATGTACTGACTTATGGGATGAAGAGTTACACCTCAGTGGTTGTTGATTTCTTAATCTCTGTCACTTAATAAGGATTGTGTGTGATTAATAATTATTGCTTTGACTTATGCTGGGAAGAGAATCATTGCAACTTCGATACCTTATATCTTGGGCAATAATATTAATTACATGACAATTGCTAAATTAATACAGAGAATCGTGTGCTTGGAAAGTCTTGTATGATTTGTCCCCTTGGCGAGCTCAGAACCTTTATCATACCAAATCTTGTAAGTGGAATTAATTTTCCGGTATGGATGATAATGTTGAGTTGTCCTTACTTCAAGGATAAAGATATTAATTAATATAAATCTTTTCAGTGGCTTAATTAATTAATGGACTAAATAATCTTAAACACGGGAAATAATAACCGAGAGTTATATTATCGTAATATGGGTTAAGATGTATAGTGCAATATTAATTATACAGTGGACTTAATTAATATTAATGGGTTGAATAATATTGTGGCTCAATATTGGAATTCAGAGCCCATTGGGAGGTCCATCTTAATTCTCCTAAAGGCCCCTCAAGTAGCCCAATTAAAGTCTGTAGGTACCGAACGGGTTTCGTGAGGTGGAAGTCTAGAGGGGAGGGGTGAATAGAGTTTCAAAACTTTTGCCTGATCAGTTGTGATGGCAAGTTAACTGATGTAAAGTGTGTGTGATAATCAGTACAATATCCAACTTACTAATAGCTGTGAAGCAAATCAGTTCGGTTTCTATCAGGTCAACTGATGTGTGGAAGTTGTTCTAACCCATGTAGAAAAACCAATTTTCTTAAATCAGTTTCTAAGTATTCTGAATCAGATCACATGACAATAGGTCAAACTGATCAGATCAGCTGCTTGGTGCAGAACTGATCTGTACTTAGAAAATGCATGTTTTCTTAAATATCAGGTGTTTGTGTATAGTGTAAAGCAGATAAACAACACAAGATTTATAGTGGTTCGGACACCTTGTCCTACGTCCACTCTTCCCTATCAGCAGGGGCACCAACTAACCAACTGGACTTAGATTAATGTGTTAGTCCAACACAGTACAACAAATATTTAAAGAGTTCTCACTCAACCAATCTTAGAAATCAAAACTAGAAACCCTAGTTTGAAATCTTGCTAAACAAACTTAACCTAACACTTGGTATGGATAAGATTTGTGTTGTTCCAACTGAAATTCTATCCTAGTTTCTAAGTAGCCTATAGCTAAAGGATAAGAATTCTTGCTAAGAACTTATGGGATGAACACTTAGAATTTTCTCAAGATCTTGGTGTTCTTCGTGCGGAAATATCTTGAGCTTCAACTTTGAATTATTTCCGTAACCTTACCCTGAAGATTTGATCCCATATTATAGACCTTGAAATCAAAGAGCCGTTGGAGAGCAATTTGAATCTCAGGCTATTTTAGGTAGCTTGCAGGTCTGAATTGACGTGCTCAGAAAGGTCATGCCGTCTTCGTGCAATATTGTCCTTTCTAGTCATTTGCCCTGATACGTCATATCCTACATCATCAGTTTCTATACATACGTATCGAAATCTTAGTGGCTAACAAGTACACTTAATCGGCGCCTTGTGACGCCAGCTGTGTTGACATTCTTTTGGTTTGATTCCCTTTGCATGTTTTGGATACGTAGATACACTTATCATTTTTCTGACTTAGCTTGATCTGATCAGTATCCTACTGATCAAGTTATCTTGAGTCTTCTGATAGAGTTGTCTTATCTCAACTTATCGACTCTATTGATGTCTTGATAGAATAGGTCTTCTGAGCTCCATATCGCTGATGTCTTCTGAACTTCAAGCATTTTGATCCTTGGCATCTGCTGATCTTGTCTTCTGGTCTTCGGACTTGACTTATATATATTGAGTTCCCCCTCAATATGTGACCTAATATATTCCATCAATTGTCTAACATGTTCAGCTGGTTTCCTAACCAATCCTTAGTCGTCTAACAGGTTCGACTGGTCCTATTACAATTGTTTTGGAACTTCCATCAAAACTATAAATTTCCCAACAATTTTCCCCTTTTTGATGGAACCAAAAAATTAACAGGAAAGCATGTTGAACAACTAATAGTAGAATAGAGAAAAACAGTAAATCAGAAGACAAAGTGATTTTTTCTTAAGATCAGAAAAATAGAATATTTCATTGATATAGTATGAGCATTACAAGTACATGTTTGAAATATTCCTAAACTGATCTTACAAAAAGGTCTTCTGATCTCTTTCAGTCTCTTTCTTCCACCGGAATACCACACATCTCATAGAGCCTAGCTTTGATTGCTGCAACCTTGTGTTCTTCAACAATGTCATCTTGAGCCAAACACTTGTTCAGAGTTGGATTGAAAGCAATTGTGTCCACCTTCCCATCAGGAGTCTTCTTGTATTCCATGATTTCGACTTCAAGTGCAACTTGAATGCAGCTTAGTTTCTTCGCCTCTCTCATTATGCTGTCATAGAATACTAGGTGCTTGTTACTCAACCAATATCTGGAGATTTCATCCTTGTCTTCAGAAATGGGAATAACTTGATTAATGTAAGTCGTGATGTACCATTCGCCTTTAATCTGCTTCCATTGCTTCACCATATTTATGTTCGGCTTAACAATCACATCCAAATCTCTTGGAAGGATTGGCTCTATGAAGTGAGATCCTTCACCAGATTCAGCGATAAGCCCTTTCTTTTTCTTAGTCTGATAGGATCTGTCCAGGATTGATGCATCCTCATGCTTTTTCTTTCTGCTCTCTTCAGCTTTCTTCTTTTCTTCGGCTTTCCTTTATGCAGCAAGTTCATTCAGCTTTTTCTTCTTTTCTGCAGTAATTGTTTTCTTATCTTTCTTTGATGCTTTTACTCTTTCATCAGACTCGGTTGAAGAGGAAATTGTTGGAATTTAGAGGCACGTTATCAAGTAAAACATGCGCAGCGGAAGGAACAGTTCACCAATAACGAACACATAATTGCATACAACGGTTACAATAATCGTAACGAGTAAACTTACAATAGCTGTAGGATAGATTCCTCTACTATGGTATCCACGTAATCCCCTTCAACGGATCTGCACGGATTTGCCAGTGTTGAATCTCGAGTCAAATCAGCTAGGAAAATCCAACTCTTAATTTTACGGAGAATTGTGAAGTGTAAAATTGTTTGTGAAATCCCAACTGCTAATATATATATGGAGGCCCAACTTAAAACCTAAGCCAGCCTGTTGGGAAATTAAAATCCCTTTTAATTAATTAAATTAAACTCCTTTAATTTAATTCCCTAAATATAAATCTCTACGGATTTAAATTCCATATATGACAAATCTCTATGATTTATTTCCATATATATTAAATCCTACAATAATATTCCAAATATTATTATTGGGAATTCTTATTTAATTAAATCCAATTTAATTAAACATTAATAATAATTAATTCCAAATTAATCTATTATTAATTACTTCTCCATAAATTAAATATTAAATCTGATTTAATACTTAATCAACCAACTATAATCCGTCAAAGGGAATTACTTGTTGTGTGACCCATATGCCCTCATTATCGAGTGATTAGTCAAATTAACGGTCTTAATTGAACCCTAGACAATAAATCAAGTATTCTCAATATATGAGGTACGTTGCGAGAAACATGCAACTACATGTAACTGTAACATGGGCTATTACGATTTTCTTCTTTCATTCACGAATACTCGATTAGTCTTGAACATGATGAAGTGTCTATTCAAATAACTTAATCACTTTATCTCCAATCACTAATTGATCACTTATGTCACACTTGGCCACAAAGTCCAAGTTAACGTGCATTGGCCAATGACTTTGATCCAATTATGATGAGAAGGTGAGTATTCTCTCTAAATCCACTTTGAGGAATGAATCATTTTCTTGGCTCAACTACCACGCACATCACTTCGTGATGAACTCAATCCAAGCCATATCTACCCATGGAAGGGTGCAAGCATCGATCATGGTCAAAGTTCATCACTCCACACATGTCGTGCATATTGACCTCAAGTCAAAGGAGTATCGCATTGCTCCCACTAACCGAGACACCCATAGACACATATAGTGGAACTACATCAAATGGTTTCTCAGATGGGTATACCAATACCCTCTAAGGTATTTGTGCATCCATCATGAGATACCTAGTATCTCGTAGCAAGTGAGATCTTACTACACTCTCTAAGAGTATGATGCAGATCGCACATTAATCTCCACTGCATCATCAATATCCCATTCTTGATGATCCTCGATTTGGGCTATTTGAGAATCATGCTTACGTCATCTGAGTTCTCACACACTCAATGACAGCAGTGACTCAAGGGAACACAGATAAGAATAGATGCAAACAATCAAACATAATATTCTAATTAGTGCAACGCCATATATTTAATAGTAAACAAATAATAATATTAAACCAATACTGAATATTATCTGAGTATTATGTCCTTACAAAGGATTGTCTCTAGGACACTAACACTAACATAAATGACTTCTGCTTTTTCTTGTTCGAGTGTTGATGCTGCTTTAGCATCTTTCTTCTGTCTCTTCTAGTCCAGCTTGATCTGGATCCCAGCAACATAATTCTCAACCTGGTCCAGTCTCCCCCAAACTTCAGCATCTTTCTCCTCTTCCCCCTTTTTGGTTCCCTCAAAAAGAGTTTTCAGTTTAGTACTGAGGATACCAATTTTGCTTGTCAGTGCTTACTTCAGTTCTTCAAGGGTAGGAGACTTGATCTCAACATCAGGTTATGTTGTTTCAACAACAGACAGCATCGAACTTTGAGCTTGATCAATGGCAGTGCTCAACTTGGCATAAACATTCTCAAGCTTATCTGCAGATTGATTGACCCTCTTCGTAGCATCAGTAAGATCATTCTGCAGTTTGGTGATTTGAGCCATCTTTTCATTCATCATCAGCGTGAATTGCTGATTTCTGCTTTCTTCTATCTTAGCCATTTTCTCATTCACCTCAATCATCTTGTCAGCAGTGTTGTCTCTGAAATCCTCACTCAGTCGCATGTAGTGAGTAGAGACATTCTCTCTTTCTGTCCTGATGGCTGTTTCCAAGGTTCGTGGAATGAAAAAACTTACATCATCTCTGAACATTTTAGCCATGTTGGCACGAAATGTATTCTTGATGTACCTCATCAGATTTTTTTCAAAGTTAGGAGAGGTTTGAAGAATTTGAACTACCTGACCTCCTGATGTTGAGGGGCCTTCGACCTCCATATCTTCAGCTTGACTCCTATCAGCGGTCAGGTCTATCAAGTGCTCGGCTGAGTGTGCCTTGGCTGATGGGGACTCTGTCGCATCTCCCACAACATCTTCATCGGCAACATCCTCAGGTTCCTCAATGATCTGCATTTCCTTAGTTGTCTTCTCCATGTCAGCCATCTGTTCAAATATCTCTTCAATACTTATCTGACCACTTTCATCAAATTCTTATTCGTTACCAAATAGTTTCATCTGCTGCATTGTTCGACTGTATTTGACTATCTTATGAGTCATCTCCCTATGCATTGGGGTATCCGGCATACCCAACTGTCTTGTAATAAGGCCGGCTACCGCATCATCAGATAATAAATCAGGAGCAGTCTCAACACCAGCATCTAGATTTCATAATCCAGAAAAGGACGAATACAACCTTTCTGCTCAAGTACAGTCCCAAAATCCTCAAACTTCTTTAATCTGATGTCTCTCCACGTGAGAACATCAAGAACAATTACTTTTGCTTCCGGCTTAATAGCAAGTTCCGGATATATGTCTTCAATCATCTTCTCCAATCGTCTTCTGATAATCTTTTCAATAAAAAACAAAATTTCTGGTTCTGGCGATGAAGGTGGAGAAGGTACAACATATTCTGGAGCTTCTGGAGTAGGTGAAGAAGCCTCTAGTTGAGCAGAATCGTGAGATGTAGGTTTGTCAGAAGAAACCTGTATAGCCTTTGGTGGAGGCTCAGTTTGAGCAGGTCCTCTAGAAGGTGATCTGCGGGAAGCTTCTTTGGATGCATGTCCAGGAACTTTAGGCAGTCTGCTGATCGGAATTCAGTCATCATCAGAATCAGATAATTCATCTACCAGGCTTGTTTTTTTCTTCTTTCCCTTCCCAGCAACATCAGCAATTGGTGCTGACTTGGCTTTCGTGGCAACTGGTGCCACTGGTTCTTTAAACACAATTCCTTTCTCTGGTTTTCTGGTGGCAACTTTTTTTTTCTGACCACCCTTGCCCTTCTTACGTACTTCTGTTGCTGGTTTAACAGCTGGTTCTGTATCATCGTCAGCTAAACCAGGAATAGGCTTGTTGATAACCAGCATTTTCTTATGTGCTAACAAATAAGGTATCATCTCATCTTCACTCCAGTCTCTCTCTTTCATTAAGTCATTAAGAATCAGAGAAACTTTGTGCAACATCGTGATCTTGGCAGTAAGGACTACCTTAGATTCTTCAATCACGAACTTTACTAATTCCTCCAGCAACCTCTTCTTAAGAAAACCTTGCCATTTGATCTTGGCATTGTCAATTATCGCAGCCATTATTTTGACCTTTTCCAGAGTTACCGCATCCAAGCTGTTGGTGATTCCAAAAATTACTTTCTGGACGATGTCGAACAACAATCTAAATTTCCTCTTCAGTAGTGGTTTCTTAAACCCTTTTGTGTGATGAGCATCAGCAGGGCGAAGTAGAAAGTCCAAAATGGCCCTTTCTTCTCCGACGCGATAAACATCTAGCATGATTCCGTCCTCCGGGACTGGAAGTCAGAAAATCCTCTGTAAATCATCGTCTGTGATTTCTAAATATTCTCCCTGGACCTCCAAATACAGAACTCCTTCATGAACTCTCAAATTGTAAAGAAATTCGAGAGCACCATCCAACAAAATTGAATCCGCGCTCGCAGAACAGTACGTTTTTAATCCACAATCTTTCAACATTTTTGGTATCTCGAGCGATTCAGGATCCATTGCCGTCCTAAAATCCACACATCGCTCTTCAATAACTTCATCTGCGAAATCCCTAAAGATTGGATCTTTGGGTTCCGGTTCCGGTGAGGCGTGTGATGAAGAGTGAGCGGTCTCAGCAATATTTCTCACTTTTGGTGCCATTTCTACAAACATTAAGAACTATTAGTATAGTGAAATCGACACAGTATCAACTGTAATAGAAGAAATCATTAACAAAAACACAAAATTACTTGATAACATGCACGACAATATGATCTCAGATAAATTCTATCAAGTGTAAGTGTGAAATGCAGAGAGATTTCGAGTTCAAAAGTTGTAGAGTAAAATTGTTTTTGTGAGAAGTAAGTGAGTGTATGGATGGTGAAGGGTTTTAAAACGAGAGGGAAAAGATATAATTATTTACAAATTTGGAAACCCAAACGACGTCTAATCTAGATCGACGGTTTGGGTGAGGCAGTTTTTAAAAGTGTCGATCGTGCGGCCAAGGAAAATGTAGACAACAACTTTTAGATTTTAAAAAGCCTAATTAATGCATTTAATACATATATCTCGTGTTTGCATTTAATGAATGTCAGTACAACGTCATTAAATAATATTTTAAATGCAAAATATAATCAGTCAGCTCATAAATGAAAATAAAAACAACAGGGAATTAGGGATACGTATCTGATTGACTGATATTGTAATCAGTCAATTACCATGAGTGTTTGACTGGATCAACCCTGTCTGACTGTTTAAGTGGTGATCTTACTTGAGCCTCTAAGCCTTAGTCCTTTCCCAACAATGTCCCTTTCTGATCAGTTTTCTATTGATCCTTTCATATAAGTTGAAGTTCCCCCTTCAACTAATCCCTCGTATGATTAGTTTCTTAACCAACTGGTCTTGGAGACTAATCCTCCAAAGAAATCAGGTGTGTCTTCACCTATGTCCAATAGCCCTAACTCAACTGATAGTTCTCTAAATCTGACTTCAGCTAGTGGCTTGGTTAAGATATCAACTCTTTGTTTATTAGTATGGATCTTTTACATTCTGATATTCTTCTTCTCAACATGATCTCTGATAAAATGATGTTTGATGTCCACATGCTTGCATCTTGTATGCAAAACTGGGTTCTGAGTAATTGCAATAACACTATTACTGTCACAGAATATAAGCACATTTGTAGCTATAATGTTATAATCCCTCAGCTGCTGACTAAGCCAGAGCAGTTGGAAGCAACAGCTTCCTGCGGCCATGTATTCTGCTTCAATAGTAGATGTGGCAATAGATGTTTATTTCTTTGAAAACCAAGAGACCAGTTTATTGCCTAAAAATTGACACGTTCATGAGGTTGACTTTCTGTCTATTATGCAACCTCCATAATCAAAATCAGGATACCCACTAAGCTCTAGATTATCATCTGATGGGTAGTATAACCCAAGGTTAATTGTCCCCTTCAGATACTTAAGAATCCGCTTAGCTGCTTCCCGTGGCTTTGCATTGGATTTGCCTGAAATCTGGCACATACACCTACTCCAAAGGTTATATCAGGTCTGGTGGCAGTCAGGTATAGTAGAGATCCAATAAGAGACCTATATTCTTTCTAATTAGTTTTCTGACCATTCTCGTCTGGATCCTTCTTGAAGGAAGTCATCATGGGAATTTTGGCAGTCTTGCAATTCTGATATCCATTCTTAGCCAACATATTTCTGGTGTACTTGGCCTGATAGATGAAGATTCCTTTAGTACTTTGTCTTACCTGAAGACCAAGAAAATAGTTCATCTGACCCATCATGGACATCTCAAATTTCCCTTGCATCAATTTACTGAACTTCTCACATAAGTTCTGATTGGGAGATCCGAAGATAATGTCGTCCACGTAGATCTGAACCATCAGAATATCATTTCCATCTTCAATTCTGAACAAGGTCTTATCTATAAGTCCCTTAGTGAACCTGTTGTCTATCAAGAACTGGGATAGTGTATCATACCAAGCTCTGGGAGCCTGTTTCAGTCCATAAAGAGTTTTTCTTAAACGGTACAATTGGTTGCTTAACTCAAAGCCAGGAGGTTGTTACACATAAACTTCATCCGCTAGTACCCCGTTTAAGAATGCACTCTTTACGTCCATCTGGTACATAGTAAACTCTCTATGAGCAGCATAAGCCAGAAATAGCCGAATGGCTTCTAGGCGAGTGGCTGGTGCAAAGATCTCATCATAATCAATCCCTTCAGATTGTGAGTATTCCTTTGTAACAAGTCTTTCCTTATTTCTGGTTATCACATTGTGCTCATCCTTCTTGTTCTTGAAGACCCACTTAGTGTCAATCACATCTTGGTGAGTTGGTCTATCTATAAGTTCCCAGACTCGATTACTTTCAAACTGCTCTAATTCTTCTTGCATAGCTAGAATCCAGTTTGCATCAATTAGAGCTTCTTCCACAGTGAGGGGTTCCTTCAAAGACAAATAACAACAATACATAGCACTTTCACCAATTTGATGTCTAGTTTGAACTCTATCAGATGGGTCTCCAATGATCAGGTCAGTAGGATGGTTTCTCAACCAGATCTTCCTTTCCCGAGTTTCATTAGTTTGGAGATCGTCATCCTCTTCTGATAGTGAGTCACTAGAGATTTGGAGAGGTACTGTAGTAGGATCTGTGTTATCCCAACATGATCCACTTGGCATGGACATATCTCAGCTGATGTTAGAATCATCATATGCTGAAGTCTGTCCATCGGAACATCAGGTGTTCCCCCTGAACCAGATGGTCCAGTTGTTACTGTCTCAACTGTACCAGCTTCTTCATCGATAAATGTATGTACCTTAGGGTCTAACTGACCTGGTAAATCGTCAAGATCAAAGTTAGGAATATACACTGCAACGTGATCTGATTCCTTTTCTTTGATACTTAACTGATCCATTTTCTGAGCATCATGTACATCTTGTTCTGGTACGGCCTTTTCTGAAGTAGATTTCTCCTGATCAGATGTAGACTCATCAAAGACCACGTGAGGTGTTTCTTCCACAACTAGAGTTCGTCTGTTGAACACCCTGAAAGCCTTGCTAGTTGAGGAATATCCTAAGAATATATCCTCATCTGACTTAGCTTCAAAGGTTTTCAACTGACTCTTCCCATTGTTGTGAATGAAACACTTGCACCCCAAAACATGGAAGTAAGACACACGAGGTTTCCTGCCCTTCCACAATTCATAGGGTGTTTTGAAGTGAATCTTAGTCAGAGAACATATGTTTTGAGTGTGACATGCAGTGTTGATTGCTTCTTCCCAGAAATGGTTTGAAGTTTCATGTTCAGCCAACATTGTGCGAGCAACTTCTTTGAGTGTCTCCTTTCTACTACACCATTCTGTTGAGGTGTTCTTGCGGCTGATGTATCATGTTGTATCCCAAGCTCCTTGCAAAAATCAGATATGAAAGTATGTTGGTCCCGGTGCTAACGAGTCTCACACGTGTATGGGGGTGGGAATACACGTGTTCAGTGATTTTTAAAACTTTTCTTTCACTGAGGTCAGATGGGTCAGGTTATCCTGATGATTTTGCCCTGAGAAGCACGGATTACTTTTGAGTCAAAGTCTCTTGAGACAATGATCCCGAGTCGCTTTTCGGAAGCTTGATTAATTTAACCGAGCTGAGTTTATCGGAGATCTGAGGCGCTTGGATCGGATAATTATCTTCTTGAACCCTCGGTAGAGTTAGTTCGGTTTGGTAACTATCTCTGTTCTAGCTACTCAAGTGTGCGGAATGGTTGGCCCTAAGTTTATACTCGTTTTAGCTTTGCTGAAAATCTTCCCTTCAATAAAATAGTGATTAAGGTTGTGATCAATTTGATGCAAGTTCGATTGGATTGGTTCCAACCCAATATCGATGAACTATGCTTTTCGATGAAAAACATGCAATGAGATAATAATGCAAAGATGTAAAGCAAAAACAACACAAAGAATTATAGTGGTTCAGAGACTCAAGCTCCTAGGTCCACTCTCTCTGATCTTCAAAGAAATTCCTTAACCACTTCCTAAAGCTTTCTGGCTAACTCACTGTAGCTTACTCATTTTTCTACCTTGAGTTTTTAAATTTGACTCACCGCGACTTACTAACTCAAACACACACAAGTGTTCAGACTACCACAAGTAGCTTACTAACTTCTTCTCTAGAGTTTTCTGGCTAACTCACTGTAGCTTACTAACTCTTTACAACTCTAACTCACCAACAAAACACACACAAACTACCTTAACAAAGGGTTTGGGTTTTGGGTTGGTTTCCAACTAGGGTGAGATATCCTTTACAATAAGAACTAATGCAAAGGCTAGGATATCTCTTCTAAGCTTTGGATATATCTATTACTCTAGGCGTAGAATAGTGAGCTCTCTCCAATGTGAAACACTTGGGAAATTCTAGGTTTTTCGAGTGCTTCAATTTGCAATAATACGAATGAGCTCTTGAGTTGCTTTGAAATTTCCCGTAACCTCTCAATGTAAAGGGTCACTGGTATTTATCGACAACTTCATCAAGGTCACTCTTTGAAAACTATCCGTTTGAAGAGATAGCTTTATGAGTTTCCTCTTCTGGTGTTTGATGAACGGCTATTTTTAGGGTTTGAACACTCCCTTACATGTTTTAGGAAATATCTTGGTCATGTAGCCAATCACCAAATTTTGCGATGCGGAACTTAGTACTCTTGACATGATTCGAGGTCCTGTCGCTTTTCGATTAATCGGTAAAATGCAATGGAGTCTTCTTCTGATTGGTTCTTGTCTTCAGTGAATGTCGACAAACAAAACGGCTCTTTTTGGTCAATCTCTCTGAATGAGACAACCTTAAACAACACTTAGACTTAGTTCCTTTTATCTCGCATATGAATGTTTTGGGCAATATCTACTTTTTCCGAATATTTGCGTTTTTCTCGGTTTTGTAGTCTTGATAGATATTATTCAATGCCTCAACAACATTAAGGATATCTTGAGTATTCATATCTTCTTGAGTCTTGATAACTCTTGGTCTTGATATCTTCTAAGTCTTGATGTCTTGATGACATCTTTGAGTCTTGATGTCTTGATGACATCTTGAGTCTTGATGTCTTCGATGACATCCCGAGTCTTGATGTCTTGAAAGAATTCATCGAGTCTTGATGTCTTGATGACATCTTGAGTCTTGATGTCTTGAAGAACTTCATGAGTCTTTAGTGTCTTGATGACATCTTGAGTCTTGATGTCTTGATTACTTTATGAGTCTTGATGTCTCCAAAAAATCTAACTTTGATCTATATCTGCTTGACTATACATAGTGCGATAACTTCTGAACAATCTATCTTTTGAACGACTCGATCTATCAAGATTATCCCTAACATGTCATACTCGGGGTTTTTGGGATCTAATCAAAACTTCTTTATTAAATTCATCTCCCAACAATTTCCCCCTTTTTGATGATGCCAAAACCATCTTGTTACATTTAAGAAAAACCTAACCTATCCTCGGGGTTTCGGTTTATCTATTACAACCAAAATGGTATTTCTCCAATCAAGTTCTTTAACAATCGGCATATCGGGACATGTAAAAGATAATGAGATATTATCTTTGAGCATAAAGATAAAATTTTCATTGATGTAGGATAAGAGTTCTGATTCATAATGGAAAAAAAATGTAAGTACAAAGTCTTGGTCTTCTTCCACTTCATCCTCTGGCACTTCCAGGTTGAACATCTCGTAGTATCTCTTCTTCAGTTCATCTCTTGCCTTGATGATTTTAGGTTTTGTTGGGAAATTTATAGTTTTGATGAAAGTTCCAAAAACACATAATAATAGGACCGGTCGGACACATTGGTGACCGATGTTTATATTACTGCTATAGGAGACCATTGATAATGATTGTATAGAACAACCGATGAAATAGATAGGTCACATATTGAAAACTCAATATGTATAGGTCGAATCTGAAGACTCAAAAGACAAATTGATATCCGAGCGGGCGCGAATCTGCAAGACAAGAACGAAGATCGGATCGATCGATCTAGTCGGATATCTCACCAAAGTCATAAAGCTCAAACTCGAGAATACTTGAAGATCGGATGACTTCAGAAGATCGGACCGGAAGACCTACATCGGTAGAGTCCGCTAGTTGAAGCTAAGTCAACCCAACTAGAAGACTCTATCGTAGATCGATCGATTCGGATCGATCGTGTCCACTCACCAGTGAAATCGATGTTTCACCTAATCATACGTCGATGATCCGAACAAGAAGAATGTCGTTTAGTTGGAAGAACAACCCGAAAAGTGGAGTCTCGCTATCCAATAAGAACAAGACACGTATGATCGAGCCTACAATTGTGGGATTTAGATGCTACCTCTGCAGAATTTACAAAGTACAAATTCACGCTTTTTGGCCATGCTTCTTCTTTGGCTTCGTCACATCAAGCTCAAAGTCTACCAAATATACCAAAATTCAAATTGCTCTCCAACGGCTCTTTGATTTCAAGGTCTATATATATGGGATTACACTTTAGAGTGAAACAACGGAAATACAAATCTAAAACGTGAACAATCTAGAGGCTCGAAGCTAATATCGATTTCACATCGAAGAACACGATCAAGAAGATTATTTTTATCAAGTGTTCATCCCATAAGTTCTTAGCATAGAAATCTTTTTCATCTAGTACATTAGGGGCCTTATCTGTGAAAATATTTCATAGTTGGAACAAAAACAATCTTACCCAAACCCCCAAGTTAGGTTAAGTTGTTTAGCAAGATTCGCACTAGGGTTTCTAGTTCTGATCTCTGGATCGGTTGAGTGTGAACTCTTTAAACATCTAGTTGGTGTACTGTGTTGGACTTACACATAAAACAAAGTCCAGTTGGTTAAGTAGGTGCCCCTTGTGATAGGGAAGAGTGGACGTAGGACTGGTTTGTCCGAACCACTATAAATCTTGTGTGCCTTTATCGCTTTGATTAACTGATTACACAATCGCACACAACCTTTAAAGCGCATACATATTCCAAATTGAGATCAGTTAGCACCAAGCTTCTGATCTGATCAAACTTGACACTTCAGTCAACTGATTAAAAGATTAACTTTGGAATCGATTTATCAAAACCGGTTTTTCACACGTAAAACTTAAGCTTCCGCTTTACACATCGCTTAAACCGATAGTTCTGAATCGATCTGCCTTGAGATTAGTAAGTTGGTTATCGACCAAACCGATTCACTCAAGACTCTTCTGATCAAAGTTAATCGCCCACACCGATCTGCACAAAAAAGTTTTCGAAGTCTATTCACCCTCCCTCTAGACTTACGCCCTCACTAACCTGCTTAAGGGACTGCAAGTGGTATCAGAGCGGTTGGTTCTACTGAACCATGACTTTGTGTATCATCGATTCTTGAGGAAGAATCTTTGTGGTCGACTGAACTGATCTTGAAAAACCGTTTTTAAAACTCATTCATTTTCCAAAATCACTCAGCATGGATAACACCTCGGTATGTATCATGATCTCGCCAAAGTTTTCAATCGATGAGTATCGCAGTTGGGCCATATATATGTCCAACCATCTAGGTTCGATCGGTGGCGGAATGATGGAAGTCATCGAAAAAGGACCCATCATCATATACTCGACAACCCCGCGGTTGGAGGAGATCCGGACTTTACAAGGAAGTCTTGTGCGTAAAAAGCCCAAATTGATGGATGCAAGAGGAAAGAAAGTTGCACACTCTAGATACTATCGCAAGGCATATTATCATGAAAACCATGGATAAGGTCACCAAGGAAAAGATTAAGTATCTCAAATTTGCGAAAAGCAATGTGGGATACTCGGCCGAGATATCTTGAGAAATGAATGAGATAAAAAGATGGTAGTCTACAAGCCCAACCGTGAAGTTCAAAAAAGCGAAGATGTTGCCCAACTAAACCATCAACGAACTCGATGGAAGGATTACAATGTCTATAAACAAGCTTTCGAGAACTTGGTAGAGAGATGTTTGATAAAGATATCAACTACAAAATCCTAAGGTCTCTCACCAAGAAATGGGACATGAAGGTCCGCGGTAATCAAGGATTGCCAAGACATTTCAAAGATGAAGCCAAGTAGCTTGTTCTTGAGCCTTAAAGCTCATGAGTTCGATTTGATTGAAAGAGGACAAGTTCGATGAAGATGAGGTGCCCGCTGAAGCCTCAACTTCAAAATCGATTCTTTTTAAGGCAACCAAAGCTAGTAACGAAGAGCAACGAACTGTTGGGGAATATAATAAGTCAGTGTAGACGGATCGCTCTGCTTACCGGGAAGCTTGAGAAGTCGAGCGTCCAACTTGGTAAGTATCGAAGATTTTATAAGGACTATCAACATAGCCGAGAGATAGGAGATCAGCCAACAGATCTCGAAAGAACCGGTCGATGATCGGAGGGATCACGAGATGAAAAGAAAAGAGATAATCGATCGAGGAAGGAAGAGATAACCAAAGAAGAAGAAGGCTCGGACTACTATCGAAAGGGAAGTCACCGATAGGTCATACAGACGGAAAGATTCACCCGAAGGAAAGGTTCGGGATCAAGGAGCGTGCTTCAACTATGAGAAGCCAGTCACTATAGCGCAGATCGCCTGCACTGACGCCAAGAGAAAGGAAGAAAAGAGGAAACGTAAGAGCAACGTTATAGGGACGAAAGAGCCATAGTTTGGGTTGATCGTCGAATCGACGATTCCTATCCGCCCTCGAGGACTCTGGATACTCCTCCGAGAAGACTTCTCTCTTTGACCGGCGGTCTTTGTTGACTTCTATGAAAAATGAAGATCTGATATTCTCTTGGGACGATGATGAGATTCTTTGATGGCGGGGGACCAACTGAGGTAACCTCCAAACCCGCTTCGTTCGCTTTACACCGCTATCATTAGCACACCGTCAGAGATTGACCGCAAACTCTCCGGAGGAATTGCTTGAGGATCTCTCCAATCTGAGAGACACTTATGCTATAGTGAAGTTTAAAAATGATAAGTCGAGGACGAAAATAATCGACTTAAGAAAAGAAAATGATCTCAAGAAAGCCTCCGAACTTAGATCAAAATCGCCGTTTCGAAAAGCGAGAAATTGAAAATTCTCGAAGTTAAAGTTTACGATCGGGAGAAGCGAGATCAAAGATCATTTGGCGATTAACAAACAACAAAGTGATGACTTCAAAATCCTCGTAAGCAAAATTCGATGAGTTGTTCCAAAAGCATGAAAGTTTAAAATCATCGAGGATAATCTGCGTAAGAAAATAGAGGTTTTTTCAAAATCATCTAAAACCGTTCAAGACATGAACGCCTTTTTTTGAACAACGATTAACAAGAAGGGACTTGCTATGAGAACCCTTTCACATCCTCAAAAGCCCCTACCGATTCATCTCAAAAAAGGTGTCGGGCGAGTTTCTAACAAAGATACACCAAAAGCCAAACATGTATCTAATAAGGGGAAAAAAGACCGAGTTGAGCGGGTAAAGGCGGTGCACAACGAAGGGAAATGTAATGGACCCCAATGGTAAAGCATCGATCGAGAATCAACGAAAGAACCCGGTTCTTACGAAGAGACCCTCAACTCCGATCAACGGTCGAGAATCGAAAAAGACAACTCAGAAAAAGTGAAGTCCAATCGAGACCCAATCAAGGTCACCGCCTAATAAGCATGCTTCGTAAACCTAAAAACCACCTATCTTGAAAAGATATGAATCTTTTGATGGTAGCGATCGTATTCTACCCCTATAATCGAAATCTAGGGTCATTTTTTTTGAACCACTATTAATCGGATAAAAAGGAGACAAACAAAAAGATAAATCCCAAGTCTTCTAAGTCATCCAAGGTTCACACTAATAATCATACAAATCGAAAAGCATATCTGAGACGTATGATTATGTTGATAGGTATGGGAGACAAATCAGGCCTTCTGATCTAACTGATCACAATAGAAGTGCTCTGTTTGTATGGATCCCCAAAACTAATCCTAACCCCTCGGGACCCAATCCAAAAGGGGTACCTAAAGCCCGATTTGGTCTGCAGGATCGCGTGGTCTGCGCCCAACAAAGGAGGTGTGCAAGCAACTATCTGGTACATCGATAGTGGATGCTCAAGGCACATGACAGGAAGCAAGCACCTCCTCAGCTCTTACATAGAACAGAAAGGCCCGCGTGTACTCTTCGGTGATGATAACTTTGGCTATACCAAAGGATTCGAACCTTAGAGAATGATGATGTACAAGTAACCGGAGTCTTGTATGTCGAGGTCCAAGCACAACCTATTATCGGTTTCACAATTCTGCGACAACGATTCAAGTGTTGAGTTCTCGATCGACCAATGCACTATCAAAAATCGAGCCACTCAACAGATTTTGCTAATCGTTCAAGGAAAGGGACGATCTACATGTAGATTGGACGAGTTGCCCAAGAAATGCATGCACGATTGTCAAGAGCTCCAAAAGTAGCGGTGGCTCGGCACAAAAGGATGAGCCATCCCGAACTTTAAAACTCTTAACAAGATAGCAAGGATGTCTCTAGTGGAAGGACTTCCTAATGAAGTATTTTCAAAGGATCGGACATGTCTTTGCGGTCGAAAGGAAAAGCAGTCAAAGCTTCATTCAAAGGAATTCCGGGACCGGCATCCAAATCTTTGAGTATCAAATACTTCATATGGATCTATTCGGACCAGATTACACCGGTCGGTCTCAATGACATAAATATACTCTCGTAATCGTGGATGACTATTCCAAGTTTACGGGTTATATTCTTACATAAGAAGAATGAGGCGACAAACGAAGATACCCGAAATTTCTAAAAAGATTACAAAATGAGAAGGGTGTCGATTAGTAGTAAAAATCGGATCGGATAAAGGTACATAATTTACGAAATCTTTTATTCGATTTTTTGCTCTAAGTTTTGGTATCTGACATGAAACATCAAATGCAAGGACGCCACAACAAAATGGAGTAGCCGAATCGGAACAGAACTCTCAAAAAGAAATTTCGCCGATGTTAGGCTAACATGCAATACTAAAAAGCCGTTTTAAGGTAAAGCAATCAACAACGCATGCCATACTCGAAACAGATGTCTTCGACTAAGGCTCACTACAAAACACCCTATGAACTGTGGAAGGACGAAAAACCTCGTGTCTCTTACTTCCATGTTTTTGGGTGTAAGTGTTTCATACACAACAATGGGAAGAGTCGTTGAAAACCTTTGAAGCCAAGTCGGATGAGGGTATATTCTTAGGATATTCCTCATCTAGCAAAACTTTCGAGTCTCAATGCATTTAACCCTACTTGTGGAAGAAACACCCCATGTAGTCTTTGATGAAGCATCTTACGATCAAGAGAAATGCACCTCGAAACAAGATGTACTTTTGTCAACAAGTACCGATGCTCGGAAAATGGATCACTAATGATCAAGGAAAAAGAATCGAAAACCGTAAATAACGGTATACATTCTAGATCTAGGTGATTCACGGATCATTCAGATCTAAGGTACAAAAAACGTTTGAAAGAAGAAGTCTGGTGAGGCAAGATCAATCGAACCATCCATTTAGGGAACACTGAAGTTCCCATTTAACGACATCGCACATGATGAGTCCAACATCAGCTGAGACTTGTTCTTATCAAGTGGATCATAGTCCTGTACCACTCCCAATCGCTAGTAATGAAATTTTAACAGAAACGGACGATGTTCTCCAAACCGACGCAAATCAGAGCGAAGGACTGGATAACCCGGTCATCCAACCGATCGATAATCGGAGACCCATCTCGATAAAGTTAAAACTAGACATCGATTGGTGAAAGTGCCATGTATTCTTTGTTATCCGTCTATGAAGGAACCAACAACTATAGAGGAAGCTCTACAAGGCGCAAGTCGGATTCTAGCAATGCGGGAAGAGCCGAATGGAAACGATTCGGCAATCAAGTTTGGGAACCGGTAGACAGACCAAATCATCAAGACGTAATTGGCACGAAGTGGGTATTCAAGAACATGAGAGATGAGAAAAACGTCATCACCAGAAATAAGGCAAGACTTGTTGCTAAGGGGTATTCACAATCAGAAGGAATTGATTATGATGAGACCTTTGCACCCGATCGCTCGTCTAAAGCCATTCGGTTGTTTTACGCATATCTTCCCACGAGGGGTTCATTGTGTATCGGATGGACGTAAATAGTGCTTTTCTTAAGCGGGGTACTAGCGGAGGAAGTTTATGTCGAACAACCTCGTGGCTTTGAAAAAGAGCAACCAGGTGTACCGTCTAAGAAAAGCTCTTTTATGGCACGAAGCAAGCTCCTCGAGCTTGGTATGATACACTCTCGATTCTTGATCAAAAGTGGGTTCACTAAAGGAATGGAATGGGACGAACCTTATTGAGAATAGAAGATGGAGAAGATATTACGATGGTTCGGATCTCGTGGGCGACATCATCTTGGATCTCCCAACAAAAGTCTATGTGAAAGATTGAAAGAACCGATCTGAGGAAGTTCGAGATGTCCATGATGGGTCGATGAATTACTTTATGGGTCTTCAAGTAAAGCAAAATACGAAGGGATATTCATCTCGCCAAGCAATGTACACTAGGAATTTATTGGCTAAGTTTGGAGTTCAAAATTGTAAGGAAGCCAAAATTCCTATGATGACCGGATTCAAGATGGATCCGGATGAGGATGGTCGAAAAAAAAATCGGAAGGAATATAGGGCTCTCATTGGATCTCTACTATACCGACGCCGCCAGACCGATATAACCCTTCGCAGTGGTGTATGTGCGATTTTAGGCAAATCCAATGATAAGTCACCTAGAAAGCGACTAAGCCAGTTCTTAAGTATCTGAAGGGACAATAAACCTTGGTTTATTTTACCCATCGATGATAATCTAGAAACTTAGTGGGTATTCTCGATTTTGATTATGGAGGTTGCAAGATTGATGTAAAAATCCACCTCGGAACTTGTCAATTCTTAGGAAGTAAACCGATCTCGTGGTTTTCAAAAGCGGACATCGATTCATGACATCTACTATTGAAGAATATATATGGTTGCGAGAAGTCGTGGTTCCCAATTGCTCTCAGCTTAGGCAAAGAATGAGGATTATAACATTGAAGCTAAGAATGTACCTATTTTACTCGAGACGATAATAGTCTTTATTGCAATCACTCAGAATCCTGTTCTACATACAAGATGCAAGCATGTGGATGTCAGACACCATTTTATAAGAGATCATGTTGAAAAGAAGAATATCAGAATGGAAAAGATTCATACTGATATACAGAAAGCTGATATTCTAACCAAGCCACTAGCTGAGATCAGATTCAGAGAATTATGCAATGAGCTAGGGCTTCTGGATCTTGGAGAAAATGCACCTAAAATGTTTGATGGATTGTTCTCCAGAACCAGCTGGTTAAGAGACTAACCAGGCTGAAAGGAATCAGTTGAGTTTGGTATCTCAACTGATCAGAAGATCAGTCAAGGAACTGATATGAGAAGATACCGATCAGATTTAAAGTTTATCAGATTAAATGAACTGATCGTTTAAAGGATTATCTGATTAAATCTGTTCAGTTATACTTTGTAAGTCGATTAAGCTGAATTTCAACAAGATTCAAAGGAACTGATCAGTTTTACAAGTTATCAGATTTAGGGTTTATCAGATTAAAGGAAACGCACAATTTTAAAGGAATATCTGATTAAATCAGTTGGGTTATTTTACATCTTTGTAAGTCGATTAAGCTGATATTCAACAAGCAAGATTCACAAGTGGTATTCACAAGATTAAAGCTTAAAATCGTATAAGGATACAGGAATTTTACACAACAATTGAATAATAGAACTTTTCATTGATAAAGACCCGAAGGTCAGATTACATTACAAAATACAAGTACAAAGGACCCGGAGGTCAGTACATAAGTCATAACCAAAAACCCTAAACATATAACCCTAAACCCTCATCCCAACCCAAGTAGAAGCGGGGAGAGAGAGATTTTTAAATCGATGCTCTCATTTTCCCCCACTTAACAAGGGTGAGAGAGGCTTTAAAGAAATCCTAGAGCCGCTAGCTGAAGCTAAAACCAGTGGAGCGACAGCGGCCTTGATAGGATTTTTAAGCCAGGAGCCCTAAGAAAGAGTCAAGGGCTCTCCAAATTAAATGGTGAGTTAATATCGAAGATCGGTTGTTGGTGATCAAGATTGCATATCAAACTCACGTTCATTTTCGGACTAAGTCTGCATTGATGGTAGTTACGTCATAACGATAGACACACAAGGTGCATACGGTTAGGAGAGGTGTCTTCTCGGTTCTGCACCTTAAAGAAAGTTCGGGCCGCCATGGTGGTAGAGAAGCATTGCAACAATCGTATGTGAAATCTTTGATGACGACGAAAACGATGATAATGGGCCTTGTGGGGTTGATTTGAGAAGTCAAATCATTGAAAAAAGGGGTAAAGGTGTTTTTTAGGAAGTTTCATAGAAAATAAGGGTTCACCGAATACATGATTCTACAAAGAAGATAAGTATGGTGATTGGGTTATGTTGTGTAAAACAATTGGTCCAATTTATAGAGGCCAAGCAAGGGTGCAAATGCAAATTCGAGTTCTCAAAACCTTTTAGAGAAATCGCACTAAAAGGACAAATATGTAGGAATCACGCCGACGATAATTAGATAAATTTACTACGGATTGACATATCGAAAGATTGCACGATAATTACGAAGATAAAACAAATCGCTACCAACTTAGGGAATAGAGACTACTATTCTAGACTAAGTTTTAAGCGGTAACACTTATTCCAAGAATCGATTTGATTTGAGAAGAATCGACAGTCAACCAAAATCGATACATACTGGTTTATCGATGAGGAAGATCACCGAGCTTGAAACTCCAACAAATCGATACATCACCTATGGGAAAAATAGAAATATCAGTTGAAGGGGAACTTCAACCGATCAAGAGGATCGGAAGGAAATCGACGATTCAAGAAGATCGCTTGAGCTTGGAACTTCAATGATCGATGCAAGTGAAGAAGATCACTAAAAAGGATCATTGGGAAATTTTAAGGCTTAGGCGTAATACTAAGATCAACAAGTGAAATCAACATGGACAAGTGGTATTGATCGACACAACATCACCAACCAGATCGCCTTTCTTTTCTCTTGTTCCTTGCTTATTTATCGGATCTTATCCGATATTATTTGCCTTCATGTACCCATTATCCTTGTGGACGTATTTCCTCGCAAATCATTTAATGTGGGCGTGGGGAACATGTATTAACTCGCTACTAAATGTGCTTTTAAATCCAAAAGGTTTTTTAAATGACGTGTTTTTCCCGACCATACGATCAAAACCGCTTAACTGGAGCGTTCAATCTTTTCAAACGGTTGATCTTCAAAATCGTGTCTTCTTCTTCCTCCTCGTCTTTATAAAGTTCATCAAAAACATACCGAGTTTTCCATTTCACAAACTTGCGATTTATTCTCCGAAAACTCCAGATTACGCCTCTCGATTCAAAGTGTTTTCCTAAGTTTCAAAACCATCTTTCCGCGAAAATGTAATCGGTAATCTATGTTTATTTGATATATTTTTTAAAAATCCATTGATCTTAAATGTTTTATCCTGTGTTATGCTTTATTGTTTCTTAGTTTAAAGCCAGGTGATATTCTTTGTATTAATGCACAATTTTTAACCGAATCTATCTTATCTGTAGATGATCACTCACGGTATGGGTAAGATAATGTGCAATTATGCGGAACTGGCAACAAAGATTGTGGATGATAAGTTCGTTTCGGGCCTTCAATATCACTCAGATCCTAATCCATGGAGGTCGAGCAAATTCTGCAAAAGGCCTTGAGAAATTTTTATACGCTCACTTTGCAATCCAAAGATGCAAGATGAAAGACTAGAATTCCTAAGGAATTTAAGAGTGGATACGGATGCTCCGGAGAAGAACTACTTTTCGGCGATCCCAACGGAGAAGAAATCGACCGGTCGAATGAGGATATAACACGTCTGTTCAGCCTACCCAAAGGACGGATCTCGCCTGCTCATTACAGGGAGAACGAAGATGAGCTGATCAGAAAAGTGCTCTTCAGAGAAGCTGACAAACATCATACGTCAGGTTTTGTCAGGCCAATGCTCAAGAGGAAATACCGATTGTTGTTTGACATATTGTCAAAAACAATTATGGGTATTGCATTCAGCCCAGATGCTATTACATCCACAAACCAGATATGCTGATGGTCAGCAATAATTGATGGAGCCAAGAACATCAATTGGCATGGGTTTCTGAAGGCCATTCTGCTACAAGAACATGAGAAATTTGGAGTTGATGAGTGGAGGCAGGTATTTCTGAAGAAAAAGATCAGCAATCTCAACAAGGTTGCAGTTATCCTACAAGATAAAATGCCAAAGGCCAAATGGGAACCGAATGGACTGAAGTCCTATAAGGCCTTTCTCACAGCCACATCAGTCATTTTTGGGCCACCAGACGATGATATGCGGCCAACCCCCCCAAAGTCAAAGAAAGGAAAAAGCAAGAAGACAACTTCATCTACACCAGATGCTCCCCAGAAGAAGAAAAGAAAACTGGTGAAGGCCCAGGACAAGAGGCCGAAGAAGGCGAAGCAAGCCTCCATGACTCTGATGCTTGAAGATGAGTCAGATGAAGAAAGAGCTCCAGATCAGTCTCATTTAAACAACAAAATCAAAGAAAAATCGACGGGCAAAGCTTCAAACCGAGAGCTCGCCCGATCATTCTCGAGGAAGAAGCACAAGTCGATCTCCTTCTCCTCAAGCTCGAGCCGATTCACCACTCGGACTAATGGTCACGAAAGCATGACTCTCCTATTCTTCCACCGCCAAATAACTCCGAAATCGCATCAGTTCATGAACCGTAAAGCTTACCTTGTGGAACTGTAAGCACCGCTTCCACAAGAGAATATCTCGCAGTCGAACCGACAAATATCTTCCGCCGACTCAAGCACAACCAGAACCTTCCACATCTCATCAAACGAATCGACCGACAATTCCCCGAGTCCAATCAACAAAGATCATAACTTAAAATTGATCGAATGCTAATCGAAGAGAAATTGATGAGTTGTATCCGTAACTGATCGCCCAACCCGCCATACGAGAGGAAGTTTTGGAGATCCTCACCGAGAGATCTTCAATTAAAAAGCTTCTCTCGACTTTATAATAATTATTGAACGGATGGGCGGTGCAGATGAGTTTGCGGACTTCGATTTCGACATGAGGAAATCTGCTAAAGTGGGATCACCAAATTGAAATTTGATAACTACTAAATCACAAAGCTCGATCCACGCGAAGCTAGGGTTGCGAACAGACTAATCGAGATCACGACAAAGCTCCCCGGCAGATGCCATCATGAAGGATGCAGAGGCCGCCACGATAGTGGAGTTGGTGCTTTGCAGGTTCATGACCAACCACCTGAGGCACAAAACAACTCGAATCGATCAAGTGACAATCAATATTCCAACATCACACGTCACTATTGATCAACTTCAGGAGATCAAATCTTGTCTCAAAGATCTCTGAAAAGAAGAAGTTGAGGGATCGATAGTCGATCAAAAGGCGATTGCCATCAAAGAAATATCGATCAAAGGGAATTGGCTATTTCCCGATTAGGGCAATCAAAGATCGTTCTCCCAAATCATGTCCATCAAGTCACCGATCCGATAAAAGACCGTTGATACCAAATCGACTCGGTGGATAAACAACAAGTTTTTTTTTTCGATGCTCACCGACAAGCTAGAATTGATGAAGAGAAACTTGACAAACCGATTAAAACACTCTCCACCGCCATGGAATCCGTCAAGACCGAAAATGATATCGAAGATTCAAAATCTAATCTCAAACTCAAGGCATATCATTGCGATCTCAACAAGGCGATCGCAGCTCAACTTTGGTTCTCTCACCTCCCACCTCACTACTCTTTTTGATCAAACCAAAAAAGGGGGAAGGATGATTGAGAAACCATCCGACATAACAAAAAGGGGACATCACAAACTTCTGACTCTTCGAAAGATGTCCAAAGAACGAGATAAATTTGTTAGTCCGAAAATGCCAAGAAGAAAGAAGGGCGTAAAAAATGGCAGAGGCGTAAAAATCAACAAGAAATTCAGATCGAGAGTGAAGAAAGGAAGAAATTTGGAAAATCCGTGCGTAACCTAAGTTTGCCAAAAAGAAGAGTTGATGAGATCATCCCAAAAAATGCTATGCATCTTAAGAGAATTGAGGAATGGAATAAGATCGAGGAAATGGCTTCGGATGCCTTTGTTCTTAATCTTGTTCCACAAGAAGAATCTCGATGAAGAATTCCTCAACCGTTAGAAAATAAATACCCGGATTTTTACAAGTATCCGGAAAATGAGGCCAAACTTATCAATGTAAAAATAATTCGCCAAGAGTATGATCTGCTTGGAATACTCGAAGAAGGCGGATGGCTCATTTGACAGATGGCATTTCAAAGATTCTATTTTGACATCCCGAGCAAAACGCATATAATCGATCTTGTTGAGACTAATGATGTCAAATGGAAACTCTATCGATTTTTTCAACGTACCTCAAGATCAAAGAGATGCGAGAGGATACAAGCTTAAAAGAGTAAAGAATCGAAGACTACTCAGATCACCGTTTTTTATTTACAAAACTTTTCGATGTAACATGTAATCAACATCTTTTAATGAGAAAAGTTTATTTTACGATCCTAAGACAAAGTCTCATTGTCTTACGATTATATGCTCTTAATCGTTTCTATTTTTTTTCATCAATCAGATGGTTTCTCAAAAGTGTTTTGGTTTTTCATCAAAAAGGGGAAATTGTTGGGAAATTTATAGTTTTGATGAAAGTTCCAAAAACACATGTAATAGGACCACCGACACACATTAGTGACCGATGTTTATATTACACGCTATAGGAGACCGTTGATAATGATTGTATAGAACAACCGATGAAATAGATAGGTCACATATTGAGGGGGAAACTCAATATGTATAGGTCGATCTGAAGACTCAAAAGAGGCGATATCCGACAGGGCGAATGCAAGACAAGAAAGAAACGAAGATCGGATCGATCTAATCTAGTCGATATCTCACCAAGTCATAAAGCTCAAACTCGGAATACTTGAAGATCGATGACTTCCAAGATCGGACCGGAAGACCTACATCACCGAGGTTGCTAGTTGAAGCTAAGTCAACCGCACCGAAGAAGACTTATCAGTGGATCGATCGGTTCCCAAATAACTCACCGTGAAATCGATGTTTCACCTAATCATCGTCGATGATCCGAACAAGAAGAATGTCGAGCTTAGTTGGAAGAACAACCTTTGAAAAAAGTGGAGTCTCGCTATCCAATAAGAACAAGACACGTATGATCGAGCCGCAATTCTTGGGATTTCGATGCTACCTCTAGAATAACGGCTACAAAGTACAAATTCACGCTTTTTGGCCATGCCGCCCCGCTTCGTCACATCAAGCTCTTGAAGTCTACCAAATATAGCCTGAAATTCAAATTGCTCTCCAACGGCTCTTTGATTTCAAGGTCTATATATATGGGATTACACTTTAGAGTGAAAAAAAAAACAATCCGAAATACAACGAAAACGCTTTGAACAATCTAGAAGCTCAAGCTAATATCGATTTCCGCACGAAGAACACGATCAAGAAGATTATTTTTATCAAGTGTTCATCCCATAAGTTCTTAGCATAGAAATCTTTTCATCTAGTCGTTAGGGTCGCTTATCTTGCAAAAAAGATTTCATAGTTGGAATAAAAACAATCTTACCCAAACCCCCCAAGTTAGGTTAAGTTTTTTAGCAAGATTTCGACTAGGGTTTCTAGTTACGATCTCTGGGATCGGTTGAGTGTGAACTCTTTAAACATCTAGTTAGTGTCTTGTGTTGGACTTACACATAAAACAAAAAGTCCGATTGGTTAAGTAGGTGCCCTTTTGTGATAGGGAAGAGTGGACGTGGGACCGGGTTTGTCCGAACCACTATAAATCTTGTGTGCCTTTATCGCTTTGATTAACGACACAATAATCGCACACAACCTTTAAAAGCGCATACATATTCCAAATTGAGATCGATTAGCACCAAGCTTCGATCCGATCAAACTTGACACTTCGGATCAACTGATTAAAAGATTAACTTTGGAAAGAAATGGTTGCCTCATTTACATAGCCATTCTCAAACCTAGGAGTTGGGTACATGTATGGACCAGGAGCTACTATCTGAGTGTTTCCTTCATCTGCCAAGTTGATCCAACTTTGCAGGTACTTAGGATAGAATGTCAGTAAGTACTCAATAAAGGCTTCATTCTTATCCGTTTGCTCCCCTCCATTCTCTCGAGAATCTCATAATAGAACCGAAGGTTCTCTTGATCTCTTCCCATGCATCATTGAACTGTATAGGCATCCACTTGTCAATGTGCGGCCACTTATGACTCTTTTCTGTACCTCTCATTTTGCTTAGAAACTTTTTGAATCCACCTCTTCTTTTTGTTCTTCTTCTTTCTTCTTTACGATCGAGAGGAGCACCGAATCTTTGAAGCGGCCGATTCTTTTCTCCTTTTCAATCTGCAGGGCCTTCAGAGTCTTCTTGGTATCAAAAGTCTCTGGTTGAGCTTCAGTTTCCTTTTCTGGTCCTTCATCTGATTCTTCAAAATCCATAATCAGCTTCCTCTGAGTAGGTTTAGCTACCTTTGCTCTTTTCTTCTTTTCAGTTTCAACAAAGGCAACTGCTTTTCTCTTTTCTGGTTTGGCTTGTTCTTCTTCTGCCTTGCTTGTTCCAACCATCCTTCTATCACTCAATTTCTCAGAAATTACTTCCTGAACGGTTTACTCAGATGTTTGAGTGAAGATAGGTTTCTTAGCTTCTTTGAACTTTAGTTTCTCAGTGGCTTCAATTTCTCTTAAGGCATCAACAATTTTCTTTCCTTCAGCTTCTTTTTGAGCCTTTCTCTCCAAGGTTTGTGCCAACAACTCACTTAATTTGCCATCGGGCCTTTTCCCTTTTGGCACCATACCTTGGGAGTAGTTGAGTCGGTCAAATATCCATATAGTATTGCTCCTTACTCATCTCACGCACTTCTCCTCCCGATGCTTTCATCTTCTCCTTATCATGTAATTCTTGGCCATTGAGAACTCATCCAAAAGAGGAGCAAACTGTTTTGAGAAGACATCATGCATCATCTCTGTCATCTTGGTCATGAGCAGAGAGCCCATTTCCTCAACAACTGTTTTGATCATCAGATCATTCTTCTCAATCAGCTTGGCTTCAAGATAGGTAGTTCTTTCTTTATACATCCGCTTCATGTTGGCATTAAGATGCAGATGTACTCCATCAATCTTTCCATCTAATGTAGCTAATTTACTTGATAGAGTTGTTTGAAGCGTGTCGGATGATGAACTCAAAGTTCTCCATTTTTTATTTTTGAGCGACCCGTAACTAACTCCATTTGAGTCATCTTGTCCGTGAGAAATTGTTTGCGAAGATCTTGATGAAGAGCTTAGATTCTCAAGCTTTTGAGATTGACTGTCGAGATCTTTTCCATCCTTGGCTCTATCTTCTTTAACTCATCCGAGTTGGTGTGAAATCAACCACTCGAGTTTGTACAACATTTTCCAACCGAAGTTTGGGTGCTCCAACCGAGCCTCGATCGCATATCATAAACATCGATTTAAAGCTAGGTAGTTCAAGAACCCGGCATAATGTATACTTGATGCCAAAAGGTACACGAAGAATGCTAACTTCACGAGGTTATCTGATATCGATTAGTTCGAAGATCGATATATGTCCTCATCCGACTCTCGGTTTTCTTCTCTTTCTCGATGATCTATCTAAGGTTCCTTCTCCTTCTCGATTTCTTTTTTTCGCATCATCTCCTTATCCTTATCTTTATTTTGATCATGGGAGCCGGAAGCATCAACTCCTTCAAGAGCTTTCTTTTTAGCTAGCTTCTTTTTCACTAATTCATCAAAATCAACAGCTTTCATTCTCAGCTTGGTTTTTCTGAAACCTGAGAATTCAGTCAGGACAGCTGTCTCAGCATTCCACCACTCTTCTTCTTTGTATGAAGCAATGTTCAAAGATCTCCTGGGAGTGTTTGATTCAGAATATACACTTTGTGGTTACGAGCACGAAGAACATATCCTCAAGGTCGGGATAGGCATTCAAATTTCGTATCTATCTAAGATGAATCGTTCCCCTTGCTTTCTTCCCATTCGGTCTCTTGGCTTCTCCCTTTCTTCAATCTTGGGCTTTCGAAGCGAGATTCAGAGTGTATGAGTTCTAGAGCTGATGGATCTAGAAATGGTTCATTCAGAAGCACATCCAAGTTCAGCAATTCCTGAGGTTGAGACTGATCTGGAGTCTGAACAGGTCTTTCTTCAGTAGGGATCTGAGGTCCCTTGAAGATTTCTGGGAGATTTTATCCGAGCTCTAGAGAGGTTTGAGTAACTTCCAGAAAAAACCTTGTTCTCAGTTTTTTGCCCCTGCACATTTGTCACTACGAGCAAGAACACTGAAGTGGAGATTTCAACCACTAGCGGCCTTGAGTTGAGTTTCTTGATTTCACCGCCTCCTTCTCGAAGAATAGATTGAAGCCTTACGTAGCTTCGAGGAGCCGTCTTTTCTTCTTTAGTTTCTCTCCTTTCTCTCTTTTAATTTGCATCAGGGCTTTCCCCCTAGCTTGTCTGACTTCTTCATCAGTTTCTTCTTCAGCAGTCTCCTCCTGAGACTCAAAGTTTTTCTCTTTCTTTTCTCTCAAAGTCTTATTTGTTGGTTTGAACATGATTTTTGACTTTGGAAAGGAAGTGGAATTGGAAAGATGTCCTCTTCTTCTCTGCACATTTCCAAGATAAATGCAATCTTGGTTGCATGTAGAATCTTTCCTTTGATAACTGCAGAGCCATTCACCTTCTGAATTTGTTTGGCTTGATCACTCACCACCTTGATCAAATAGTGCAACCAATTGAATGTCGTGGAAGGTGAATCTTCAATCGCCGCCATTAGCCTTAACTTAGGCATGCTTATCTATTCGAAACTACCATATCTACTCATGATGCATTTGCTTACAATATCCAACAATACTCGATATTTAGGCTTCAAATGCCTCTTATTCAGAGTAGCTTCAAACTTTACTGGATGCTCAGTAATTTTATCCAAATATTCTTGTTCCCTACCCATCATGTATACCGTAGGGTCTTCACCTCTATCACTTAACTCATATATGGCATTTAGATTCTTAGGAAAAATATATAATTCCCTAACAAAATCCACATATTTCAAACCATGCTCCAAATGCGAGACTGTAATATGAAATTCTATGCAATTCTCATCATCTAACTGCATATTAGAGATAAACTCAATTACCTCTTTCGCATATTCGGCCTCTGGTTGATTCGCGACCAGGCATGTAAGCTTTGCCAAATGAATCATATGCAACACCTCCTCCTCATGAGTTGCATTGGACGAGCTTGCTAGAGAAATGACATATTCGTACCAAGGTTTATTGGAAATGGTGAGTTTGTCGTATACAGAAAGTGTCATTTTTGGAGAATTTCTGGTGAAGGGTTTTGAGATAGGTGAAAATTTCTGGGCAATCGAGGGTTTCGAAGCAGAGTGTTTGTGAAGATGAAGGCTTTTTGGAATAGGGCTTTGAAAGAAATTTTTCAATGGATATGGGATTTTGATTTATGGAAAATTGCGTAGATGAAGAAATCGAGGGTTGAGATTAAAAACCGACTAAAACGGGTATATGAAAGGACGATTTCGCAAATACTAAGCCGTCAATTTATCCCTATTGGTGATTAATGAACAGTGCATTTAATTATTGTTCCTGCAAACCATTGACTTTTCTCGTGGATTTCAAAGGTCCCGCCCAATTATTTCTTCAGGTGTTTTGTCATTTATTGCCAATGATTACTGTGATTCAGTTAGACAATAAATGTGTTGCATGAGTCAATGCTTCTTTAGACTAATTTTCTCTATCAGTCTTACTGAGTTTTGACTTTGATAAAATGTCAGTATAATACTGAGTACTGATCTTCAGGATAACTGAGTTTCCCAAGACTCAGTGTTCAGTACTCTCAATTTTATCCTGAGTTTTTCAGTAAAAACCTGAGAAAACTTAATGCATCTGAAAACCTTCAATTTTTCAGATTTTCTTTATTCACCTGGATCCAACATACCTAATTCAACTGATAGTTCCTGAAATCTTGATTCAGCCAAAGGTTTAGTCAAGATATCAGCTCTCTGTTTATCAATATGAATTTTCTCCATTCTGGTGTCTTTCTTCTCAACATGATCTCTGATGAAGTGATGTCTGATATCAACATGCTTACATCTGGTGTGCAATATAGGATTTTGTGTAATAGCAATTGCACTATTATTATCACAAAATATAGGTACTTCATTGGCTATAATCTTATAATCCCTCAATTGTTGTTTGAGCCAAAGAATCATGGCACAACAAATTTTCCTTCAAATGTACATGTATTCAAATTGATGAAAGAGTACAAAGTTTGCTACTAAGGTTTGTTTCTTTGAAAACCATGATATCGGTTTACTTCCAAGAAATTGACAAGTTCTGTGGTAGACTTCACTTGTCAATTCTACATCCTCCATAATCGAAGATCTGAATAACCAGTTAATTCAAGGTTATCATCAGCTGGATACCATAATCCTCTATTCACAGTACCTTTAAGATATTTCAGAATCTTTTTGGCAGCCTACATGTGACTAGCCTTAGGATTAGCTTGGTATCTTGCACATATCCCAACAACAAATGTTATATCAGGCCTACTTGCTGTGAGATATAGCAGTGATCCAATGATCCCTCTATAATCAGTGTGATTTCTTTTTGCCTTGAGATCGAGGATCCATCTTGTAGTTAGTATTCATAGGAATTCTAATCAGTATTAATTTCATACACCATACTTTGCAATCGGATCTACGGTGTATTTTGCTTGATTGATGAAAATTTCTTCCTTAGTTTGTTTCACCTAAAGTCCAAGAAAGAAATTCATCTCCCCCATCATTGACATCTCAAACTTTCCTTTCATCAGGGTAGAAAACTTTTCACATAGCTGATGATTTGGAGATCCAAATATGATGTCATCTACATAAATCTGAACAAGTAAGATGTCTTTTCCATCTTCTATCCTGAACAGAGTCCTATCAACAGTTCCTTTGATAAAACCATGGTCAGTAAGAAACTGAGAAAGGGTATCATACCATGCTCGGGGTGCTTGCTTAAGACCATACAAGGCTTTCTGAGCACAGAAACTTGGTCATTCTCATGCGAAACCGGGAGGTTGTTCCACATAAACCTCTTCCTTAAGCACACCATTCAGAAATGCACTTTTCACATCCATCTGATAGACTGTGAATTTCATGTGGGCAGCATATGCAAGAAACAATCTGATGGCTTCTATTCTTGCAACAGGTGCAAAGGTTTCATCATAATCCAAGCCTTCTTCTTGGGAATAACCTTGTGCAACTAACCTTTCCTTGTTTCTCAAAATGTTGTTGTTTTCATCTCTCTTATTCTTGAACACCCACTTAGTTTCAATCACATTGTGCCTCTTAGGTCTATCCACTAGCTCCCAAACTTCATTCCTTGAGAATTGATTCAGCTCTTCTTGCATAGCAGTAATCCAAAATGAATCTTGTAGAGCTTCTTCAATCTCAGTAGGTTCTTTTTCAGATAGGAAGCAGCAAAACAAAGCACTTTCTCCATGGAACCTTCTTGTTTTGACACCATCTGATAGATCACCCACAATCTGACTTGTAGGATGACTATCCAACCATTTTCTCCTGGATGTTCCCCCTTCAGTAGTATCCTCAACATCAGAAATGTTAGGTTCAGGTAGTTCATTAAATTTAGGGAACAACAGAAAATGAGAAAGAGAATCATCTTCCTCAGGGGAAATTCCATTCAGAACATTGTCAGAGACATTTGTTCCCCATTGGTTGATAGATTCAGAGTTTGCCTCAGCTGTGACCACATCTTCATTGGCATTACATACCTGAGTCTGAACTAGTGTATGTTTAGATTGGTCAGCTTCAGTGTGTTGGCTTTCCTTCAGTGGAGAATTTCCATCCTGAGTCTCACCATCCTGAGTTTTTCCATCCCGAACTTCTTTGTTGCGAGTCCGATTCACTCCATTCATAGAAAGTGACCGACTTCTTCTTTTTGAGTTCGAGATGATGTTTTATCATTCTTTTTCAAAGCCAAGTCTGGTGATTCTCTTGATCGATTCTCTGAGTCATGTTCCTGTTTCTTCTAAACACAAGTAGATTCATCAAAAACAACATGAAGTGTTTCTTCCACAATAAAGTCCTACAGGTTGTAAACTCGAAGGCTTTTACCGACTTGAGAATATCCTAAGAATATCCCTTCATCAGCTTTGCTATCAAAAGTTTTCAACTGATCTTTACCATTATTGTGTATGAAACACTTGCAACCAAACACACGAAAGAAAGAAACAAGAGGCTTCCTTTCATTCCACAACTCATATGGAGTTTTCCTTGGTTCTTGGTCAGCATGGATCTGTTCTGAGAGTAGCATGCAGTGTTGATAGCTTCAGCCCAAAATCTCTTAGGAATATCAGCTTCAACAATCATTGTCCTTGCAGCTTCTTTCAGAGTCTTATTTCTTCTTTCAAAGAACACCATTCATTGTGGGGGTCCTTGCAGCTGATGTTTCACGAGCTATTCCATTTGCTGCACAATAATCAGATATGATATGATTGATAAACTTAGTTCCTTTATCTGATCTGATTTTGACCACACTCAGATTCTTTTCAGTACTGAGCATTTTCATGGTTTCGTAGTTTTGTTGCGAGTCTCTTTCTTACTGAGTAAGAATATGACCCATGTGTATCTAGAGTAGTCATCAACTACCACAAGTGTGTATTTTCTGCCATTAGTGCTCACAGGTGTTACTGACCAAAGAGATCCATATGTAATAGTTGTAGTATTCTATTAGTAGAAACATCTACTTTGCTTTTGAAAGATGCTCTGATTTGTTTTCCTTTCTGACAAGCATCACATACATGATCTTTACTAAACACTTCATTGGGTAGCCCCCTTACAAGTGCTAATCTTGCAAGTTTGTTCAGAGTTTTGAAGTTTAAGTAATTCATTATTTTGTTCCACAACCAACTGGTATCAGTGGAACTTTTTGCAACCAAACATGTATCTTTAGGAGTTGAACTCCAATCAGCAAGATACACATTTCCTTTTCTAGTACCAGTCAGTAAAATTTTCTGTGAAGTATTGTCTTTTACATAACATAAGTTCTTTGAGAACTCAACACTGAATCCTTTGTCACAGAATTGACTGATAGAAAGCAAGTTATGCTTTAGACCAGACACATATGAAACACCATGGATATGAACAGTGTCAACTTCAAGAGTTCCATATCCTTCAGTTTATCCTTTGGAATTGTCTCCAAATGTGATCTGAGGGTTTTTTTGCTCAACATAGTTAGTGATTAGTTGCTTAAATCCTGTCATATGTCTTGAACATCCACTTTCCAGATACCATACAGCAGGAGCCAATTCATTTCCACTCATCAGTGCTATGTTATTTTCATTCAGCTTAGTGCCCTTTTCCTTCACCTGAAAAACAGATCAGTTCTTAGGTACCCATTTGGTGTAGGGTCCTACCAGGTTAGCTGTACCTTTTGGAACCCAAATCTGCCTAACAACTCTAATTACTTTAGAGTGGCTGATTTGTCTCCCATAAACATCTACATACACATTCACCACCCTAGGAGCCTTGGCAGTATCCTGTGCATGAGTGCCAGCCTTAGCATGAACATGAGCCTTAGAGTTCTTCTTGGGTTCAGGCCTTTTGTTCAAGTGCCTTAGCTTTTGTGCAGCTGGTCTCTGTCTCTGCTGACTTGGGTTCAGGAAACCTTTACCCTTAGGCAAGTGGGGTTTGGGTTGCCTGTACTGAAATTGGGGTCTTTCAGTAATCTGAGGACTTGGTCTTTTCAGTTGAGAATATCTCTGCTGAGTGTTTCTCTTCTGAAAATTCCTCTGATGGTTCAGTGCAGATCTCTTTAGGTTGGTATTCTTAGCCTGAGGCTTTGAAGTACTGGCCTGAAAATTTCCTACTGAGTGTTCAGGTTTTCTAGCCTTTTCCTGAGGTCTGGGCTTTCTTCCCTGAACCTTTAGTTTTTCTAAAACCATAGGTCCTTTACCCTTGTCTAAAACTCTGGGCAGTTCTTCAGTAAGAAGATTAGATGTCACTTTGTTTTAACAAAAGATGATCTTGGTGCTACTAGAAGACATTGAAGACCTTGTGAGGTTCCCCGAATGTATCCCAATCCGGCTTTTTTTATAGTTCTTGGTCTTTGATAACTCTGAATTTCATCTATCACTTTAGATGCAGAATTCAATTGAGCTAACTTTCTCTACGCACTATCCTCACATTTCTTTAGAGTTTCATGCTTCTCAAAGAGGTCATTGAACTCAGTTCTGATAAGCTAAATCTCTTTAGTGGATTTCTCTAATTTTTCATTCAGGATCTCTATCACCTTCTCTTTTTCTGAGAGTTGTACTTTCAGAACATCCAGTTCATCAGTAGTTCCCATCAATTGAGAAGTGATCTCAGCATTTTTAGAGTGTTTCCACTTCAGATTCTCAGCAGTCAGTTCCTTGTTCTGCTCTTGAGTTTCATTGAGTAGTTCTTGTAACACATAATAGTCCTTCATAAGATTCTCAAACGAATCCATCAGGTCAAAGTTACTGTTTACAGTTGAACTTGAGAACTCATGTGCTTGTGTAGGAGCAACAACAAAGCTAGAAGAATTTACCTCCTCCACAGCCATAAGACAGACATCATCACTGTCACTGTCTGAGAAAATTTCATCTGAGGAACTGGAACCTTCTTCAGAATGTTCTTCCTCTTCCGCAATCATAGCTTTCTTGCTGGAGATCTTCCTGTCTCTCTTGGCTTGTCTCTCCTTTCTTTCTTTAGCTTTTCGGCTCGGGGATATCATATTGAAAGTGACCTTTCTTCCCGGTTGTAGCATTTGTTGGTATCATCATCCTGATCACTTTCCTCCTTGGTCTTGGAGTCCTTCTTCTTGGATGAGGATCCTTCAGCTTTCTGGTCCTTCCTTTTCTCATTATATCTGTCCTCAGCTTCTAGTCTCTCTTGTACCTATGATTCCTGTAAAATTTCTTATATTTCCCATATCTGCTATTGAGTCTTTCAAACCTCCTTGTCATTAGTACTAGTTTATCCTCCTGCTCATCCTGATTTTTGGCAAGTGAGTTCTCAGACTCTCTAGACTTACAGGATTTCTCTTTGGCTTTGAAAGCCACATTCTTGCTAGATGAAGAATCATCTTTGCTGTCAGATTTCTTAGTTTTCTTGTCAATCACAAACTCATAAGCTTTCAGTTTAGAGAAAACTTGTTGATATGGCATAGAATCAATATTTTTGGTGTTTTCAATCACCACAACATGTATATCCCATTTCTTAGATAATCCTCTAAGAATTTTCAGTGTCACTTCTCTCTGTGGGTATCTTTTCCCAAGAGCACTCAGATCATTCATGATGCTAGTTAATCTGATGTCAAGTTTGTCAATGGATTCACTATCTTCCATTTCAAAGCTATCAAACTTTCCAATAGCAACAGAAAGTTTGTTTTCCTTAATATGATATGTGCCTTGACACATAACAACAAGTGTGTCCCATATTTCTTTTGCAGTTTCACAGTGAGAAATCATCTCCATAACACCATCATCAATAGTGTTATACAAAGTATCTTTAGCAATGTAGTCCAGATTGACTAACTTTCTCTCATCAGGAGTAAGTTGATCATCAGGCTATTGGAAATTCATCTCTGGGATCATTCCTCTCAGTATCAGTGATTCTGGGATTCACAACAGTAAATTTGAATGGTCCTTCAGAAACCACTCTCCACATTCTTTCATATTTTGAATACAGATGAGCCTGCATTCTCAATTTCCATAGGTCATAGCTCTCAACAGAGAACATAGGAAGTTTCTTATAAGGCATGATGATTGATCCTTGTAAGATATCAGCAAACAGATCTATTCAGTAGACCACCAAAGTCTTTCAGCAAAATAGACTACGGCTACCAAAGCAAGTGGTCAAAATGAACCACTGCTCTGATACCACTTGTTGGTCCCGGTTCTAACGAGTCTCACACGTGTATGGGGGGGAATACACGTGTTCAGTGATTTTTAAAACTTTTCTTTCACTGAGGTCAGATGGGTCAGGTTATCCTGATGATTTTGCCCTGAGAAACACGGATTGCCCTGAGTCAAAGTCTACTGAGACAACGATCCTGAGCTGCTTTCAGAAGCTTCAGATTAGCCCAACTGAGCCTGAGTTTATCAGAGATCCTGAGGCGCTTGGATCAGATAATTATCTTACTTAACCCTCAGTAGAGTTAGTTCAGTTTGGTAACTATCTGTTCTAGCTACTCAAGTGTGCGGAATGGTTGGCCCTAAGTTTATACTCGTTTTAGCTTTGCTGAAAATCTTCCCTTCAATAAAATAGTGATTAAGGCTGTGATCAATTTGATGCAAGTTCAGTGGATTAGTTCCAACTGAATATCAGTGAACTGTGCTTTCAGTGAAAAACATGCAACAGATAATAATGCAGTACAGAAAGCAAAACAACACAGCAATTATAGTTGGTCTATCTATAAGTTCCCAGACTCGATTGCTTTCAAACTGCTCTAATTCTTCTTGCATAGCTAGAATCCAGTTTGCATCAATTAGAGCTTCTTCCACAGTGAGGCGTTCCTTCAAAGACAAATAGCAACAATACATAGCACTTTCACCAATCTGATGTCTAGTTTGAACTCTATCAGATGGGTCTCCAATGATCAGGTCAGTAGGATGGTTTCTCAACCAGATCTTCCTTTCCTGAGTTTCATTAGTTTGGAGATCGTCATCCTCTTCTGATAGTGAGTCACTAAAGATTTGGAGAGGTACTGTAGTAGGATCTATGTTATCCCAACATGATCCACTTGGCATGGACATATCCCAGCTGATGTTAGAATCATCATATGCTGAAGTCTGTCCACCGGAACATCAGGTGTTCCCCCTGAACCAGATGGTCCAGTTGTTACTGTCTCAGCTGTACCAGCTTCTTCATCGATAAGTGTACGTACCTTAGGGTCTGACTGACCTGGTAAATCGTCAAGATCAAAGTTAGGAATATACACTGCAACGTGATCTGATTCCTTTTCTTTGATACTTAACTAATCCATTTTCTGAGCATCATGTACATCTTGTTCTGGTACGGCCTTTTCTGAAGCAGATTTCTCCTGATTAGATGTAGACTCATCAAAGACCACGTGAGGTGTTTCTTCCACAACTAGAGTTCGTCTGTTGAACACCCTGAAAGCTTTGCTAGTTGAGGAATATCCTAAGAATATACCCTCATCTGACTTAGCTTCAAAGGTTTTCAACTGACTCTTCCCATTGTTGTGAATGAAACACTTGCACCCCAAAACATGGAAGTAAGACACACGAGGTTTCCTGCCCTTCCACAATTCATAGGGTGTTTTGAAGTGAATCTTAGTCAGAGAACATATGTTTTGAGTGTGACATGCAGTGTTGATTGCTTCTGCCCAGAAATAGTTTGGAGTTTCATGTTCAGCCAACATTGTGCGAGCAGCTTCTTTGAGTGTCTCATTTCTACTACACCATTCTGTTGAGGTGTTCTTGCGGCTGATGTCTCATGTTGTATCCCAAGCTCCTTGCAAAAATCAGATATGAAAGTATTCAAGAACTCTGTTCCCTTGTCTGATCTGATCTTTACAATACTGACACCTTTCTCATTCTGTAATTTCTTGAGCAGCTCAGGCATCTATGTTGTAGTTTCATTCTTCTTATAAAGGAATACAACCCAGGTGAACTTGGAGTAATCATCCACGATCACTAGAGTGTTTTTGCGTCCGCTGAAACTGAGTGGCGTAACTGGTCCAAAAAGATCCATGTGGAGTAGTTGCAGTACTTTGCTGGATGGAGGTGAAGGAATCCCTTTGAATGAAGCCTTGACTTGCTTTCCCTTCTGACATGCGACACATGTTTGATCCTTAGAGAAAACTTCATTCGGAAGCCCTTCAACCAAGGACATCCTTGCTATCTTGTTAAGAGTTTTAAAGTTCAGATGACTCATTCTCTTGTGCCAAAGCCAACTGCTGCTTTTGGAACTCTTAACAATCAGACATGCATTTCTTGGACAATTGTCCCAATCTGTAGTATAGATCGTTCCTTTTCTGGAACCAGTTAGCAAGATCTGTTGAGTAGCTCGATTTTTGATGGTGCATTGATCAGTCGAGAACTCAACACTGAATCCGTTGTCGCAAAATTGTGAAACCAATAACAAGTTGTGCTTTAAAACATCGACATACGAGACTCCAGAAACATGTACATCATCATTGACTAAGGTTCCGAATCCTCTGGTAAAACCAAAGTTATCTTGTTCTATGTATGAACTGAGGAGATGCTTGTTGCCAGTCATGTGCCTTGAGCATTCACTATCAATGTACCAGATAGTTGCTTGTACACATCCTTTGTTGGCCAAACCCAAGCGATCCTACAATCAGATTAGGCTTTAGGTACCACAGTAGGATTGGGTCCTGAGGGGTTAGTGTTACCTTTCGGGATCCAAACAAACAGGGAACTCCTATGGTAATCATCAAGATCAGAAGGCCTGATTTGTCTCCCATAAGCATCTATATAATGATACGTCTCATCATGTGCTTTATGATCATAATGATTATGAGTGTGAGCCTTGGATGAATCAGAAGACTTGGGAATTTTCTTGGTAATTCGTCTTCCTTTAATCTAGTGGGGCTCAGGTGCAGCTGTCCTAGGTTTCTAATTGTAAGGGTAGGTACGACTGCTTCCATCAAAAGATTCATATCTCTTTTGCACAGATGGTTTGATCAGTTTACCTTTAGCATGCTGGTTAGGCAGCTTGGACTGAGTTGACTTTAACTGGGACTGTCCCTTGCGAGATGGTCCAGGCTGGTGTGTACTCTGCTGATTGGGCTGAGGTCTCTTCAAAAGAACTGGATTCTTTTGTTGATTCCTCGGCTGGTGTCTAATCAGTTGGGGTTCTTTCTGTTCCCTTTCTGATTAGGCACTTGCCTTGCCTGGTCAGCTGGAACTTTATCCTTATTAGATATAGATTTGGCATATTTTGTATCCTTATCAGAAACTCGTTTGGTTACACTTTTCTGATATGAACCAGACGGGACACTTGAGGATCCAGAAGGGCTTTCATACCCAATACCCTTTTTATCAGTTGGATTGCGATAGTAGTTGTTCAAGTTCTTAACAGTTTTAGATGATTTTATAAAAACTTCTACTTTCTTTCGCAAACTGTCCTCACTAGTTTTTAGACTCTCATGCAGTCAGAAGAGTTCATCAAACTTAGCCTGAAGGACTTTGAGATCATCAGCTTGTTTTAGGTTTTGAGAGCCTGCTGTTCTTTAATCATTTTTCCTTGATCAGAAGTACTGACTTTCAGAACCTCCAGTTCTGTGGTCATCTTCTGAACAGCTTCAACTGATTTCAGTTCAGCAGCTCTACTTGCCGCATTATCCTTGACAAGCCGAATATTCTCAGCCCTTAGGTTATCGTTCTCCATTTCCACTCGCGTATAAGTTTCTACTGCATCAAGGAGATCATCAAGCAATTGCTCATTATAGAGTTGCAGGTCAATCTCTCCAGCAGGTGTGCTCAGCACAGTAGGTGTGGAAATAGAAAGCACAGAAGATTTAGAAATTACCTCAGTTTGGTCAGATTCCTTGGCCATGAGGCAGATGTCGTCATCAGATGAGAAGTTCAGATAGTCGACATCTTCAGTAGTGGTCATCGGGCATAAATCCTCAACCGATGAGTATCCGGAGTCGTTTGATGACAGGTAGGAGTCGTCGATACCAGATGTATCAACAACCATAGCTTTTCTGTCTCGATATCGTTTCTCTCTTCTGTTTTGCTTCTCTTCTCTCTCCTTAGGAGTCAGGTCTGGGCAATCAGCACTATAGTGACCTGGTTTCTGACAATTGAATCACGCACTAGGTTCTCCAGAATTTCTTCTGCCAGGTGAATCATTTCTCCTATAAGATCTATCAGGAGACTTTCCAGTTTGCCTGTAATCGGAACCTCTTCGATCTGATCTGTCTTCACGTTTGTCATCCTTCCAATCGTCTCTACGATCATCTCTTCGATCGTCTCTTCTGTCATCCCTCTTTTCAGTAGAACGATTTCTTTCTTGTGATCTATCAGTAGATCTCTTATCTCTTCCTCTGCTTTGTCTATAGTCATTATAGAACTTCCTGTACTTTTCCATTTGAACATTCGATCGTTCAAGTTTTCTGGTCAGCAATGCAATCTATTCAGCCTGACTGATGATGTTTCCAATTGGTTCAGCAGATCGTGAACCGCTACTGGTTTCCTGAAATGCAACAACTTTTGTCGAATTTGATGTAGCTTCCGCAAGAGCTTCATCTTCTTCTCGTCCTCTTGCAATCAGATCAAATTCATGAGCTTCAGACTGAGAAACAGGTTGCTCAGTTTCATTGTCGCAATGTCTTGACAATCCTTAATCACAATAACTTTTATGTCCCATTCTTTGGTCAGGGACCTCAGAATCTTGTAGTTAATATCTTTGTTAGTCATCACTCGACCTAGATCACGAAGCCTATTGATTTCTTGAGTGATCCTTCCATCAAGCTGATTGATGATTTCATTTGGCAGCATCTTGAGTTTTTCAAACTTGACCAACTCAGCTTTCAGTCTGTTGTCCTTAATCAGGTACTTGACTTTCAGCAAGAGTATCCCATACCTCTTTAGCAGTTTTCAGGTACTTGACTTTCTCACGTGTAGTCTTGTCCAGTGTCTTCATGATGAGATGCCTGGCAACAGTATCCAGGTTGGACAACTTCTTTTCATCAGCGTCCATCCGAGAAGGACTCTTTCTGATCCTCGCTCCAGTAGGATGATTTGAATCACCTCCTTCAGCTGGATTGATATGATAGATGATGATGGGTCCTTGCTTTAGAACTTCCTTCATCCTATTGCTTATAATACCCAGATGGTCGCTCATCTATATTGTCCAGTCGGCATACTCATCGACAGAGAACTTAGGCAGATCATGGTTCATTCCAGTAGTGTTATCCATGTTGACTATGTGAGTTGAAAAACAAATGAGTTTTAAAACAAGTTTTTCAAGATTAGTTCAAGTGACCACAAAGGTTCTTCCTCATGAATGATATTCAAAGCCAGTGGTCGGTAGAACCATTGCTCCGATACCACTTGTAGGTCCCGAACGGGTTTCGTGAGGTGGAAGTCTAGAGGGGAGGGGTGAATAGAATTCCAAAACTTTTGTGTGATCAGTTGTGATGGCAAGTTAATTGGTGTAGAGTGCATGTGATAATCAGTACAATCTGATATCCAACTTACTGATAGATGTGAAGCAAATCAGTTCGGTGTCTATCAGGTCAACTGATGTGCGGAAGCTGTTTTAACCTGTGTAGAAAAACCAATTTTCTTAAATCAGTCTCTAAGTATTTTGAATCAAATGAGATGACAATAGGTCAAACTGATCAGATCAGCTGCTTGGTGCAGAACTGATCTATACTTAGAAAATGCATGTTTGTTTAAATATCAGGTGTTTGTGTATAGCGTAAAGCAGTAAAAAACACAAGATTTATAGTGGTTCGGACAACTTGTCCTACGTCCACTCTTCCCTATCAGCAGGGGCACCAATTAGATTAATGTGTTAATCCAACACAGTACAACAGATATTTAAAGAGTTCTCACTCAAGCAATCCCATAAATCAAAACTAGAAACCCTAGTTTGAAATCTTGCTAAACAAACTTAACCTAACACTTGGTATGGATAAGATTTGTGTTGTTCCAACTGGAATTCTATCCTAGTTTCTGAGTAGCCTATAGCTAAAGGATAAGAATTCTTGCTAAGAACTTATGGGATGAACACTTAGAATTTTCTCGAGATCTTGGTGTTCTTCTGCGGAAATAGCTTGTGCTTGAGCTTTGAATTATTTCCGTAACCTTACTCTGAAGATTTGATCCCATATTTATAGACCTTGAAATCAAAGAGCCGTTGGAGAGCAATTTGAATCTCAAGCTATTTTAGGTAGTCTGCATGTCTGAATTGACGTGCTCAAGAAGGTCATGCTGCCTTCGTGCAATATTGTCCTTTATAGATGTTTGCCCTGATACGCCATATCCTGCATCGTCAGTTTCCGTACATACGTGTGGAAAATAGAATAGGTCTTCTAAGCTCCATATCGCTGATGTCTTTTGATATTCAAGCATTCTGATCCTTGGCATCTGCTGATCTTGTCTTCTGGTCTTCGGACTTGACTTATACATATTGAGTTCCCTCTCAATATGTGACCTAATCTATTCCATCAGTTGTCTAACATGTTCAGCTGGTTTCCTAACCAATCATTAGTCGACTAACAGTTTTGCCTGGTCCTATTACAATTATTTTGAAACTTCCATCAAAACTATAAAATTCCCAACAAAGTCCATTAATTGAAAAGGTGTTTAAAATAAATTAAATATTATTGTTGCATATTTTTCCTTAATTTTTGAATTATTAAAGAAAAGAAGGAGAAAGATTTTCTTGGAAAGATTTTATGGAAATTAGATAAGTATTCTTGGAATACAAGATTATCCCATAAATTCAAGAAATCTCCTACTTGGTTTCTTTATGGGCAATTTTCGAAAAATTAGAGAATAAGAAGGAAGTTTGATTTTCTTGGAAATATTTTATGGAGAAAGATATGTATTCTTGGAATACAAGATTATCTCATAAATTCAAGAAATATCTAATCTTTCAAATCTCCTTCATTATTTTCGAAAAAAGGGGTTAAGTAAGGTGTGAGATTTTTGTGGAAAATTATACATGGAAAGAAGAATATATGAGATATATTCAAGATTTCTTAGAGATCAAGAAAAGATTTTTCTATACACTAATTAAACCTAAAATTTTCGACCCCCCGTTGTATTATATATAGGGGGTGAATTTTTCATCCTCAACACAATTTCAGTCTTGGAAAAATTAGAAATCCATAAAGATGGTGCAACAAAATATTTATTTTCCTTTGTTTATAATTGTTCATCGGATAACCTCCCACCAAGGTTATTGAACGAGAGCTAGGGAATACTTGAGAAGACTTTCGGTTGGTAGTCAGATACCTGATCCAGTCTGTCTCAGAAATTGTCATTCCAATGGGCACGCTTACGTAAACTCCTAGATATTCCGTATGCTGGGACCTTTTACGTGTTTATTATTTGCATAACGTTGTTGGCGTGATTATTATATGAATTCACATAGGATAATTCATTTTAGTAATAATCTGTGATTTAAATTTGTGTTTATGAGATCATCCCAATAAATCCTGGCATAACGTATCTCAACAGGCATTATTGTGGAAGTTGATCCGTTAACAAAAAGCAGGTTGTGTTTGAAGGTTGCGAGATTTAAATTGAGGACAACAAGCCATAAACCGATTCAAAAAATAATGCGATGACATTATAGAAGATGGGATTTCGATATCTCTATTCTGGAAAGCGCCTAATCATGCTCTATAAAGGGGATTGAATCTGAAATGATAGCAACTCCGATCAGATGCCGTTTCGAGTCGCGCCTGAAAGTGAAGATCACATGGCGGAGTCCGTTGATTCTAGAGTTGTCGAATCATCTCCAATAATCTCGGTTCTCGAAGCGAATCTCGGGCAGGGGGCAGCGGTTAATTCAAATTGTGCGATCAAAGTTAATGAGGTTAGCGGGAATATGGAAACTGATGGCGTGAAAATCGTGGAAGATGAAGTTATGGCACCTAATCCCGAAGTTAATCCCGTGCTTGCGGGCGTCTCAAGGAAGGATTCAATACTGAAGAAAGAATGTGAACGTGGTAGTGGAAGGCTACGGTTCGAGTCCTGGTTTTATGGATGCTAATGGACCAGCCCAGTTGGGCCCAAAAGATAACTATTTCTCAGCCCATAAAGTTACATGTCCAGAAAACCCTTAGATAGAGGAAGGCCTAGAGGCCATACCCATGCGGGCCAACTAGTCGAATATGCGAAGATCAGCGAGCCCATTCAGCCTGTTTGCTCGGTCGTCGACTTTGGGCAAAGCAGAAAAATTCAAAAGGGCTAGGCGAAAGTGAATTAAGAAGATTCAGGAAAAAAAGATTAGTCAAGATAAAGGAAAAGGAATGGGCAAAATTTACCGAAGGCCTCCATGAATCTGCCGGCAAAGCTGCGACCCAGATGAATGGCCGGATAACCAAAAATCAGATGAGGGCTAAGGTCAACGATAGTACAGTAGGAAACCAGATGGTTACAATTCTGCAACCAGAAGAGATTTGCGAATTGGGGAAGAAGCTCGGTGTTGTGAACAAGGAAAATGAAGGAATGGTGTGCAAGAGAATCAGAGAAATTGAGAGCTTGGCGGGTGAAGGGCAGAATAACAACGACCCTAAGTTTCCTAATGAAGATATTTTCATACAATATCAAAGGGGTGGGTGGCAGTGTAAAGAAGCAGGAGTTATGGGGGCTCATCGGTAAGTTCGTTCCGAATTTCGTGTTTGTTCAAGAAACTAAGTGTTGTGATCATTCCAGTTTTAATCCTTACTCGATTTGGGATGATGGAGCAACTGCGCGGTGGGTAGCTCTTGATGCTATTGGGCAGTCGGGGGTACCTTGAGCTTGTGGAATAGCGATAAGTATGAGGCAGATGATGTGTGGGCTATCCAAGGTGCGGTTGGAGTAAAAGGGAAGTGGGTGTCGTCAGGGAAGAAGTTGGGGATTGTAAACATTTATGGGCCGAGAGAAGCTAGTGAAAAGACCAGGCTGTGGAATGCTCTGTGTACGAAAGTCCTTAATAATCTTGGTATGGGTTTGTGCCTAATTGGGGACTTTAATGAGTTGAGACGATGTAGTGAAAGGAAGGGCAGAAGTGTGTGCTATCTCAGCTCGAACTCCAAAAAGTTCGAGGAATTCATTGTTGAAGTCGGGCTGATTGATGTGAGTCTAGTAGGAAGAAAGTTTACCTGACTTGATGGTCGATACTGCAGCCGAATCGACCGGGCACTTGTTTCCTCTGAATGGGGTGGGGAGTGGGGTCCTTGCAAATTGAGGGGCCTTCCTAAAGGGAGTTCGGACCACTGTCTTATCTTCCTGCACTACTGTGACCAGAACTGGGGTCCAAAACCCTTTAGATTCTTTAATGCCTGACTGAAGCACCCCGAGTTGGTGTCCTTTGTGGAAGATAAGTGGGCGGGTTATCAATGTCAAGGCTAGGGCAGCTATGTGTTCAAAGAAAAATTAAAAATGCCCAGAGGGGATATCAAGGCGTGGAGCCAGGAAAAGTTTGGGATATTGAGAGGAAGATTTCTGAGGCAAATGCACTTGTTGATGACCTAGATCGGTGCCAGGAAGCCGTGACCTTTCAGAGGCCGAATCCAAGGAGATGAAGGAGGCGAAAGCTAGAGTTTGACAATTAAAAAAGGTGAAAAATGCTACAATTTTCAAAAATCCAAAATTCAATGTATCAGCGAGGGAAATGCAAATTCATCATTTTTCCATAAATGCATCAATAGGAGGCGCACAAATAAGATTGACGGTCTGGTCATTGACAGGATTTGGGCTGAAGAGGTAGATAAGGTCAAGAATGAGGTTTTTCAGATTTTTTTAAGGATCACTTTTCGAAGAATCATGATGAATTCCTATCTCTTTCTGGGTTGATCTCTAAAAGGGTGTCCGAGGCGGGCAATAAATTCCTGGTGGAACCATTCAATGTTGAAGAAGTTAAGTCAGCAGTATGGAATTGTGGGGGGAATAAGAGCACCGGACCGGATGAATTCACCTTTAAATTCATCAAGAAAATGTGGTCAGCCCTGAAGAAGGACATTATGATGTTCATGGAAGATTTCCACAAGAACGACAGAATTTTTAAAGGTGGCAATTCATCCTTCGTCACTCTAATCCCAAAGAACACTGATGCTAGCCTGTTGACAGATTTCCGGCCAATTTCGTTGATCGGATGCATGTACAAGATTGTGGCCAAAGTGCTCGCCAACCGTTTCGCGAAAGTGGTGGATTCAGTGATATCAGAGAACAATCTGCATTTGTGGGCAAAAAGCAAATCTTGGATAGTATCCTGGTGCTAAATGAGTCGGTGGATTTTGTGAAGAAAGAAAAGGAGCAGAGATTCATCTTCAAAGTAGACTTCGAGAAAGCCTATGATTCAATCCTTTGGGAGTTTCTGGATGATATGATGAGAGGAATGGATTCCACTGGAAGTGGAGAAAATGGATAAGGGGCTGTGTTTCGTCAGCCTCGATGTCAGTTTTGGTCAATGGGGTCGTCGGGTGAATTCCAACTTCAGAAAGGTATCAGACAAGGCGACCCTCTTTCGCCTTTTATATTCTTAATTGCAGCAGAAGGCTTTAGTTGCTTGATGAGGAAAGTCATTGAGTTGAAAGAGTTTGATGGCTTGGAAATTGGAAAGAAAAAGGTTTCGATCAGTCATTTGCAATTTGCGGATGACACAGTTCTTTTGGGGAAAGCCTCGGTGAAAAATGCTAAATGTTTGAGAGGGATCCTTCGACTGTTTGAAATTGCTTCAGGATTGAGGGTGAACTTTCATAAGAGTTCAATGCACGGAGTGCATATCGGTAATCAACATATGGAGGCATTAGCGGTGGTGTTGCAGTGTAAGGTGGGTAAGTTCCCTTTCTCATACTTGGGGCTCCCGATCGGTGCAAACTTTAGAGAAAAGGAAGTGTGAACTTTGGTGGACAGATTTCGTCGTAAGCTCTCAGGTTGGGAAATGCGGTATTTATCATTTGGAGATCGACTAGTACTTTTGAATTCGATTCTTTCAGCTCTACCAGATTACTATCTCTCCTATCTTCAAAGCCCTTGAGTGTGTTGTTAAAGTCATAATTAAAATTCAACAGGATTTTCTGCAGGGGGGAAGGGGGTCGAGTCGTAAAATTGCTTGGGTGAGATGGGCTCTTGTGTGTGGTAGTAAGTCGAGGGGGGGTTTGGGGGTGAGGAACGTTAAGGATTTTAACACGGCCTTGTTATGCAAGTGGCTGTGGAGGTGGGTGTCTGGAGAGAAATCTCGGTGGGTCAAGGTTATTGAGTCTAGATATGAGTCTTTCAGGTGGAGGTCAAATGTGAGTTTTGTGAGTAAAAAGTGTTCGTTATGGTGGAAAGATCTGTATGAGTTATGGTGGAATCAGTCGGGCTGTCTTTTTGGAATAGTTTGTCTTTCTCTCTCGATGATGGGGTTAGGACTAGATTATGGGTTGACCCTTGGGTTGAGAGTTGTTATCGGTTGTCGGATAGGTTCCCTTCGTTGTTTGAGTTGTCTATTCAAAAGTACGAGACAGTGGGTAGGGTGTGGGATTGTGGGAGGGAGTCTTGCGTTCTTCGTTGGTCAGAGAATTTAATTCTGATGAATATCTTGAGTTTGTGAATTTGTGACAGCTGATTTACATGTATAGAGTTAAGATGGACGTGGCGGATTCGTTGGTGTGGCGTGGCTCAGTATCCGGTGCCTTTTCTACTAAGGCGATGTACAACACCATTGTGGATTCTTCGGCCGAAGTCGAGGTGTTTCATTTCCCTTGGCAGAAGCTGTAGTGGAAGGCGATTCCATAAAAATTTCAGCTTTTGCGTGGAGGGTGATTCGTAAAAGGATCCTGTCGAAGGACAATCTCCTTCGTCGTGGTCTGTCCGAGGGTCTGGGGTCCGGTGCGTGCTCCATGTGTGCTGGTCCTCTTGAATCCTCAAATCATTTGCTCTTCTCGTGCTCGATTGCTCTACTTGTCTGGCAAGCCATCACTCTTTGGCTCAAGAAACCGCTCCCGTTCTCTTCATCTGCTGGGGATCACTTTGCTGATTTCGTTGAGACTGTAAGAGCCAAGACTGAGCGAAAGATCACGGGTTTGATTTGGCAGGCTACGTTGTGAAAAATTTAGAAGGTGCGTAATAGTCTAATTTTTAAGGATAGCTCATACTCGTTGGACGAGTTGATCGATGATATTAAATTTTATTCTTGGAAGTGGATTAGTTCGCATTATTCATTTTTTTCCTTTTCATGTTTGGGAGTTCCAACCTCTAGAATGCTTACCAGCAATATGTAAACTTTGTGTTCCTGGATTGCGAGCACCACTTGTGCTCGTTTTAATATATTTCATCTTTACCTTTCAAAAAAAAATTCTAATTTTAAAATAATTAGGAATTATTGACTTAAAAAACATCTAAATATATTAAAATCTACATTAAATACCTCTTTAAACTCAAATAATGTAACTGAAACGAGAAACTTGGGAAAAACTTGAACGAGATAATGACTGCAAATTAATTTAAAGGAGTTTACCTATCTCAATAGATCAATAATTTTAATATAATGACAAAATAAAATAAACAAATATATCTATTTATTTTATTTTTTTAATTGCAGGTATTACAATAGAAGACCATGCCATGAAATTATTCTTCCACGTCCCGCTTGTTGTGAACCGATGCAAACAGCCTAACATCAATCATGAGCATACATCACTGTATATGCCTGAACAAACATGAAAACAGAAATAAGAAAAAAGAAGAGTTTAGCTTCATTCTGTAAAATAAAAGATCAGTCAAATATTTTTTTTTCAAATCAAGTCTTTTTGGAATCAGGAATCCAGTTGCTAGGGTGGAGAACTACACAGTGCATAAGTTTATGAGCTTCCTATTAAACCATAAAAAAGTGGACAGACTTTTTAACGACCAAACTGAAGTAGCATTTGATGCATCCCAAATGATTTCTTGTCTCTATTTGAGTTTCTACAGATATTTCAAATGGGAGCAGTATCTATTTACGAACCAATCTACAAAGATGACCTCATAAGTGAAATTTGTGTCACTGTTTGCATTACAAAGTAGGGAAATACAAGCAGTACATGTTTTGTAGCTAAGACACACATGATCAAAATGATTCAATTGCACTTCAGGTTCTCTTTCCCATTTGCAACTTAACAGTTACATTTTCATATTTTTACCTCAACAAAATGATTACAACTTTGGCATATATCTCTATGCATTAGATGCACTGTGCAACTCGAGTGCATTTTTAAATGGTATTAGTTGTTTTATTGAAAGGTATTAGTTGATCAGTATTAGTTATTTTCATTGAACAATATTAGTTGTGCATCAGTTGCACTGATACGCATCAAATATAGTATCAATATTATTATTGCAGTAGGCTTTTTAATTTAAGATGATTTAATAAAGTGGCCCTTAATTCCTTGGGGCCTAAGTTAGGTTTAGGGTTATTAGTCTATATATAGTGTCTTGTGTCTCCTAGTGAGAATATTTGGGGAGATTATTATTTACGACTTCTGCTTGGGGAGATTATTATTTACGGATTCGGTAAGAAGTTGAAAAGAAAAATACGGGATAAATCCCTACGGAAATATTCCGTCCCAAGCCGAAGCCGTAAATAATAATCTCCCCAGATATTCTCACTAGGAGGCACAAGACCCGAAGTCGTAAATAATAATCTCCCCAGATATTCTCACTAGGAGGCACAAGACACTATATATAGACTAATAACCCTAAACCTAACTTAGGCCCCAAGGAACTAAGTCCATGGGTCACTTTATTAAATCATCTTAAATTAAAAAGCCTACTGCAATAATAATATTAATTATAATATTGATACTATATTTGATGCGGATCATGCACCCAAGTGTTACTGTACAAATTTTAGCGGTCCCATAATAAGGCTCCATTTCCTATGATGGAACTTGAGATAAATTTATTTGTGGTAACCAAGTAAACCATTTCTAGAAAGTTAGTTTTCCACTTTTAGCACTTCTAGTCCCTTTTAAGTTATTTATTGCTCCCACATCTTGTGATTTCCAAAAAACTAACAGTGTGAACCTCTGATGCTCCTCGGATCCCTCAAATTGGTCGGCGTACCTGGATACGGGTATGGGATCCGTACCAGACTCTCCATTTTACTGGCGGATACGGCAGTTTCCTGACTGCTCATCACGGCGGCGCGGCACCATCGCGGGGATGAAATAGAGGAGATTAGGAATCACAGATTTAGGTTTAGCGTTAAATTACTTTATTAATCACCCATACATCTATTTCTCAGTTTTAATACCGCACTCTTAATGTTCTCCAAATTCAAATTTCTATTTTGTCATAATTCTTTATTTTTAATTAAATGTTCCAAAGTTTTCTTAACCATCTCATCTTATCTTTTTCTCATTATTCCACATTATTTTAAATTCGAAATTTAATTTTACTTTAACCTCCCCAATTTTCTAGCGGTTTTACCAATTTATAAGGATGGTTAGTATTTTCTTCTACACTACTCCATCTTTTATGGATTATTAACTTTGTGATTCTCGGAGCCCAACCATGGCCGTTCATAGGTGTGCAGCGTATTGCCTTTCGGATTCCAACACTCATTTTCTTTCTCGCGCAATCCCTAGCATACTAGAGATACTCTCCAAAGTTATGTTTTTCTTTTTCTTTTTACTCACTTCTTTCTTCCAATTTTATTTTATTTTTCAATATTTCTCTCTATTCATATTTTTTTCCAATTTTATTTTGTAGTAATTTTATATTTTCAGTTCTTAATTAATTTTCTGAGATCAATTATTTATTAATCCATGTTGAATTTCTCGATTTCATGATAATGGTTTTTATCATTTTTATGTGGGTATATATTTTCATTGTCTTTCTCCTCTTCTCAATTTCTCTCTCATTTATTAAAATCCATAGCAGCCAACAAGAATAAAGGTAATGTAATTTATTTATATTGTTATTTTTTTTAAGGATTTATATTGTTATTTTTATTTATACTATTTTGATTTGTATATTTGTCGGTTTTTTCTCTATTCTTTTTTCTCAATTTCTAATCTTCCTTTCCATTGATTCAGTTGCCTTAGCCGATTTATTTATTCGCGGATTCAATATGTTAGGAAATAATTGATTCACCGTGAATTGGTGATCGAGTTATTGATTATTATATGGAGGATTTACAATCAGAGATATATACAATAAATATTACAACATAATGCGAATCAACCAAATCTCCAATATAGAAGGGAAGATATAAAGCTAATCTAGGAAAAAAATCAATCAGGGGTTTTATCCTTCTTGAGCGAATATATCGTTAATTTAATATACATGAATTAAACAACCATATTTAAAGTTTTCTTCCTTTTTTTTTTTTTGTGTTGATCTCTGCTTTTCTTTTGTTACGTTCGATCACAGTTTTGGTTCCTTGAAACAGATTATCGACCTTCTTTTTTCGATGGATTTGTAGTAATTGTTTTGATTTCAAATGCACCAAAATTACGATATCATGTTCTGAAACGGGGTCTTCTTTGATTTAGATTTCTGGTTTTTTTTTTTTTAGTGTTTTTTTGGTTTCTTTTTCTTTTTTTTTTGAATGTGTTTTTTTGTTAAATAGATGTATACAAAAAATGATCTTCTTTATTTTTCTCATGCTTATAGTATGATTTGAATTAAAAAGATTTAGAATCAATTTAATTTTTTTTGAAAACACCTGATTCAAACAAAAAATATGATTCTACACATGAACGGATCTAGAATTTATTTCAAGGGGAGCCTTTCATAAAATCCAAGATAAAAATTTTACGATTTTAAGGTATAAATATAAAATTTTATGCTTCCATAACTTATAAAGTCTTGAATTTGTTATCATTCTATACTCAAATAATTGTAATAATGTAAATCAAATTGAATATACACACATTTTAAACATATAAAAATAATAATTAAGTTATATAAAAAATAGATTGTATAAAATTTAAAATTAAAATATAATAATTTTTCAATCCCGCATAATACGCGGGTTTTACACTAGTTTCTTCTATTTAAGATATTCCTACTCCCCAAAAAATTAGGATCAGTTAGTATCCACTGCCTAAATACATGGAAATCAGTTCAACCTTTTAAATTCCCACGTCTGAACATTGAAATTTAGTTTAATTACTTTTCTAATAAAATATAATATATATATTATTTAATATATTTATATCTTATTCACCTAAGTAATTAAGAAAAATATAGCATATACACATATATGATATATATATATACATAACTATTAAGTGCTCCAACCTATACCCACACCCGTATCCTAATTTCGGATCCTTTTTAGCCGTGTCCCCGTATCCTAATTTCAGAAAATTAGAGTGTCGGACCTCCGGATATGCACCCGTGTCCGATACCCGCACCCGTGTCCGAGCAGCATAGGTGTGAACCAATTTGGCAGGACTTTTCTTCATCACTCCATTTTCCCTCAAACCATAAGCCAGGAAATCTTTATCAAATTTGCTTCATTTATTCAATCAAAGACATGATTTGCTTCAAATTTCCACAAACCTCACACAATCATGCAAATTTTGTGAATCTTATTATTTCTTGGTAACTCAAAGGATTTAAAACACCAATTCACAAATGACTCTGCAGTTAAGGAACTCTCGTTAATAAGATTAGTGAAACCAGCCTCTGACCAACAACCTTGAGCATAACAAATAAAAGCATGCACGTTTCAATCTCTTAATCACATGCAACAAAAATTGTTAGGATATTCGTACTTGCAAACTCAGAGAGAATTTAGAATCACAACTGCTACTCATGGAAAGTAGGGAACCAAATCTATAAAAGGAGTTTACTTGGTGGACAAAAAATGAAACTATCCTAATGGAACTTTTTCTTCAAAGTATATTGATATAGTGCATTTGGCTTTTAACCGTCAATCTCAATCATTGCTTTTACATACAAAAACAAAAATAGAGATCATCATTTCAGCTCTTATTTAAAACTTGGGTCACACTGAAACTCAATTCTCCCAATGGGGATACTGGAAAACCTTTACCTAAGCTTTACTACTTCAAAATCACTTTGTTAGATTACTTCATGAGCCCATCACATTGTATGCAGAAAGCTTGTAAAGGAGAAGCAAGACCATCTAAATATCATTAAAAGGATATTCACTATTTCCCACAAATCCATTTTATCAAGATTCTATTGGGAATCATAAAATCATTTCTTGCCCTCCCTACTTTCAACCTATCTTCCGCTAACACTACGGACTGGGTTTCAGTATCCTGAGGTTTAATTTAACGAATTCAAGATTCACTAAGGAACAATTTCTCTCTATTTTGGAAAGGATTATCAACAGTAGAAATAACAGAATCCATTGAAGAAACATCCCCATCATGTGGACTCAACAAAGGGGAAAAGATTTCTTCGAATAGCTAATATGAGACAATATTCCTAGTTTTTAATTTTCTTTGGTGTATCATTTATGCAATTACTGATTATTTACCGTATTAGCAAATCAAAATCTCCAGGAACTCGATGTAATTCCGAATTATACAATATATAAATTTGTGAAATGAGGTCCTTCACAAACCAATTACTACATAATAGTAATACACTTGAAATTTAAATTAAAAACCCACCACTCAAAAGAACAAATTCCCCAATAAAATCCACAAAAAGTAGGCTCAATAAAAGTATAAATCCAGCAGGAATCAATTATCTAAACATTAAACAAGTAATGAATGAATTAGAGAAAAATCTTATATCACCTTTTGCACAAATCAGTGACGTATCTCGAGCTGTTGTAGAAAATAAACCACATCAGAACAAGCACAAGCGTATCTGGGTAGCATTAAGGAATACGAAGATTGAAACATATATATAGCTATTAAAAATCAAATCCCTAAAAAATCAAATCCCTAATTATGCAAAGAAAAGGATACTGAAAAGGTAACGCTCCCACCAATCGAGCATGTAGAGCCCGAAAGTGACATTGTAAAGATAGATCTTGCGATTAACCCAGTTCATCTTGTTGAGAGAAAAACAATTCTATTTTTCTGTTTGTGAAAATAAACTCAAATAATTTCCTAAAAAAAAAAAGGAGAAACTCAAATAATAGCTGTCAAAACGGGTCTCATTTTCCGGGTTGTCCGCCCCACTTAAGGTCATATCTACTCCTCTCATAACCAATTATATTTCACTTTTGAGTAGGTCTACTAATGCATGGACCTAAAATTATAATGGTTCGTTGATATTTTTAAACATTCCATTTGTTATTCATGTGTATTATGAAACATGTAGTGGAACAAAAAATGTGGAATAGATGTTATCATTCCGACGGGTTTAGGCTTCAAATTTGAGAAAATATCATTTTTAGTCCTGTAATTTTTTTTTTTTTTTTCAATTTTAATTGTGAATATATCAATTTCAGTAACTTTTTATTGGGAATTTGGTGTGCCCTGAGTTTTTCCGATGGCATGGCCTTTGTATATTTCATAACGATCTTGTACTCAAGTTTCTTAACAAGTCGTTCCATGAGATTAGCCTTTTTTCCCCACTCTTCTGCCTTACTTTCATTTTTTCCGATCTTCTTGATCAACTCTTGTATTTTTCGGGATTGACTTTATCTGTAGTTTTCTCTTTGCCGCCTTTTGTCCGATTAGACGAGTACGCTTTGCGACAACATCCTCACTTGCACTCGAGTCCAGATTGAAAGAGGCCTTCATTTCCTTTGTGGGACGAACATCAGCATCACACATTTCAAACTTCGGATATCTCTTCAAAATTCTCCAACAACCAATATGTTGAAAACCTCTCTTAAGATGTTCAAGTTTGAACACCTTTTGTGTCTTTTCCATTAAATCGGCATCACTAGAACCACTTGACTACATTCTAACTTGCTCATTATATATTCCATAAAATAATGATGTTTGTTTTTTGATTGTATAGAAATCTATTTTAACACACTCCAGGACCTCTCTAGGGTGTTAGCGGGATGATGTTTGTTGTATTCACCGGCAATCCTCCTCCACATTTACTCCAACTTATAATCGTTACCGACGACTGAATATGTGCCTATAGTGACCCCCAACACATTGCTAAGCAATCATTTCTTGTCCCGGCAACGAAACCACCAATTGTTAGGATCAAGCGCTTGCCACTAGACTAAAAGTCCGGACCTGTAGTGAGGTGCTACTTTAATTCCCTTAACCCATATCTAGTTGCGGTGCACGCAACTATGCCTTTAATCAAGCGAACGAGGGGTCTTGGGCCGCAACTGACCTTAAAGGCAGGAGACTACTAAGATTTCTCCCAACACTATCAGACTCGATGTTAATCTTTCCTACTTTTGGAGGAGAGAAATGAGACGACCTCTCAGAATATGGTGTTTCCACACACTTTGCCAGTGCTCATTTCGCCAGTGCTAGCCTTTCTTGATGAACCTAGCGGAGGACCACCATATGGAGAGTGAAAATATTTGGGAGGATAAAGATAAAATTGAGCTAGCGAAAAATTTGGGGTTGGAAAGTTGGAATTGTGGGGGAGAGTGTTGAAATTTTGAGGACGAGCATTCCAATTTTGTGAACGAGAGTCGGGAATTTGAGAACATGATTTTTCTTCGAAATTGGTGGAATTGTACAAACTCATCCAAGGATTATTATCCATTTTGAATGTTATAGAAAATTTGGTAGGAAATTTAGTTAAAGATAGAAAAATTTTGGTATACAAATGTGGAATTATGATCTCTATTTATATAACTCAACTAAAAATAAAAAATAAAAGAATTTCCAGCTGTTAAAAAAATAATCGTTCTGATTTCTATAATTGTTTCATTCGAATTATGTATTAAATCTGTTTGATCGATTTAAGAATTTTAAAAAAAAAAGTTAACGGTAAAGTTGTGGAGAAAGACCAATTTAACATGATCAATTCAATGTGCTTTAAAAAAAAGACCAATTCAATGTAAACTTTAAGAAAAGAAAAAAATGGGTAGACCCCACAGAATTTCAGCCCAGCCGCGAGTGAATCTTACATGCTTCACTTTCTTCTTTTTTTCCAGCATTGTTGTAAATTTTATAGTTTTGATAAGAGTTCTAAAAAATATGTGTAATAGGACAAGTCGAACCTATTAGTCGACTGATGATCAGATAGGAAGCCAACTGATGTTGTTAGACAATTGATGTTTTAGAATAGGTCATATATTGAGGAGGAACTCGATATATTACTCTAAGTGTCAAGAAGATTAGATAACAAGAAAATCAGAAGACCCAAAGATATCAAGACACTGAAGACCATCAGAAGACTCGTTTACTGTAGATATCAATAGAGTCTTAAGATTGTTGCTAAGTCAAACTTATATCAGACTCCAGATCAGATCAGCTGAGGTACTGATCTGATGCTCAACTGGTACGAGAACATTTGACTCTTTCCGAGTCAAGCTTAAGTAAGTGTTCTAACCTGGAAATATTCTCCGGACAACAATAACAAAAAAAGGACTGAAAGACAATAACAATAGCAAGAAAGATAAAGAACACGATGATTTGTTAACCCAGTTCGCCGGCAAAGCTAAATCAGGGGGCAGTAACAAGCCAGAAAGTAATATATGTGCCTAGGGTTCTAAAAGTTTGATTCTATACAATGTCATGAGTTCTACTATTTATAGAGTACAAGATGGACGCAGGCCTCCATGGGCCTGGCTGGTACAAACAGTAAAACTAACCGGTGGAGCAATAAACAACGGCCAATCCCTTGATGTGGGTCTTGATCCTTGCTGGATATCGCGCTCGTGGATGCACCTTCCATGGTTATCTATTCCAAATGCGCTCCGCGATAGATATCAGATCCCGTCTATAATTACTTCGGGCAACCTCGCAGGTTCATGGCGATCAGCTCCCTGGTAGCCAGTGGGGCAAGCTCAGTCTTCTTCGCCTTGTCGTGGTCGCTTCACTTTGGGCTACCTCGGTCGCTTGGGTTTCTTCTCTGGTTCTTACCAATCATGGATGCCATGTCATGGGCCTTGTGGTCGCTAGGCGACAACACGACTACAACAGTCAGAAACACATGAAGGATGTATATCAAGTCATACAAAGATCAGACTGGAAGAATGTGAAGAAAAGGTTCTGATAAGTGTTATTTTAGTATACTTGTCAACCAACCATAGATCGACATGTATGTACTTTGACTAATAAAGCAAGATATTAAGTATCAGAGATCAACGACTAGAAAGGACAAAGTTGCACGTTCTAGGCATTGCCGCCCCTACAAAAATCACTTCATACCTATCCTCCTACCAAAAATAAACTGAGATTCAAATTGCTCCAACGACTCTTTGATTTCACCTCTACAAATAAAGATGAACCCCTTTAGAATTCATTACGAAAATTATCAAACATTCAAGCTATCAAGCCATTTCCGCGAAGAACACTCAACCAAAACTCAAGATTAGCTCTTAGTGTTCATCCCATTCTACTTAGAAGAAATATCCTCATCTAGTTTTAGGCTAAACCCTTGTTTGAGATATTTCTTAGTTGGAAAACCAAAAAAGCACCCCCCCCCCCCCCCAAACACAATCTGTTAAGAAAGTTTGTAGGCAAGTTTGTAAGTTAGTTCATCTAGCTTGCATTCTGGGATAGAGTAAGAACTCTGTAAAAATCTGATTGTATTGTGTGCCTATCACAAAAAACTAAGGTATTTGTTAGTGATCCCCTATCATGAAAAACCACTATAAATATTGTGTGTTGTTTATTTGCTTTACACTTGCACTGCACTTTCAAACAACATACATTACTTAAGCATATGGGCGTCTATTGATCGTTCTCCTAACCGAACCACTATAAATCTACCAAATCTTATATTTTTTTTTTCAAATAAAACTAATACCGCTCCCTCGGCTAATCGATTCAATCTTTAATGCTACTCTGTCCATTTTTTCTCACTTCTCGCACTCTACAACATTTATAATCAACATTTCATAAGAAAATTTGAAATACTATTTTATCCCATAAAATTTCTAATAAACAACTCTTTCCCCACTCTCTTTTCTTCTCCTATTTTTCCTTCTTCTTGGGAAAGGAGTTCTCCTACTCACTACTTCTTCTCCGAATTAGTCATCATCCCCTAACGTGCAAAAATTTTTAATAAACAATTATTTCATCAACTTCTTCCCCTACCACTTGAGTTGCTCTTATGTTGTTATAACATTAGGAATTTTGTAGTAGAATGCAATTAATCTTATTATTTTACTAAAACGACAATAGTTAGAACCCGTTTTTTTTATTTTTAAAAAAAATATTTTTATATAAAAATTTTTTTTTTCAAGAAAGTGAAAAATTAGTGAAAAAAAAAAAGATTTATTGATTTTTAAAAAAAGTTAAAAATTCATTTGAAAAAAATATTTTTATTTTTTTAAACATTTTAAAAATTAAATTTTATTTTTTTAAAAATAATCAATTCATTTTTATTTATTTTTTTTGTCTCATATTGAGATTTCCTAAAATGGACATACACATTTTATCACATAAAATACTAATAAACAACTCTTTCTTCTACCCCAACTTGGGATCACATAAAATATTAATAAACAATTATTTCCACCCCCAACACTTTATCACTATTCTCATAAATCTTTATGAACAGTAAGAGTTCCTTAAAAAAATGAGAAGGGGGGACTATTTTTTTTCGATTTTAAAAAAAAATATTTTTTTATATAATTTTTTTTTCGAAAAATAAAAAAAATTTATTGTTTTAAAAAAAATTAAAAAATTCATGAAAAATATATTTTTATTTTTTAGAAAAATTAAATTTTTTAAAAAGCAATTTATTTATTTATTATATTGAGATGCCCAGGGCGTGTTCGGGCCGGGCCCGAGTCGGGGTTTCGTGTTGGGATCAGGTCGAACTAGGTTGGGTTGCATTTATTTTTTAAAGTTATATTTCGATCTTCGAAAATGTTTACCCAAAAATATACTTAAAAAATTTTCGATATGTCAATATTTTATCATCTTTATACCGATATTTTTCGTATCGAAATATTTTTTTTATCTAAAATTTCAATAAAATTTTTTATATTTTTTTCGATTATCGATAAATTTCAATAAAATCGATATTTTTTCGATCGATAAGTCTTGAATCTTAATATTTTCAATATTTCCTCCCCCCTAGAGATAGGGTAGAGCTTATATAATTTTTACATCTTATTTTACCAAACAAAATTAAGAAGCTTATAAATTGTGTCAAACAGGCTCTTAATAATATTTAAAAAATGTTCATAAGCTACCAAAGGCAAATTCCTTTCAACTTTTAGCTTATAATTTTTAAGAGCTTATTTAATTTAATAATAAAAAAAACTCTCCAAATTAATTATGAATATAATTTTAAATAATTATAATCACTTATAATTTTTGCAAAACACCCCATGACCGGTGCACCCCAAGTGTTTCTATAATAACTCCCCAAGTGTTTCTATAATAACTTTATCATAGTGCACCCAAGTGTTTCTATAATAACTCCCCAATTGTTTCTGTAATAACTTTATCATAATTTTTATATGAAGTAATAAATTAGATCTACTAACCTCGTTAAACCGTGGCGCAAGATGGAATACAAGATCAAGAAAACAGTACAATACTCTAAACCAGTGTTTTCAGAACCGGATCGGACCGGCCGGTTAGACCGGTTGAACCGGGAACCGGTCCCGGAGCCGGTCCAAATACCCCCTAAAAACCGTTTTATCGGTCGAACCGGTCAAAATCGGTCAGAACCGGCCAAAATCGGTAAAACCGGTAAGAAGCGGGTTGTTTTTTTTATATGAAATTAAGGAATTAGGATTTTTAGGGTTATTCACCTACACGCAATCGCGACTCTTTTCCTTCATCCATCGTCGTTTTCTTGTCCAGCCCGCTAACAGTCAAACGACGCCGACCGCCAACCGACACCGACTTGTGGTGGTTTGGAGGATCTTTTTGGGGAAAGCAATAATGGAAGAAGATTGAAGATCCCACTGAATTTTACCTCTTCTACTTAATTTTTTCAGTGAGATATTATTGTTGAAGGTAAATCAGTATGAAAATGGCTGACTGAATTTTGGTCCTGTTGCTTATACAGGTGCGTGTGTTTTTAATTGGGGGAGGATAGAAGTCTTGAGACTTGAGAGAGAGAGAAGAGTGGGTGAGAAAAGGAGAAGAGTGGGTGAAAATGAGGTTTAAATTTTAAATAAAGAAAATAATTGTAAAATGGTAATTTGAGTTGGTCAAACATAAGAATTTGTAGATGACGCCCACATTTATGGTCCATGTATTTGTTTTTTTTATTGAGTAGTATCATTTAAATTTTTTGTAATGTATACTTATTTTATATTTTAACTAAATATAAAAATATTAAAAAAAATTAATAGAAATTATTTAAACGGTTGAATCAAAGCGATTGAATCCCCCGTCAGTTTAAAACGTGGCCAAATTAGTGCGGCCGGGTTTGATCACCGGTTGGGTTATGAAAACACTGCTCTAAACCACACTAATTTGAATTCATATTAAAAAAAAAAAAATATCATTGCTCGATTGATTAAAAAGCAGCAAATTCCAGAGATGAATTCTGACAATCTGTGAAAATTAAATTTCATGTAACCTGAGGCCCCAAGACGAAAGGAGGAATTTTGCGTGTGACCAAGTTTTTTAAAGCTCTGCTATGTAATAGTTGTGTACATAAAAAAACCATTTGTATCCCCGTGTACTACCATGAAAAAACTATGTACCATACCTTACTGTACAGTTGCGTTTGCGTTTGCAGTAACCAAAGGATGCTTATACCACAAAATGTGTGCAACAAGCAGTTTGTACTGGGACGATCCAAAAAAGTCATCGCAGTATTGGTTCTGAACCATAAACCAACTCAACTGGCTGCACCCTGTAAAGGTAAACACGAAAGATGGTGACGTGGAAATGAGAGATGCACTTACAGAGAAGCAAGAATTGTGTCTATTTCTACCATAGATCCACAATGGTCATAAGATCAGAAAGCAATGTTTGGACATTTTCAGGCTAGTGATGAACATATCATCTCTATTTAAATTATATTGGATCAACCAATTACTACTCTAAGTTCTATTGGATTAAGCTTGTATTGATGGCTTGTAAAAGGTTGTACTTTCTTTCAGTCAACAAAGAAAAAATATGACTTTCTTTTTTACTTTTTCTTTTTTTGTTAAAAGAGGGTAGTGAATAGCTTAAATAAGCGAGGAATTGTTAGTCCAATTTTTAAGTACAATGTGTCCTTTTAAAATTTAACCTAAAATGTACATTAGATTAAAAGTTCTCAGTACATCTAAAACTCCCAAACATGATCATCCCATCTCCAAAGTAAATAAATAGCCTCTTTAGGCAACATCTTATCCAATATCTTTAATTTATTTCTGGCTAGTGGTGAACATGTATCAAATCCACCACTAATACCTTTATCCAACAAGTTAACTACACATTATAAGTTCCTCATCGGAACAGCAATTTTAAAACAGTTATGATAACTCACCTTGGTTTAATAGGTATCCCCATGGTGATGCATTCACGAGCACTTTCAATACTATCCAACATCCCTCTGACAGAAGCATCGAAAAGGTAATCTGATGACTTCTCAAAAGCACGCATGAATACACTGTCCTTCATTTTCTGCACACCGTGTCTCTCTATTCCCAAGACTTCGCCCTGAAACATTAATCACATATGAATGAGCAAATTAATCATTGGGCTCACAGAAAAAAGATACAATAAAGTAAACAAATTAATCGTCGGGTTCATAGAAAATGGATTCAATGGTATAAACCAATATGACTCGTGGAAACTCAAGAAAGGCCTGACCAATTCCCGGTCAGAGGGTCGAATTGCTTAAAAAAAATGGAAATTAGCTTTTCAATGGAATTACAAGTGAAACATAAAAAGTATCACAATTTCAAAATAATTGCAAGAAATGCCAAAATATACTTCTTTGTGTGATAAAAAATGAGTAATTATTCAATTCAGAGGAAAATAAAAAGGATTATATCTTGATTAAAATCATGTGGCGTAAATATTATACATCTTTTTTTTCTTCCTATTTTAATCTGTTTTATCCATGATGTTATCATTGTTACATCCACTCCATTGATGAAACATAAAAAAAGATCAGTCCTGTTTGTAAAACATTCAAAAATAATTGCAAACATCTAACTCCAGTTTAAATATTGATACTTTTGAAAATATACTTCTTTCAATGTGTCTAATTAAAAAACATGATGATTTGTGGTTTTTAATTTGTCATTCAATTCATTCCGAATAAATATACATTGAACTGATGGTGCATTCATAAATTTTAGTGGCATAAATCATCCATGTCATTATATCTGCGATTACAACAGAAAAAGAAAAAGCAAAAAATAGTCTGGACCACAGTATGTCTTCATGGTCAAATGACCATGGGCATACATACAAGGAAAAAGATGTCCAAAGAGTTAATTAATAATTATTCTTGCTTGATGGGATATTTTAGTTTTGATGAATTATGCATCTCATCAATAATTTTCGGATAACAAGTTCCTTGCAAATTGAGGGGAACTTCAATTCCAAGTGTCTGTTTTACCTCCATGATGTGATTACTCATTGTCCGGCTATCATCCACTCCATTGATGCTCATGATAGACAAAAGACCAGTCCTGTATGTAAAACATAATACTCAAATAATTACCCATCATAACATCTAACTCCAGTTTATAGGTTACTTAGGGATATTGATACTTTTGATACTCTCTCTCTCTCACACACACATATCTTTCAATAGAGACTCGTCTAATTAAGTAAACAAGAAGTCAGATGATTTGTGGTTTTTTATCCAATTCCATTGTTTGTCATCCTACAATTGTGTTGCTCTTCCGTAATAACCATATACATTGAACTGATGGTGCATTCACTTCTAAATTTTAGTGGCATACATCATCCATGACAATTGATACTCCACTAAAGATTCCTAAACGATTACAAAAGAAAAAGAGAAAAAGAAAAAAACAACAGGAATAGTCTGAGACCACATGTATAAGATGTTCAAGTCTTCAAAATAATATCCCGATTGGTGAACTCGTTAAATATCTAGAAGGCGGGCATGTAAGTCCGTTAAGGAATTTCCAAATGGATGTAGGAGCTTGAGTCTCCGAACCACTATACAATATATCATTTAAGCAAAACATACAAAAACGAAAAAGAATGTCCAAATGATCGTTAAAATGATTAATAAAATATTTTTTCCACGGGACTTGCTTCTTGCATAATCTAATCTATTTGATGTCAAGTACATACTGCTTTTCTAGTATAGAATAAAAATGTAACTTTACTTACTTTCTGTGTGTATCTTAATGTTGTATAAGTGTACTCAAGCCGTATCCTAAATTTCTATTATAACTCCATGGACAATTATTATGTTTATATGTATTTTCTACACTGAAACTATTGGTCCAAATATGAGGGGAAAACTAATAAAAATAGTATGAGGTACATGAAATGATTGAAATGCTAATCCAAAAGAATGAGATGAAAGACTGAAAGTTACTCTAACCACAGTGAGAAAACTAAAATAAAGAATTCTCAATATTTTATTAAACTTACCCCTCTACGAATAACTTCAACCTCTTGTTTGTACCAGGATTTTCTCCATTTATTATTATAGCACGTTTAACAGAACTGATTCCCTGCCGTCCATAAGGAAAATGAAAGACAGAAATCAAGTCATGAGAAAACTGTCATCACACCAAACAACTATCAAAGGAAAAAGCATTGCAATATCAGAATTTAAGATCCATCAGTTTCACCTTCACCAATACAACTTTGGAGAGCTTATGCTTAAGCTCAGTGAGTTTGAATTTAAGTTCATTTGTATCAGCCTGTGGTACAACTTCCAGTTTTCCACGATGCAATACTTTAACTTGCTGCATTTATGCAGTAGTTTCAATATAATAGATAGAAAATATCTGCACAAGCTCCAAGTGCATGTCACCACACACAAACACATGAAAAGGTCGGTAAATTTCACCGGCTCCTTCAGTTCCATGTTCTCTGTTCGCAGAATTAATTCTTTTACAGTAGAAGCTTCAATAGATAGTTTTGCTTCTTGTATTCTTTTCATGTCAAGAGTTATAACTATGGATGGCTTTTCTGATGCTTGTGAAGTCGTTATGCTTTCGGCTACCTACATAACAAAGAGATATCTGAGATAGATCATCATCTCTATTAGCTCTAGTAAATCCAAAAATGCATATTCCAAAAGGCATATCTTAGAATGACTGTGCAGCCCAAAAGCCAAATTCAAACCTATTGAATTTCAGAAGATCTCAATTATACAGCAACTATTTGAATGCTGGTGATAGACTGAGTTTAGATATATATCATAAAAACCAATTATTCCATTTTTTCTAAGAAAGATCTACAGTATATGTCTAATGTCTAGCATCTGCTTAATCATATAAGAAATTTGTATACACCAAAAGATTGAACATGTAATCAGAGAATCTAGTACACAAATTACTTACCTGCTCCAGAAGCGTTCCCTCAATATGTCCCTTCACTGTTTTAGCTACAATGCCATCGTCACAATCAGGCATCAGTTCTACAGTAATTATTGGTGTACGGATCTTTTTAGCAGCTCTAATGATTTCTATTATCCGTGGAACTCCAAGAGTCACATCTATTACATGGTTAAGTTAAAACATAATGGAACCTCCGAGTTAACATTGAAAAGTTAGATTAACTAAATCAACATTAGGTGAGTTTAATATCATAAGATACTCATGCTTGCAACTCCAGCAAAGTGAAAAGTTTTCGACATCATCTGTGCTCCAGGCTCCCCAATACTCTGAGCTCCAATTGCACCAATTGCAGTCCCAGGTTCGATTTTCTTGGAATGATAACGAGAGATGCAGGTTTCAAGGAAGACCTAAAACAATAAAAGAGTAAGATCCAAATTACAACATTCTCTACACTATATATTGATAGAGTGAGAGAGAGAAGAGTGTTCTGATAAGGAACCCAACATCAAAACTCGTACACACACACACACACACACTCCTAGTATAAGAAATCATATTAATTACATAGCGGTGTGTTCAGATGACAAGTCGATTGATCTTACTATGAAGAACAGTACTAAATAAAGAGCACTTTCGTAATAAAAAGTATTCGGATCAATGAGAGGCATCACAAAGTAAAAGAGTCATAAATTATCAAATTATTACTCCATATATCATGGGGAAAAGATATGTGATTTTTCAGCCATCTCCCTCTTACAGATGCATGATAACCACGTGGCACGTAGCCTACACCATTTTAATTGTCGCAGTATACTAACAGGAACGTCACATCAAAACCATATGATCAGATATTGTTGCAAGAAAAAATAGTGCATAGAATATTAGGTTATACAATGTCTAATGGCAAGCTCCAGAAGCATCTCCACATGCCTTGCGAAAAAAGACAAGCCTCAAGGAAAAGCTAAATAAAGCTACATTCTGAAAATTATCACCAAAATAGGTGATAGCAGTGATTCATAAAAATGATGACCAACGCACCCAATACTGTTATGCTGCTACATTGCAAGTTTTTTCCTAGTAAAATCTTGAAGCAAGTAGGCGCATTCAAGCATATGGGAGAATGCTGTGTGAATACATAAACGAGAAAAGTACCACTAATTGTTGCCTGGTAATCCCAGATACATTTGAAGCAACAAGATAACCCCGATCTTCTGCAGAAAGTTGCTCTTCATTCAGCATTAGAACTGAGCTTGGATATTTTTTCTCAATAAAATTTCTTAACGAGTTAGTAAAACTCTCCAAGCATCCCTCTTTAGACAGTGCATCCTCAATTATCTCATCAACTATTCCTTTAATCTCTTCAACAGTTAAACTCTTTTCCTCCATTACAGGGCAAGTGGCCTGTAAAAGCACAACATCGAAGAGAACGAAAACAGCTCTACAAATTAATTAAGTTATAAAAAATAAAAAAGAACTGAAAAGACGAAGGAGAAAAAGGATGATGCCTCTACCTTGGATTTCATAAACAATCTTTCAAAGTTCAATGGAAGCCCACTTTTTTCTTCCATCTGTCCAGGATCCATACCATCATCGCCATACATAAATTGAACAATGTAAGCACTGGCATTTCTCATTGTATTGTCATAGTAGACTGCTAAATCTTCCAACAACTTCATAAGTCCGTGGGACATATACCCTTTTTCGACAGCTTTAACCTATAACAGCATAAGAAGTCATATGTCCTTTGGGGTTGAATTGCCAGGGAGAATCAACAAAGAAGATGAAAATGCCCCATCATTTCCAGTAAATGACATAAATTTAATCATTGGACAACTCGATAATCCCCTTACATCTATTTCTCAATCTTCTCTCTCCTGCATGTCATTCTTCAAATCCTTCAACTTAAATTTCTAATTTTCTTATTATTTTATATTTTTTAATGTTTAATTAAATAAAAATTTATCTTAATTCTTAACCACCCCTAATTTTTAATTTTTCTTACATCTATTTCCCAATCTTCTCTCTCCTACATGTCATTCTTCAAATCCTTCAATTCAAATTTCTAATTTTCTTATTATTTTATATTTTTTTAATATTTACTTATATATAAATTTATCTTAACCACCCCTAATTTTTAATTTTCTAATTATTTTGATAAATTTCAATTACATTTTCTAAATCTAATTAATGTTATTTAAACACCCAAAAAAATCATTGTTGTTTCTCTTCATCATTTTTTTATTCTTTTGTATTTTTATTTAAAATTTTCAAATTTAATCATATTTAAAAATACTCAAAATTCTAATTTAATAATTATTCTACAATTTTAATTTAATAATAAAATATAAAATAATTAATTTAAGATAATTATATATTTTTTAAAATCCCACGTAATACGGGGACTACGGACTAGTAAAATAAATAAATAGCAAAATCATGCAAGTAACAGACAAAGAAAACAAGCAAATGAGCTATAAAAAAGTATAATATCTATATCTTCGAGAAAAATATGAACTTCATGCAAAAAAAAAAATCCATTACTTTTTGACAGCACCTACGCAAAAGACAAATATAAATTCCTCTAAGATGCTTTTGGATTTTGGATTTAGTTACAGAAACACAAAGGAAAAAGGTTTTCTTAATTCCCTTTAGTGTTTAGGATTTGCTTTGTATCTTAGCTCTTGGTTTCGTTGTACGTGCCATATGCTCAATAAAATCCAAAGTGCGAAACATATGATTGGCTTTATAAACCCAAACAAACGTAAGAAATACATATACCTTCAAATTAATTACATAAAATTTACCTTAAGGGGTGGATTTAGGGTGAATTTAGGGCTTTGTTTATATAAAAAGTGAAGCAGCTGAGAAGTTTGGAGAAACACACATGGTAAGTAAACCAAGAGCTGGTGTGAAGTAAATGTAAATCAAATTATAAAATAATACACAATATTTAATGTAAGAATTGTTTATTAGTATTTGAGGAGATAAAGTGATTTTTAGTTGGGGCTATTGTAGACCTTTGTAGTGTATTATTAAAGTAGATGAGAGGATAAAGAAGAAGAAGAGGACCAAAAGTCATAAGCAATCAAACTCAACTGTTGCCAAAGACAATGGTAAGATGAGGGATGCTGGTAATGTCAATGAAATCTAGAGGGCAAGTGCTTCAACTGCGGTAAAGGACAATGGAGGTTGGTCTGTTCAAATCCCAAAAGGAATGGAAAGAAAGGTAATTCTCACATACTAGTTGTTGAAACCTGTTTGGCATCGTACACTTCTCATTCGTGGGTAGTTGATACGTAATCCACTTATCATGTTTGCTTCACGACAACTTAGTGGGAGTGAAATCCTCATCACGCTAGGTGATGCTACGAGAGTGGCAGCTGAAGCAGTGGGAGACGTGCACCTGTCTTTTGGAGACAAGAAGTTAATTTTAAGAGATGTTCTTTATGTTCCTGTTAGGAAAAACCTTATTTCTATTTCTAAGTTATTTAACAATGGATATTTTGTTCGTTTTAATAAAGATGTTACTGTTTTTCGTAACGATGTGATTATTTGTCGTGGAACTTTAAGGAACAATCTCTATATTATTAACTATGCACATTACTCACAAAATGCATCCTATAACACATCTACTATTTCTTGTAAACGAAAGCGCTCGGCTGACGTGAACGAGACACTTCTTTGGCACCTAAGATTAGGTCATATTAACCCGAAAAGGATTCAAAGGTTGGTGTAAGATGGTTCTTTGGGGTCTCTCCAAATTGAGCCATTTTCGATTTGTGAATCGTGCTTGGAAGGTAAAATGACTAAGAGGGCATTTGGAGCCAAGGGGCTTAGAGCTAAGGAAGTCTTAGAAATCGTTCACACCGATGTGTGTGGTCCAAAGAAAATCAAAGCTAGAGGTGGCTACGAGTATTTCGTTACTTTTATCGATGATTACTCACACTACGGATACATTTTCCTAATGAAGCATAAATCTGAGACCTTTGATAAATTCAAAGAATTTAAGGCTCAAGCAGAGAATCATAAGGGAAAAAATATCAAGTTTCTACGATCTGATCGTGGAGGCGAATACCTCAGCGATGAATTTCTGAACTACCTATCGAAAGTGGGGATTGCATCCCGTTGACTGCACCTGGTACCCCTCAACAAAACGGGGTTGCAGAACGAAGGAATAGAACGCTTTTAGAAATGGTAAGGTCGATAATGAGTTATGCGGATTTACCAAAATCGTTATGGGGTTACGCATTAGAAACAACGGCTTATATTCTGAACCTAGTGCCATCCAAATCGGTACCTAAAACCCCGAGAGAATTGTGAACGGGGCGCAAGCCCGGTTTTGGACACATCAGGATCTGGGGGTGTCCCATCGTCTTTGCTACACAAGGAAGCCGTTAAATTGGATGGGCGTTTCGAATTAAGGATGTTCATAAAGGTACCCGAAGGAACTAAAGGATGCATGTTCTATGGTCCCGAAGATCAAAAGGTGGTAATCGATACTCACTTTAGATTTTTGGAAGAAGACTATATGAACAAATAAAAGCTAGAAGTGAAATTACCTTAGAAGAACTTAGGGAGCCGACTCGGTTTAACCTATACAAAATGATATACCAAACGTCACGCATATACAACCTGAACCTCGTTGTAGTGGGAGGGTTATCAGACAACCCGAGAGATTCTTGGGGATCGGAGAGTCTTCGGACTTGATCTTCGCAGAAGAATCAGATCCATGGTCCTACAACGAGGCGATCCAAGACAAAGATGCTCAATCTTGGCAAATAACAATGGAAGCCGAGATGGGTTCAATGGATCACAACAAGGTGTGGGAGCTAGTCGAACCACTTGATGGGGTAAAACCCATCGGATGCAAGTGGGTATCTGAGAGAAAAAAAAGGACCGGACGGAAGGGTTGAAACCTTCAAAGCAAGACTTGTGGCGAAAAGGGTACACTCAAAAAGAAGGGATCGATTATGAGGAAACCTTTTTCGCCCGTAGCCATGCTCAAAGTCCATCCGCATTCTCTTTGTCGATTCTTTGCGCATTTAGATTTTGAGATCGGCAAATGGACGTCAAGACAGCTTTCCTAAATGGAAATCTTGACGAAGAAATCTATATGCAACAACCCGAAGGCTTCATTGAAAAAGGCCACGAGCATCTGGTTTGCAAGCTCAGGAAGTCCATTTATGGACTGAAGCAAGCATCCCAAGCTTGGAATCAATGTTTTGATCAAGTTATAAAATCCTACGGATTCGATCAAAACGAATTTGAAAGTTGTAAGCGTGACGGAACTGCATTGGTATTTTTGGTACTATACGTGGACGACATTCTGCTCATCGAAAACGATGTAAAGATGTTATCAGACGTAAGGGCATGGCTGTCAAAACAGTTCGATATGAAGGACTTAGGGGAAGCCGGTCACATCCTAGGGATCAAGATCACTCGAGATCGCAGGAAAAGAATGATCGGGCTTTCGCAAGCCTCATACATATATACTATTTTGAAGCGCTTCAGCATGCAGGATTCCAAGAAAGACTTTGTGCCCTATAGACACGGAATCCATCTATCCAAAGAGATGTGTCCCAAGACAAGATATCTGCTTTGCCGTAGGCATGGTGGCAAGATATCAAAGTAACACTGGGAAAGAGCATTGGACTGCAGTAAAGAACATTCTGAATACCTGAAAAAGACATGGGACATAATGTTGGTTTACAAGTCAGACAGTCTGATCCCCATCGGTTACACGGACTCAGATTTCCAATCAGACATTGACTCCAGAAAGTCTACCTCGGGTAGTGTTCTGCATGGGGGGAGGAGCCATGGCATGGAGAAGCGTAAAGCAGAAATGCATCGCTGATTCTACCATGGAAGCCGAGTACGTCGCTGCTTGTGAGGCAGTGAAGGAAGCGGTTTTGCTCAAGAACTTCCTGGTGGACTTGGACGTCATCCTGGATTTGCCCAGCACGATCACAGTTTACTGTGATAACGCCAGAGCAGTTGCAAATTCGAGGGAGCCGAGAGCCCACAAGGCCAGCAAACACATTGAAAGAAAATACCATCTCATACGAGAAATTGTTAAGAGAGGAGACATTGAGGTGGCTAAGATTGCATCGGAAGACAACCTAGCAGATCCATTCACAAAGGGTCTGCCTCAGAGTACATTCGAGAGACATGTGGAAGGAATGGGTGTCAAGGACGTTGCCAATCTACTTTGAGTATAAGTGGGAGAAATATTATTAGGCTCGTGTAGGGTGACATTAGATGTCACATAGAACACGCGACATGTTGTAGTATACTTTAAAGATTAATTTAATTAAAGATTTTATTTCCCAAATTGGGCTAGCTTAGGTTTTAAGGTGGGTCTCCCTATATATACAAGCTCTTGGGAATTCACAAACAACGTTACTTCATATTTTCTCCATAAGATCTAGAGTTTGGATTTTCCTAGCAAATTCGTCTCGGGATTCAACGCTGGCAAATCCGTGCAAGTCCGTGATTGGGGATTACGTGTGTTGGGGTTATACTGAAAAGTATGCTTTTACTTTGTATAACCAAACTGAAGTTTCTTATTTATTTACTGAAATAAATTATTTAATCACTGTTGCATTAAATATGAATGAATGTTATATATGTTTATTGCAAACCTGTTCGATAAGACAGTACGTATTACGTTGTAGTTAATTTGGTGATACTCGATCACTGAAGATCAAATTAACAGCCCTCGTAAATAAGTACAAATTCACAACCCAGATGGAAATGAACGAACCATCATGAAAGGTTGAAGTATGAGACCCAGATTGGTCTGTCTTGACCAAGGGATCACACTAGCGCATTTAGGAGCGTTGAATGGGGACCTACAGGAGGACAAATTCTTCGGTACTGAATATACAAGAATTAGACCTCAGTGGTGCGTTGTTTCTTAATCTCCGTCCCTTAAATAGGATCGTGTGAAATTAATAACAATTGCTTTGACTTATGATGGGAAGAGAGTCAATGCGATTCGATACCTTATATCTTGGACAATATTATTAATTACATGACGATTGCTGACATTTAATACGGAGAATCGCGTGCAAGTACGTCTTGCTTGATTTGTCCCCTTGGTGGGCTCATATCCTTTATCATGCCAAATCTTGCAAGTGGAAATTTATTTCCGGCATGGATAATAATGTTGAGCTGTCTTTACTCCAAGGACAAAGATATTAATTAATATAAAGCTTGTTCGGTGGCTTAATTAATTAATGGACTAAGATAATCTTAAACGCGGGAAATAATGACCGGGAGCCATGTTATATGTGAAATCGTAATATGGGTTAAGATGAATAGTTCAATATTAATTTTACAGTGGAGTAAATTAATATTAATGGACTTGAATAATATTTGGCCCAAAATATTAAAGCTTCATAGTCCATTGGAGGTCCAATCTTAATTCTCCTAAAGGCTCCCCAAATAGCCCAAAATAAAGTCCAATTAATGAGAGAGAGAAGAAAATATTCTTGCTAAATTTCCAAGCTATAATTTTTGAAAATTTGTATAATTATAGGAAGGAAAGATTATCTTGATTTTCTTGTATGTATTTTATGGAAATAGATAATTATTGTAGGAATACATAATTATCCCATAAATTCAAGAAGTCAAATCTTGACTCCTCATTTATTGTAATTTTCGAAATATATAGGTAGAAGAGGGGAAAGAGATTTTTATGGAAAATTTAATTAAGGAGAAAAGAATATAGGAGATATATTCAAGATTTCTTAGAGATCAAGAAAAGATCTTCATTCCCAAGTGCAATTCTATGTGTTGGAAATATTAGAAATCTACAAAGGTGGTAGCAAAATATTTAATTTCTCTCCCATTAAAATCGTTCGTTGAAATCTTCCCACCGGATAGTGTTCGTGGACTTTGGGGATATATTTGGGAAGGCTCTTGGGTTGATTCATCCGTTTGATTCTTCAAGAGGTTAGTAATTTCCGTAACTCCTAGTTCCGCATGTTTAGGATTTACGTGAATTATGTGTACGCATGTTGTTTATTATTATGTTGAATTAATTTAGGATTAATTCATGCTAGTAATTAACTGTTTAATTTAAATATGTATTTAAATAATCACCTCGAATAGATCCGGGCACCCCAATTTTCCCAACAACGTGGATACCGTAGTTGAGAAATATGCTATCGAGTTACTGTAAGATTTCTTGTTATGATTATTGTAATATATATGCAATTATATGTTTGTTGTTGGTGAACTGTTTAATTTTGTTGCGCATGCATTACGTGTTTACATGCCTCTATATTCCAACATAAATATGAATGAATGTTAATTATTTATTGCAAGCCGTTCAATATTAGTACATATTGCATTGTAGTTAATGTGGTGATACCCGATCACAGAAGATCACATTAACAGTTCCTTGTAAATAAGTACATTTTCACAACCTAGATAGAACTGAACATTCCATTGGTAAATGTTGATGTGTAAGACTCAGATTGACTTGTCTTGACCAAGAGATTACACTAGTGCATTGAAGCGGACCTACAGAGAGGATAAATTCTTCTGTACTGACTAACAAAATAAAGAATTAGACCTCAGTGGTTGTTGATTTCTTAATCTCTGTCACTTAAATAGGATTGTGTGTAATTAATATTTATTGTTTTGATCTATGTTGGGTTGAGAATCAGAGAGCGATTCGATACTTTGTATTTTGGGCAATATTATTAGTTACATGACAATTGTTAAGATTTAATACAGAGAATTGGGTGCTTGGAAGGCCTTGCGTGATTAGTCCCCTTGGTGGGCGCAAAAGTTTTAGCATACCTTGACGGAGACCACGAGAAGGCAAAAAAACCTCAGAAGGTTCCCCATTAATAAGCACAGAAAAGGACACAGACTTCACACATCTCATTATAGTATTCACCAACCCTTCAGCCAGCCCTAGCTTCAACATCACCCCCTCTAGAAAGTCCCACTCAACCCGATCATAAGCTTTACTCATATCAAGCTTAAAAGCAAACGAACCCCGTTTAACCGCCTTATTGTTTTGCATATAGTGAAAAATCTCAAACGCCAATAACACATTATCCGTAATCTGTCTACTAGGTACAAAAGCAGATTGACACGGATTAATAACATCAGGCAAACAAACTTTAAGGCGATTAGCAATAGTTTTCGTAATAATTTTGAAATGACATTACATAAACTAATAGGACGATAATCAGAAGCGGAGATCAATTCTGCTCGGGCACTTGCTTTCTTGCGTTTACTTAATGAATTTAATTCTATATGTCCTAAATTTCATTTTTCTTTTTCAATTTTTTAAAAATTCTTTATTGTAATTATCTTATTTAATGATTCAATTATTTATTGTGTGACCCATAAGCCCTCATATATCGAGCAATTAGTCAAACTAACGGTCTTAATTGAACCCTAGACAATAAATCAAACATTCTCAATATATGAGGTACGTTGCGAGAAACGTGCAACTACCTCTAACTAAAATGCGAGCTATTGCGACATCTTCCTTTCATTCGCGAATAATGATTAAATCTTGAACATGATGAAGTGTCTATTCAAATAACTTAATCATTTTATCTCTAATCACTAATTCATCATGTATATCACACTTAGCCACAAAGTTTAAGTTGACGTCCATCGGCCGATAACTAAGATCCAATTATTATTAGAAGATGAGTATTCTCTCTAAATTCACTTTGAGGAATGAATCATATTCTTGGCTCAACTACCACGCAAATACACTTCGTGATGAACCCAATCCAAGCCATATCTACCCATGGAAGGGTGCAAGCATCGGTCATGGTCAAAGTTCATCACTCCACACATGTCGTTCGTATTGACCTCAAGTCAAAGGAGTATCGCATCGCTCCCACTAACCGAGACACCTGTAGACACATATAGTGGAACTACATCAAACGGTTTCTCGGATAGGTATACCAATACCCTCTAAGGTATATGTGCATCCATCATGAGATACCTAGTATCTCGTAGTAAGTGAGATCTTACTACACTCTCTAAGAGTATGATGCAGATCGCACACCAATTTCAATTGCATCATCAATATCCCATTCTTGATGATCCTTGATCGGGGTCATTTGAGAATCCTTCTTAAGTCATCTGAGTTCTCACAACCTCAATGACAACAATGACTCATGGGAACACAGATAAGAACAAATGCAAACAATCAAACATAATATTCGAACAAGTACAATGTCATAAATTTAATATTAAACAAACAATAATATTAAACCAATACTGAATGTCATCTTAGCATTATTTCCTTACAAATGATTGTCTTTAGGACACTAACACCAATCTCAATTTCATCATCAATATCATATTCTTGATGATCCTTGATCGGGGCCATTTGAGAATCATGCTTAAGTCATCTGAGTTCTCACAACCTCAATGGCAACAATGACTCATGGGAACACAAATAAGAACAAATGCAAACAATCAAACATAATATTCGAACAAGTGTAATGCCATACATTTAATATTAAACAAACAATAATATTAAACCAATACTAAATATTATCTTAGCATTATATCCTTACAAAAGATTGTCTTTAGGACACTAACACTAACATAAGGTATATAAGTATAGATATTTATGAACCTCTCATCAAGAGAGGCACGACCTTGATTTCACCATATATCTCATACCACAAAGTTTATAAAAGAAAAGATATTAACATATTAATTGGAATAATTAAGCCAAATCTAATCGACCAATCGACCTATGTGCAATTATATGTTAATTAAGCTTTTTTTTTTTTTTTTCCGTGGGCCTGTAACGGGCGGGTTGTGCAGGGCTTCTTCTTCCTTGCGTCGCGCAGGCGCTAGATTTCTTCAGTTTTGATTTTTACAGCGTTGCTTCTTCAAGTTTTTCCTTCCCTTCTCTTCTCTTGTTCTTCTTTTTCTTTGTTCTCTTACATATTCTTCTCAATTTCTTCAGTTTTCTCATCCTCACAAATTTACAGGTTCCGTTGTACTCTTCTCACGATGTTCTTTAAATTTATAATCTTTGACTGGGGATTTTTCTTTTTTGCGCTTGTACTGATTTTTGTTCATGTAGTAACACTCGTTTGTTCATAGGCCATTCTTTTGTTCATGTAGTAACACATAAAGTTGTTCTTTAAATCTTTAATTTTGGACTGAAAATTTCTTTTCGCGCTTGTACTGGTTTTGTTTATGTGGTACACTTTTTTCTTCATAGAATAACACTTTTTGTTCATATAATAACACATGTTTTTTTAGTAATATGTAAAATTGTACACATATCATCGTGATGCTAAATGAATACTCATGTGTTACCATATGAACAACAATGTCTTACCATATGATAATGTATTTTTTTTAAATGATAATGTAATTTTTATTTCATGTAGTAACATATTTTGTTTCTATATGTATCACATTTTTTTCATATAGAAACACATAATTTTATTTTTTTAATTATGTGCTCAATATGAATTGAGCTTTACGACAAAATACGTTAACATCAAACCTAAACCACTAGGCTACAACACATATCTGTTAAAGATATCATTATATAAATATACATGTGTTCGCCCAACCCACAACCCACAGCTCAAGCCCGCCACCCGGCCCGGCCCAACCCACAAATTTTAGTCTAATTTGCTTTAATTGTGGTGTATTGCACAAATCATTGTTGTGCAATATTTCACAAGAGTCCTACTCTTTACAGAACAAGTAATTGAACATGTGCGATGCACGGTTATAATGCACAATTAATTTATATCAAATTTTTATAATAATTTGTATTAAATTGTTTTTAAATTCTAAAGAGACGATATATTTTTTATTGATTATATTTTTTTAATAAAGAAAATATTAATATTTTAAAAAATTTAAAGTTACAGAATTAATATTATTTCGCCATATAAACTGAATAAGGTATATAGGTATAGACTATTGTAAAACCCGCGTATTACGTGGGAAGTGAAGAAAAAGATATTACACTCATTTTGAATTAACACAAATTTTAAAAAATATAGTATTAAATATATTATTGATTGGTGTAATGTGTAAAAAAAAAGAGAGAAAAAGGATAGGACATGCAAAATAGCAAAATATAAAGTCTACCGTGGAATAAAAGGAGTATATTTTATTATTTTAAGTATGTACCTCAAAACTTATTTCATTTATAAAGTTCAAACAAACAGTGTTGTGCACTTGTTAGGCTCCGTTTGCCTATCAAACAGTGAAGCAAATATCCCGAAAAAAAATCATAATTTTAATTACTTTATTTTTTAATTTTTTATTTTTGAAAAGTAAAGATGAAATTTATTTATTGAGTACAAGAGGTATTCAAATTCTATAATAATCGTACATCCAGGTATATAACATTTAATAGAATTTATAATTTATAAGGTAAACACTTTAAAAGATGACAATCTCAAGCTACAAAAGGAGTAGAAAACAATAGCGAGTAATGAGAACGGAAATCTTAATTGCTTCATTCACAAGAGAAAATATGACTTTTTAGAAAAAAAGTGCCAGAACAATATCAACTCAGGCATCAATTAAAAATCATTGGGATTAAAAGAAAGCAAGAATTAAATTCCAACAGTTTCGTTTACACCCGTGTTATAAATTATTAGGGAAAAACGTTATTTTTTCATATAAATTTGCCACCTTTTTATTATGATTCTATTGACTTTTACATATTAATTTTCATCGACAACTTATACGTTTTCAACTTTTTGATTTTGATTTTCGTCTCATAATTTACATTTTTACCATTTTTTTGTATTAATTTATATGCTCAATAAGACCAAAAATTCAAAAGTGTGTGAAAATTAAAATCTAAAAGTAATAGGACCAAAGTAAAAAAGTATCAAAATTATAGAACCAAAAAAAATCATCTTACCTAAATTATTTAAGTATTTCAAAATAATTTATTGAATATTTTATTTTATTTTATTGTTGGAGATTAATTTGTTACTAAATCAAAAAGATATTTCCTGACATACATATCTGTTCTTAAATCAGTATCCGGTCAAATCATCATTATTTCATAATCTACTATTATTATGGTTTATTTTGAATTTATCATTGCTTAGTGCCTAGTGGGCCGAATCTTGGTCTTTTTCACGTATTTACTAGTAAGAGTAAAATCATTAAAATTATTGGAAATTTAGAAAACTCCAAAAACCAAATAAATTAATGAGAAAGATAAATAATAAATAATAAAAGAAAATCCCTTCCGTAGAATACACTTCTAAAATTCATGGTGATAAAGACTCCATACACGTAAAGACTGCATTCACGTGTTGATAAAATGAGTAGATTAACATGAATATCGCACTTAAATTCAATCAAGAAAATAATTTAAATTATGACACCAACCATAGAAAAATAATGAAAATCATGAACACATACCTTAAAAAAACATATTTTACAAAGAGGAAAGAAGAACACCAAAATATATTGGCTTTTAAACTTATCAAAGCAGAATCACAAAAGATTACAAACATGTATAATAATAAGAAAGCCATTAATAAGATTTTCAAAAGATTAGAACCAAAACGAAAATCAAAAGATTATAAGAATCAAAAAATTAATCCATGTCTGTCTATTTTTTTTTTTAAACACATTAATGGGAAGAATTTCTATACAAAAACCCAAATCGTAATTCTAGCCTCTGATTAAATTGAAAGAATCGTGAATCGGGAATAAATCGTAGAGAGAATCCAATAATATAATTCTACAAATGAAATCAAAACTTATGAAAAAAAATGAGAAATAAATTTTAGAGAGAACCAAATAATATAATTCTCCAAGTGAAATCAAAACTTATGGAAAAAGATGGGAAAATATTAAAGAGAGAACCAAGTAATATAATTCTCCAAAGTGAAACCAAAATTTCTAAAATATATGGGAAATCCAAATGAAAATATTGAGAAATCACTTGACACGTCCTAAATAACTAACTTAAAAATATCACCTTGAAACTGACCACCGTTTAGAAAAATAAATAAAAGAAAAACATAGAAAACTAAATTAGTAGAAATTACCCTGAATTTTTCCCAAGAAATGAAAACCAAAGTAGAGCAAGAAATGAAATATTCTGAAACTGAAACTCAGAAGATGTAAAACAGCGGAGGGATTAAAAGTTTTCAAAAGAAAAAAGAAAAAGAGAAGTTATTAGAATGAGAAGTTTTGAACCGATCAAATTTTAAATTTCAAAATTTAAAATGTAATGGGAAGAGGAGAAATCGCCCCTTACTACTAATTTAGAGTTTTTTAATTTCCGCATGTTTTCATTTTCTAATTTTTCTAAAAATTCTGATTTTTTAATCCATTTATGAAGTGCATATTAATTCTAAAAAAAAAAAAAAACAGCAGTTATCACAAGTCACGAATTAGTTTTGGAAAATAGGGGAGGTTACACTTCTTCAAAATTTAAAATCCCCATTATATTTATTTTCAAGTTTTCTTCCTCCCACGTGCACTTTTTAATCTCCACAATTCAAAATCCTAATTTTCTTATTAATTTGCTCTTTTTTTTTTTTTTTAATTCTATGATTTAAATCTCACTTTCCATTTTTAAATTTTTAATTCAAACTTTCAAATTTAATTTTATCTTAACTGCTTAAAAAAATCATCGTCATTTTTTATCTATATAATGACCCATTTTTATCTCCTACCGCCCCTTAAAAACGAGCATATCACAATAAGGTATAAAATTGTTTAGTCTTTTTTTTATTGTTTTAATTTGATTTTGCACCTTTGATATTGTTTCATATATTTTTCGTTTCACAGTTCTTTCTTAATTTATTTATCCTTACAAACTAAAAATAATGGCGAAAGTTTCTTCTTCATATGTGAATCGTCTCTCATAATTCTTTGATATACTTTTATTATATAATTTTTTATGTATATATTTATTATTGATGTTTGATCATTATCTTTTGTTATTGATTCATTATCTTTGATATATTTAACTTTTTTAATTTCTATGATTTAAATCTCGCTTTTCACTTTTTAAATTTCTAATTCAAACTTTCACAATTAATCTTATCTTAACTGCTTAAAAAAAATCGTCATTTTTTTATCTATATCTTAATGGGCCATTTTTATCTCCTCATCTTAACTATCTCCATTTATGCGGTCTTTTATTCTCAATCTTTGCGTTTATGCAGTTTTTAATTCTCATTATTGTATTATTTCTTCCACCATCTATGCAGTTTTTAATTCTCTCAATTTTGCATATTTCTTATTATTTTTATTTTTATGTTTCCGCCCCCTTAAAAACGAGCATATCACAATAAGGTATGAAATCGTGTAGTCTTTTTTTTTATTGTTTTAATTTGATTTTGCACCTTTGATATTGTTTCATATATTTTTTTCGTTTCACGCTTCTTTTTCTTAATTTATTTATCCTTACCAACTAAAAATAATGGCGAAAAGTTCTTCTTCATATGTGAATCGTCTCTCTCACAATTCTTTGATATACTTATATTATATAATTTTTTATGTATATATTTATTATTGATGTTTGATCATTATCTTTTGTTATTGATTCATTATCTTTGATATATTTAACTTTTTTAATTTCTATGATTTAAATCTCGCTTTCCACTTTTTAAATTTCTAATTCAAACTTTCAAATTTAATCTTATCTTAACTACTTAAAAAAAAAACCATCGTCATTTTTTTTATTTATCTTAATGGGCCATTTTTATCTCCTCATCTTAACTATCTCCATTTATGTGGTCTTTTATTCTCAGTCTTTGCGTCTATGCAGTTTTTAATTCTCATTATTGTATTATTTCTTCCACCATCTATGCAGTTTTTAATTCTCTCAATTTTGCATATTTCTTATTATTTTTATTTTTATGTTTCCGCCCCCTTAAAAACGAGCATATCACAATAAGGTATGAAATCGTGTAGTCTTTTTTTTATTGTTTTAATTTGATTTTGCACCTTTGATATTGTTTCATATATTTTTCGTTTCACAGTTCTTTCTTAATTTATTTATCCTTACCAACTAAAAATAATGGCGAAAGTTTCTTCTTCATATGTGAATCGTCTCTCACAATTCTTTGATATACTTATATTATATAATTTTTTATGTATATATTTATTATTGATGTTTGATCATTATCTTTTGTTATTGATTCATTATCTTTGATATATTTAACTTTTTTAATTTCTATGATTTAAATCTCGCTTTCCACTTTTTAAATTTCTAATTCAAACTTTCAAATTTAATCTTATCTTAACTACTTAAAAAAAAAACCATCGTCATTTTTTTTATTTATCTTAATGGGCCATTTTTATCTCCTCATCTTAACTATCTCCATTTATGCGGTCTTTTATTCTCAGTCTTTGCGTCTATGCAGTTTTTAATTCTCATTATTGTATTATTTCTTCCACCATCTATGCAGTTTTTAATTCTCTCAATTTTGCATATTTCTTATTATTTTTATTTTTATGTTTCCGCCCCCTTAAAAACGAGCATATCACAATAAGGTATGAAATCGTGTAGTCTTTTTTTTATTGTTTTAATTTGATTTTGCACCTTTGATATTGTTTCATATATTTTTCGTTTCACAGTTCTTTCTTAATTTATTTATCCTTACCAACTAAAAATAATGGCGAAAGTTTCTTCTTCATATGTGAATCGTCTCTCACAATTCTTTGATATACTTTTATTATATAATTTTTTATGTATATATTTATTATTGATGTTTGATCATTATCTTTTGTTATTGATTCATTATCTTTGATATATTTAACTTTTTTAATTTCTATGATTTAAATCTCGCTTTTCACTTTTTAAATTTCTAATTCAAACTTTCACAATTAATCTTATCTTAACTGCTTAAAAAAAATCGTCATTTTTTTATCTATATCTTAATGGGCCATTTTTATCTCCTCATCTTAACTATCTCCATTTATGCGGTCTTTTATTCTCAGTCTTTGCGTTTATGCAGTTTTTAATTCTCATTATTGTATTATTTCTTCCACCATCTATGCAGTTTTTAATTCTCTCAATTTTGCATATTTCTTATTATTTTTATTTTTATGTTTCCGCCCCCTTAAAAACGAGCATATCACAATAAGGTATGAAATCGTGTAATTTTTTTTTTTTTTTTTAATTTGATTTTGCACCTTTGATATTGTTTCATATATTTTTCGTTTCACAATTCTTTCTTAATTTATTTATCCTTACCAACTAAAAATAATGGCGAAATTTTCTTCTTTATATGTGAACCGTCTCTCACAATTCTTTGATATACTTTTATTATATAATATTTTATGTATATATTTATTATTGATGTTTGATCATTATCTTTGATATATTTAACTTTTTTAATTTCTATGATTTAAATCTCGCTTTCCACTTTTTAAATTTCTAATTCAAACTTTCAAATTTAATCCTATCTTAACTGCTTAAAAAAAAACCATCGTCATTTTTTTTATCTATATCTTAATGGGCCATTTTTATCTCCTCATCTTAACTATCTCCATTTATGCGGTCTTTTATTCTCAGTCTTTGAGTCTATTCAGTTTTTAATTCTCATTATTGTATTATTTCTTCCACCATCTATGCAGTTTTTAATTCTCTCAATTTTGCATATTTCTAATTATTTTTATTTTTATGTTTCCGCCCCCTTAAAAACGAGCATATCACAATAAGGTATGAAATCGTGTAGTCTTTTTTTTATTGTTTTAATTTGATTTTGCACCTTTGATATTATTTCATATATTTTTTTTAGTTTCACACAGTTCTTTCTTAATTTATTTATCCTTACCAACTAAAAATAATGGCGAAAGTTTCTTCTTCATATGTGAATCGTCTCTCACAATTCTTTGATATACTTTTATTATATAATTTTTTTATGTATATATTTATTATTGATGTTTGATCATTATCTTTTGTTATTGATTCATTATCTTTGATATATTTAACATTTTAATTTCTATGATTTAAATCTCGGTTTCCACTTTTTAAATTTCTAATTCAAACTTTCACAATTAATCTTATCTTAACTGCTTAAAAAAAATCGACATTTTTTTTATCTATATCTTAATGGGCCATTTTTATCTCCTCATCTTAACTATCTCCATTTATGCGGTCTTTTATTCTCAGTCTTTGCGTCTACACAGTTTTTAATTCTCATTATTGTATTATTTCTTCCACCATCTATGCAGTTTTTAATTCTCTCAATTTTGCATATTTCTTATTATTTTTATTTTTATGTTTCCGCCCCCTTAAAAACGAGCATATCACAATAAGGTATGAAATCGTGTAGTCTTTTTTTTTATTGTTTTAATTTAATTTTGCACCTTTGATATTGTTTCATATATTTTTCGTTTCACAATCCTTTCTTAATTTATTTATCCTTACCAACTAAAAATAATGGCGAAAGTTTCTTCTTCATATGTGAATCGTCTCTCACAATTCTTTGATATACTTTTATTATATAATTTTTTATGTATATATTTATTATTGATGTTTGATCATTATCTTTTGTTATTGATTCATTATCTTTGATATATTTAACTTTTTTAATTTCTATGATTTAAATCTCGCTTTTCACTTTTTAAATTTCTAATTCAAACTTTCACAATTAATCTTATCTTAACTGCTTAAAAAAAATCGTCATTTTTTTTTATCTATATCTTAATGGGCCATTTTTATCTCCTCATCTTAACTATCTCCATTTATGCAGTCTTTTATTCTCAGTCTTTGTGTTTATGCAGTTTTAAATTCTCATTATTGTATTATTTCTTCCACCATCTATGCAGTTTTTAATTCTCTCAATTTTGCATATTTCTTATTATTTTTTTTTTTTTTGTTTTTTTTCTTTAAAAACGAGCATATCACAATAAGGTATAAATCGTGTAATTTTTTTTTTATTGTTTTAATTTGATTTTGCACCTTTGATATTGTTTCATATATTTTTCGTTTCACAATTCTTTCTTAATTTATTTATCCTTACCAACTAAAAATAATGGCGAAATTTTCTTCTTCATATGTGAACCGTCTCTCACAATTCTTTGATATACTTTTATTATATAATTTTTTATGTATATATTTATTATTGATGTTTGATCATTATCTTTGATATATTTAACTTTTTTAATTTCTATGATTTAAATCTCGCTTTCCACTTTTTAAATTTCTAATTCAAACTTTCAAATTTAATCCTATTTTAACTGCTTAAAAAAAACCATCGTCATTTTTCTATCTATATCTTAATGGGCCATTTTTATCTCCTCATCTTAACTATCTCCATTTATGCAGTCTTTTATTCTCAGTCTTTGCGTCTATGCAGTTTTTAATTCTCATTATTGTATTATTTCTTCCACCATCTATGCAGTTTTTAATTCTCTCAATTTTGCATATTTCTTATTATTTTTATTTTTATGTTTCCGCCCCCTTAAAAACGAGCATATCACAATAAGGTATGAAATCGTGTAGTCTTTTTTTTTATTGTTTTAATTTGATTTTGCACCTTTGATATTGTTTCATATATTTTTCGTTTCACAGTTCTTTCTTAATTTATTTATCCTTACCAACTAAAAATAATGGCGAAAGTTTCTTCTTCATATGTGAATCGTCTCTCACAATTCTTTGATATACTTTTATTATATAATTTTTTTATGTATATATTTATTATTGATGTTTGATCATTATCTTTTGTTATTGATTCATTATCTTTGATATATTTAACTTTTTTAATTTCTATGATTTAAATCTCGGTTTCCACTTTTTAAATTTCTAATTCAAACTTTCACAATTAATCTTATCTTAACTGCTTAAAAAAATCGACATTTTTTTTTATCTATATCTTAATGGGCCATTTTTATCTCCTCATCTTAACTATCTCCATTTATGTGGTCTTTTATACTCAGTCTTTGCGTCTACACAGTTTTTAATTCTCATTATTGTATTATTTCTTCCACCATCTATGCAGTTTTTAATTCTCTCAATTTTGCATATTTCTTATTATTTTTATTTTTATGTTTCTGCCCCCTTAAAAACGAGCATATCCCAATAAGGTATGAAATCGTGTAGTCTTTTTTTTTATTGTTTTAATTTGATTTTGCACCTTTGATATTGTTTCATATATTTTTCGTTTCACAGTCCTTTCTTAATTTATTTATCCTTACCAACTAAAAATAATGGCGAAAGTTTCTTCTTCTTATGTGAATCGTCTCTCACAATTCTTTGATATACTTTTATTATATAATTTTTTATGTATATATTTATTATTGATGTTTGATCATTATCTTTTGTTATTGATTCATTATCTTTGATATACTGAACTTTATTTTTTTAAAATATTTATTTGCATACTAACTTTTTTTCAAGGTTTAAAATAATGCATAGTCATCTTTTTTTAGTTTTGAAAAATCTTTAAATACTGCCTATAAAAATCAGTAGTTGTTTATTGTTAAGTAAATACTATAAAAATTTATTTTTATAATGTTTACATATATGAATATTTAATTATTTTTATTTTTAAGTTTTAAAAAAACCAAGTCAAAATATAATGATTATCCCAACAATTTCTCAACTAAAAACTCTTTCCACAATGTCTCAATCTCGATTTAGTTTGTTTGTCATTTAAAAAATAAAAATTGTCCTATCAGTTTAAAAAATTTCTTACGTTTGTTATATTCTTTTTATAAGTAAAAAAACACTACTAACAAAATCAATAATAAATCTATTATAATAACTATATAATACACCTACATATTACCATTTTTGTTTTCCCGCTCTTTTTCCTGGGCCGTTGGATCATCATCAATCGATCTCGGCCCTTCATTTTCCCCCCAATTTAGTCATAGTAATTTTGACAATTAAATTAATGATATTAAATTCACCTTTATTACTTGCTTATTCAGAGGACAAATTTTTTGTTCTCCCACCTATTTAAAAGTAGGTTGAACACTCAAACTTTTTCAATCTCATTTGTAGTAGTTCATTTTATTTTTTGTGTATCAAGAATTACATTGTTTTACTTTTTTTTAGGACAATTCTTAGTGCATTAGATGTAATGTTAGGAATTTTATTAAATTTATCAATTTGGTTTGTCCATCAAACACCGTGTTTCATAAATCTCCTCGATGAAACGAAGAAATACAATTCATGGAAGGTAAATCAGGACATCGGATAATTTTTTTGGTAATTATCTTTGTAATATTTTGAATTTCTTGATTTTCAGGTCATATAGGCGTTAAGTTTTGCATTCACTCTTTACATTTTTTGGTAGCATCGCCATTTAGTCTTGCATTCACTGGAGTTCTATTCAATGTCGCCTTTGTTCAAGAAATATGTTGGGAAATTTGTATTTAGTTTTGATGGAAGTTCCAAAATAGGTTGTAATAGGACCAGTCAGATCTGTTAGCTGACTGATGATTTAGAATCAGATTAAGATGACCAGCTGCATTGTATAGATAGCTGACGTAAAAGATAGGTCACATATTGAGGGGGAACTCAATATGTATAGGTCAGGTCAATTTATCAGATGACCAGATAAGGTCAGATGATCAGAAGACTAAACAAGTCAAAAGACAAAAAGAAGTCAGATGATCAGGTGAAGACTGAAGACACTGAGACTCAGAGAAACCTGAAGACTCAGTAAGAAACCTGAAGACTTAGTATGTCACTTAAGACACTGAGACTCAGAGAAACCTGAAGACTCAGTATGTCACTGAAGACACTGAGACTCAGAGAAACCTGAAGATCAGAAGACTACCAGAAGATCAAGATCCAGACCAGAAGACCTACATCATCCGAGTCTGCAAATTGTGCTAAGACAATCTGCATCAGAAGACTCTATCAGGTAGACTGATCAGTTATCTGATCAGGTCAGCTCACACCTGGTGTTAACCAAAATGTTACACCAGATCATACGAATCTTCTACAAGAAGAATGTCAAACTTTTGTTGGTAGAACAAACACTGAAGTGTTGTACCTGTGAAACCAATGAGAGAGCGACACGTGCGCAAAAAGGGCTGACAATGCGGGATTCGACGCTGCAGAGACAAATGGCTATAAAAGACAATTATTCATGCTTTCGGCCATGCCGTTATTGGAAGCACGTCACATCAAATCCTACAAACCTACCAAATATAGCCGGAAATTCAAATTGCTCTCTAACGGCTCTTTGATTTCGTGGTCTATAAATATGAGATTGCTCTTCAAAGTGAAGAAGATGGAAATTATCAAGAAGCTCAAACTATAGCAGAATTTCCGCACGAAGAACACAAAATTTGAAGAATATTTCTAAGTGTTCATCCCGTTGTTCTTAGCATAGAAATCTCATCCTCTAGCTTTTGGTTACATAAACACTAGGATAGATTTTCAGTTGGAACAACAACAAATCTTTACCCAAACTCAAAAGTTAGGTTAAGTTTGTTTTGCAAGATTTCGGACTAGGGTTTCTAGTTCTGATTTCTGGGATCGGTTGAGTGTGAACTCAGTAAATATTTGTTGGGTGTTGGACTAACACATTAAACTAAGTCCAGTCGGTTAAGTCCGTTTAGTTGGTGCCCCTTGTGATAGGGAAGAGTGGACGTAGGACTGATTGTCTGAACCACTATAAAAATCTTGTGTGCATTTACTTGCTCTTTACTGCTTTACACTATTACACACAACCAGACTTAAAACTGCATACATATTCTGAGTTAATATCAGTCTGCACCAAGCAACTGATCTGATCAGTTTGACAGTTTAGTCAGCTGATTGAAAATTGACTTGAGAATCTGATTTGATAAAACTGGTTTTTCACACGGGTATTAACTAGCTTCCGCACAATCAGTTAAACTGATAGATACCTAACTGATCTACCCTCAGGCGCTCAGTAAGTTGAATATCAGTCCAAACTGATTCACTTGCACTCTGATCAGGCAAACTGCAATCACACCTGATCTGCACGAAAAAGTTTTCAGAAGTCTATTCACCCCTCCCCTCTAGACTTCTCCCCTCACGAAACCCCGTTCGGGACCTACAAGTGGTATCAGAGCAGTGGTTCTACAGACCACTGGCTTTGAGTATCATCGGTTCTTGAGGAAGAACCTTTGTGGTCACGTGAACTGATCTTGAAAAACCATTTTCAAAACTCATTCATTTTCAAACTCATGATCAGCATGGATAATACTTCGGGTATGTATCACGATTTGCCTAAATTTTCCATTGATGAGTATGCAGACTGGACAATATACATGAGCAACCATCTGGGATCAATAAGCGGCAGAATGATGGAAGTTATTGAACGAGGACCCATCATCATCTATCTTGACAACCCAACTGTTGGAGGTGATCCAGATTTTGCAGTTGGAAGTCTTGTCAGAAAGAGTCCTGCCCTGATGGATGCTGAAGAGAGAAAGCTGTACACTCTGGATACAATAGCCAGGCACATAATCATGAAGACCATGGACAAGATAACCAAAGAAAAGATAAAGTATCTCAAGACAGCCAAACAGATGTGGGATACGCTTGCTGAGATGTGTGAATGAAATGATCTGATTAAAGATAGCAGACTGCAAGCTGAACTGGTGAAATTCGAGAAGCTTAAGATGCTGCCAAATGAAACCATCAATGAGCTCGATGGAAGAATCACCATGTCAGTCAACAAGCTACGGGAACTTGGAAGAGAAATGTCAGATAAAGACATTAATTACAAGATCTTGAGATCTCTAACCAAGAAGTGGGACATGAAAGTCACTGTAATCAAGGATTGTCAAGATATTGCGAAGATGAAGCCAAGCAACCTGTTCCCGAGTCTTAAAGCCCATGAGTTCGATCTGATCGAAAGAGGGCAAGAAGAAGAAGACGAGTCGCCTGCTAAAGCCACACCTGCCACATCAAAATCAGTTGCATTCAAAGCAGCCAACATCAAATCAAAGTCTACTGAACCTGTTGGAAATATTATAAGCCAAGCTGAACAGATTGCTTTGCTAACCAGAAAACTTGAAAAATCTGACATTCAACTTGGTAAGTATCGCAAATTTTACAGGGATTATCAAAACAGTAGAGGAAGAGATAGGAGGCCAGCTGACAGATCTCCAGAAAGGACCAGATCTGATGACCGAAGAGATGATCACAGAAAGGATCACAGAGAAGATAAGAAAAGAGATGATCGATCTGATGAAAGAAGAGACATCAGATCTGAGAGAAGAAGTTCTGATTACAATCAGAAAGGTAAGTCACCTGACAGATTCGACAGACGGAATGACTTACCTGGCAGAAGAAGTTCCGTAGATCGTGGAACATGTTTCAACTGTGAGAAACCAGGTCATTATAGCGCAGATTGCCCAGATCTGACTCCAAGAGAAAGAGAAGAGAAGAGGAACAGAAGAGAGCAACGCTATAGAGACAGGAAAGTCATGGTTGCTGATACATCAGGAATTGATGATTCTTATCTGCCTTCTGAGGATTCTGGTTACTCATCAGTAGCGGACTTTTGTCTGATAAGCAGCGCTGATGATTTCTACGACCATGATGATCTGATATTCTCTTCTGATGATGAAATCTGTCTGATGGCTAAGGAGGAAGACCAATTTGAGGTAACCTCTAAACCTTCTGCTCTTTCAGGTTCCACATCAGCTATAATTAGCACACCTGCTGGAGAGATTGACTTGCGGCTCTCTATTCGAAAAGCAATTGCTTGATGATCTCTAACGCAGATGAACACTTATACAATAGTGGAAGCTGAAAACAATAAGCTAAGGATAAAAAATACTCAGTTTGTTAAGGAGAATGTTTGTCAAGAAAGCAAATTTGAATCAAATCACCAAGCCGCTTTCGAAGGTAACTGAAGAACTGAAAGTTCTGAAAGTTAAATCTTCTGATCAGGAGAAGAAGATTAAGGAACAACTAGCAATCAATAAACAGCAAGCTGGTGATTTTAAAATCTTACAAGCTAAGTTTGATGAACTCTTTCGACTACATGAAAGTCTGAAATCTACTGAGGATAGTTTACATAAGAAAATAGAGGTTTTCACGAAATCTTCAAAAACCGTTCAGGATATGAACAACTATTTTCGAACGCCAACTAATAAGAAGGGAATTGGGTATGAAAACCCTTCTACATCCTCAAAAGCCCCGTCTGGTTCACTTCAAAAAGGTGTAATCAAATGAGTTTCTGATATAGATACACATAAAGTAAAATATGTATCTGATAAGGGAAAGAGACCTGCTGAACAAGTAAGGCAAGTGCCAAATCAGAAAGGTAACAAAAATGGAACCCAACTGATTAAGCATCAGTCGAGGAATCACAGAAGAACCCAATTCTTCTGAAGAGACCTCAACTTTGATCGTGAAATTAGGTATCGAAAAAAACAACATGTCAAAGGAAATCTAATCAAACCTAATCGGGTCACCGCCTAACAAAACAAAATCAAGGTAAACCGCCAAGACCATTTATGCCAAAAAGATATGAATCTTTTAATGGTAGCAATCGTACCTTCCCCTTACAAATCGAAAACCTAGGGTCATTTTGACTTTGAGCCCCACTGGGTTAAAAGAAGACAAACTGTAAGGAAAAATCCCAAGTCTTCTGATACACTCAAGGCTCGCACAAATAATCATACTAATCAGAATGCATATGAAGAGATGTATGATTATGTCGATGTTTATGGGAGACAAATCAGGCCTTCTGATCTATCTGATTACAATAGAAGTGCCCTATATGTATGGATCCCTAAAACCACCTCTAACCCCTCAGGACCCAATCCTAAAGGGGTACCTAAAGCCTGACTTGATTGCAGGTTCGTGTGGGTTTGGCCAACAAAGAAGGTGTACAAGCAACTATCTGGTACATCGATAGTGGATGCTCAAGGCACATGACTGGAAGCAAACATCTCCTTAGCTCTTACAAAGAACAAGAAGGCCCACGTGTACTCTTTGGTGATGATAACTTTGGTTTTACCAGAGGATTCAGAACCTTAGAAAATGATGATGTACAGGTTACTTGAGTCTCGTATGTCGAAGGTTTAAACCATAACCTGTTATCAGTATCACAATTTCTGAGACAACGATTCAGTGTTGAGTTCTCGAGTGATCAGTGTACTATAAGGAATCGAGCTACTCAACAAATCTTGCTAACTGGTTCAAGGAAAGGCATGATTTATAACAGCAGATTGGAACAGTTGTCCAAGAAATGCCTGTCTGATTGTTAAGAGTTCCAAAAGTAGCAGTTGGCTCTGGCACAAAAGAATGAGTCATCTGAACTTTAAAACTCTTAACAAGATAGCAAGGATGTCTTTGGTTGAGGGACTTCCGAATGAGGTATTCTCTAAGGATCAGACATGTGCCGCATGTCAGAAGGGAAAACAGGTTAAAGTCTCATTTAAGGGAATACCTGGACCAACATCCAGTAGAGTATTGCAACCGCTCCACATGGATTTATTTGGACCAGTTACACCAGTCAGTCTCAGCGGACTCAAATATACTCTGGTAATCGTGGATGATTATTCCAAGTTTACCTGGGTGGTATTCTTGTATAAGAAGAATGAGACAACAACAAAGATACCTGAGCTGCTCAAGAAACTACAAAATGAAAAGGGTGTCAGTATAGTGAAAATCAGATCAGATAAAGGTACAGAATTTTTGAACTCTTTTATTACTGATTTTTGCACTAAGTTTGGTATACAGCATGAGACATCAGCTGCAAGAACGCCGCAACAGAATGGTGTAGCAGAATGGAGAAACAGAACACTCAAGGAAGCTGCTCGCACTATGTTAGATGAACATGCAACACCAAGCCATTTCTGGGCAGAAGCCATCAATACTGCATGCCACACTCAGAACAGATGTTCTCTGACTAAGGCTCACTACAAAACACCCTATGAACTGTGGAAGGGCAGAAATCCTCGTGTTTCTTACTTCCATGTTTTTGGGTGCAAGTGTTTCATACACAACAATGGGAAGAGTCAGTTGAAGACTTTTGAGGCCAAGTCAGATTAGGGTATATTCTTAGGATATTCCTCATCCAGCAAGGCTTTCAGGGTTTACAACAGGCGAACCCTAGTTGTGGAAGAAACACCTCATGTGGTCTTTGATGAGACATCTCCTGAACAAGAGAAAGCTACCTCAGAACAAGCAGTACCAGATCAACCGGTACCTGATGCACATAAAATGGATCAGCTAAGTATCAAGGAGAAATAATCAGAACACGTAACAGTGTATATTCCAGAACTTGATCTTGCTGATTCACCAGGTCAATCAGAACCTAAGGTACGTACAACTGTCAATGAAGAAGCTGGTACATCTGAGACAGTATCAACTGAACCATCTGGTTAAGGGGGAACACCTGAAGTTCCTACGGACAGACATCAACACATGATGAGTCCAACATCAGCTGAGACATGTCCATATCAAGTGGATCATAATTCTGCACCACTCCCAATCACTAGTAATGAACTACTATCATAAGAGGGTGATGTTCTCCAAACAGATGCAAATTAGAAAAGAAGGACCTGGATAACCAGTCATCCAACTGATCTGATCATCGGAGACCCATCTGATAGAGTCAAAACTAGACATCAGATTGGTGAAAGTGCCATGTATTGTTGTTATCTGTCTTTGAAGGAACCAACTGAAGTAGAGGAAGCTCTACAAGATGCAAGCTGGATTCTAGCCATGCAAGAAGAACTGGAACAGTTTGAAAGGAATCAGGTTTGGAAACTGGTGGACAGACCAACTCATCAAGATGTGATTGACACAAAGTGGGTATTCAAGAACAAGAGAGATGAGAATAATGTCATAACCAGAAATAAGACAAGACTTGTTGCTAAGGGGTATTCACAATCAGAAGGAATTGATTATGATGAGACCTTTGCACCAGTCACTCGCCTAGAAGCCATTCGGCTGTTTTTGGCATATGCTGCCCACAGAGGGTTTATTGTGTATCAGATGGATGTAAAGAGTGCATTCTTAAACGGGGTACTAGCCGAGGAAGTTTATGTTGAACAACCTCCAGGCTTTGAAAAAGGCGACCACGTGTACCGTTTAAGAAAGCTCTTTATGGCCTGAAACAAGCTCCTCGAGCTTGGTATGATACACTCTCTCAGTTCTTGATAGACAGCGGTTTCACTAAAGGAATAGTGGACAGAACTTTATTCAGAATAGAAGATGGAGAAGATATTCTGATCGTTCAGATTTATGTGGACGACATCATCTTCGGATCTCCCAACAAGAGTTTATGTGAAAAATTCAGCAAACTGACGCAAGGGAAGTTCGAGATGTCCATGATGGGTTAGATGAATTACTTTCTGGGTCTACAAGTTAAGCAAAGTACAGAAGGGATATTCATCTGCCAGGCGAAGTACACTAGGAATTTATTGGCTAAGTTTGGAGTTCAAAACTGTAAGGAAGCCAGAATTCCTATGATGACTGGATTCAAGATGGATCCAGATGAGGACGGTCAGAAAACTAATCAGAAAGAATATAGGGCTCTCATTAGATCTTTACTATACCCGATTGCCAAATGGACTGGATATCACTTTTTGCGATGGGTGTATGTGCGATTTCAAGCAAATCCAATGCAAAGCCACCGAAGCGGTGGCGGATTTCTTAAGTATCTGAAGGACAATAAACCTTGGTTTATTTTACCCATCGATGATAATCTAGAGCTTAGTGGGTATTCTCGATTCGGATTACGGAGGTTGCGAGATTGACAGAAGTCAACCCCGGTACATGTCGGGTTTTAGTAGTAAAAACGATCTCTTGGTTTTCAAAAGAAGCGGACATCATTTGCGACATCTACTATCAAGCATAATATATGGTCAGCGAGGAAGCTATTGTTCCCCAAGCTCGCTCCGACTAAGTCGGCCGGTGAGGGATTACAACATTGTAGCTAAGAACGTACCTATATTCTCGTGACAAATAATAGTGTTATTGCAATAACTTCGAATCTGTTCTACATACAAGATGCAAGCATGTGGATGTCGACATCATTTTATAAGAGATCATGTTGAAAAGAAGAATATCGAATGGAAAAGATCCATCTTGATAAAACGTAAAATCGATATTTTAACTAAGCCACTAGTTGAGATCAGATTCAGAGAATTATGCAATGAGCTAGGGCTTCTGGATCTTGGAGAAAGTGCACCAGAAATGTTTGGTGGACTGGTCTCCAGAACCAGTTGGTTAAGAGACTAACCAGGTTAAGAAGAATCAGTTGAGTTAGGACTCTCAACTGATCAGAGGATCAGATAAGTATCAAATTAGATCAAACAGGAATCTGATCAGGTGAGTGGAATATTGTTGGGAAATGCTAAGGGATAGGCTACCATCAGTAAGGTCAACAATAATCAAGCCAACCAGATCAGATCACAGTGGTAACTGATTGATTACAATATCAATCAGTCAGATACGTTTCTTATTTATCTCTTTCTGATCATCTTATATGCATTTTTTAAACAAATTGGCTTTTACTACTGTTTTCTTTAACTTTGTGACGAATGCACTACAAAACATTAAATGCGGACATGGGAATGTGAATTTAATGCGTTTTATTGCGAGTTTTCGCGTCCAAAATACGAGAAGACTACTTTTCTCAACCGTGCGATTAAAACACTTTACGGTCGACTAATCTCTGCCATTGATTTCAAAACACGGACACTTGAGTACTTATGGGAAGTTGTGCAAAGAGGTTTCCCTCACATAATATAAACCCAAATCTTTCTCAGAAAACCTCATTCCACTCCTTCTTCTTCTCAGTTTCTTAAAAGATCAAAACTCTCAAAATCTTCAGAAATTATTTTCCAAAATCGATTGATTCTATTTTCACGTTTATTCAAACCTACGAATCAATATCTGGTAATTTTCTTTTAAGTACTGCATAGATTCACTCATAGTGGTTATTAGGTTTACAAATCATGCTGCTGTGTGTCTATAATTTATATCTGCATTGATCTATATGCTTATCTGCTTAATTCATACTTAGATTGTTGGTTTGACTGAGTTTATTGAAATAGTTTACTCAAACTAATATCAGTTTGCATATCATACAGAAATGACACATCTTATTGCATGAAAGGACCAAGGCAAAAAGGTCTGCAATTTCGCATCAATGAAGAAGGATATCATTGATGAGAAATATGTGGAATTTTCGGTCACCTCAGATCCTGAATCGTTGAAAATTCTGGAGTGCCTGCGAGCGTGTGGTCTTGAACAATACTGCCATAGACATCAGAGCGTAGTCCACACTCATGAAGCCCTAGAATTTCTGTATAATCTACAGAAGGATGAGGATATTGATGCTGATTTGATTTCTTCCGTTGGAGGATTGGAAGTAAGAGTCACGAATGATGATCTTCAGAGAATCTTTGGTCTTACTCGAGGAAGCATCAACCTAGAAACCTACACAACTGATGTAGGAGAGAAGGATTTTCTTGAAGCCGAGCTGTTGAGGCCAGCAAATAAGGATAATACACTGAATGTCAAAGCTCCTTACCTGAAGAGGAAATATCGCCTTCTCTTTGAGATTGTGCAGAAGGTGATTCTGTGCTCAACCTATAGTCTTGATGCTGTCACCTCTTATAAGATCAGTGTCATGACTGCAATCATCAAGAAAGCATCTGATATGGATTGGTTGGGTATGTTCAAGTCAAGACTGGGGAAAGACTCAGGGAAGTTCGATCTGAACGAGAGGAATGAAGTGTACTTATCCTCCAGATGCTCCTTCATGCACAAAGTATCAATCATTCCGTCAGACAAGCTGCCAAATAATTATGAATGGAATGAGAATGGTATGAAGGTGTATCAAGCAAAGCACAAGACCATCTTGGGCAAGAATGAGTCTCTGCCTGGCCAGTCTGATGAGGATTCTACTCCCTATGTGCCCAAACCAAAGGGAGAAAAGAAGGGAAAAGAAAAGGCAACTGAATCTTCGATACAATCAGAAGCGCAGTGAACGGCCATCCCAGAGAAAAGGTTGAAGAGGAAGGACCTGGCCAAGAAACCAGCTGCACAACAGAAACGTCAGAAGAGAATTACTTCTCCTCTAGAGACTGCTCCTAGTCCTGCTCAGCAAGTTCACAGAACGGAGGATCTGTTTCAGGTTGAATCAGAAAAGGAGATTGCAGTAAGTTCTGAGCACACTGCAAGTGGAGGTAGGGACGAGCAGATGCTCGAAGGAGAAGGAGAGAGAACTGTTATAGGAACTGAAGTGGAGCACTTTGAGGGAGAATCACCATCTGATTCTCTGCCTCTCACCAAAATCTTCCAGAAAGAAAGATCACCTACACCCACTTCCAAATCACCATCACCCTCTCCTAAAAAATCATTATCACCACCACCCTCTCCCCACAAAACATTCTCACCCTCACCCTCACCTGTCAGACCACCTCCTTCACCCAAATCTCCCACTCCCCCAACCATTGAACCTGTTCAGGAAACTGAACCCCCTCAACAAGTGGTAAAAGAACCTGAACCACATATATCCCCACCCCACTCCCAATCTCCAGAAAAGATACCAGAACCTGAGAGATCTGACAAACGTATGTCCATCTCTCACAATCCTTTCAACACCAGAACCGTGCTTGCTTCATCTGATTCAGAAAGCTCTATTATAAGAATCATGAAGCAACACATCAAGGAGTATCTGCTGGACCTGTGCCCTGAGTTGGATCAACACCCTGGCATCCAGCACCAGATAGAAGAGATTGTGTTCTGGAGAGATATAAGATTGAAGAGCATCGAGGAGTTTTTGATCCTCATGAAATCTCTGGGCTCTGACTTCTTTGTAGATCTGGAAATGCAGTGTTTGGAGAGTGTTGGGATTGATAGTGCTGTTGGGTTGGCCTCTGAAGATGATATCAGATGGTTAATTCATGATAGGTTTGGGATTGCTGATAATAAGGAGGAGACTGTACAGCCTCCTTCTCATACAAATCTTGAGGGAGTTGCCGATGAACCAAGAGTGGGTGCTGCAAATGAGACCCAGCTTGGCAAGGCATCAACATCTGACCAGACTGCTATGCTGAGCTCCGATACCCTAGATCTTAGTTCTGAGAAAATTCATGATGGGGTAAAGGCTGCCATTGAAGAGAAATTCACAGCTCTCACAGCAGATCTGATGAAGCGTTTTGAAGAAGAGCAAACGAAACTGGTTGACAGAGAACGGAGTCTCACAGTTGAGAAGCTCACACAGATGCATAATGCCATCCTTTCTGATGTGATGCAACTGGTTAATCCTCTTGCTGAGAAGCTCACTCTCCAGTCTGATAAACTCAAAGTTCAGACGAACATGCTCAATGAAACACAGATTCTACTGAAAAGTGTCTGGGCATCCCTGGAGAAGACTGACAACCACATGGATATGGGTTGGAAGCATTTTGTGGCTTCTACAGAACGTGCAAGGAAGGATATTGAATTTGCTCTTAGAAGATTTCTAGCTCCCGCACCTTCTGCAACCGCTCAGATCACTCCTCTTGCTGTTGAGGAACTCAGGGAGGAAATGACAAGGCAGTTTAATGCTCTGAATCACAGGCTGTCCAAACTTTTTGATGAAACCAAAAGGGGGAAGGATAAGAGAAAGAAGAAAAACAGACACAGATGGTAACCATTGCGTCTTTACCAGAAGCCACTGTATCTGACTTGCCTGAAGTCACTCCATCTACTGATCTTGTTGCTCCACCTAATGTTGCTGAACTAAAAGAGACTTTGGAGCAACTTAGCAAAGAGATCAAGGATCAAAGGAAGGAGATCACTGAGCAGAAGATTGCTCTTTCTGATATTACTGCCAGAGTGGATAGGATTGAAGACTTCTCTTCTTCTGTACAGCAAAGGATGGATTCTGATGATCAGGCCAAGAGCCTTGAACTTGCGAAGAAACTTGCAGAAGAAGATGAACCTGAGCAGACTCTAAAGAGAAAGAAAGGTAAGGGCAAGATGACAAATTCTACTGCTGAAGTTCAGAGACAAGGGCAATTATCCTCTACCAAAAGCCAGATGTCTCCTGAACAAATTCAAGAGCAAACCAGACAGAGAATAAAAGAGGCTGCCATTAAGAAACAGAAGTTGGCAGAAGCTAAGGGATTAAACATCACATACATTCGAAGGAATAGAAAGAAGGAAGCTGAAGCAGAGGATATTGCTTGGGAAGAGAAAGCCTTTCCGGCACCAGTTAAAGACATCCTCTGTGCCCGGCTAGATCTGCTTCCAGAATGGGATCAGATCAGAACATAATGGTTATGTGATGTACATCTTGGAGATAATTCCGATTCATCAAGACCAGGCGGAAAATAATGATGAATTCCGGAACTGGTTAGAAACGAAGCACCCAGACTTCTACCAGATTGTGATGAAGGAAGGGAAGATCATGTCACTGATACCTGAAGCTACTCCCTTCGAACAACTTCTTCCACCTATGCGTCCAGATAACAAGCTCGATACTCTCAAATTCAAGGATGCTTACTATGGATTTGCTGATAAAGGAGGGATTCATAGAAGAGAAGATCTGGACAAACTGGTGCAAAGGATGTACAAGATGTTTGGTATCCCCAAAGAACTTCAAAAGTTCAAATACTTCTGAAGAAGACAACTTGGAATCAGATGATAGGTACATTTTATGTAATTTGTAATTGTTGGTCCCGGTGGGAAAACCCATTTTGCGCGTGTGGAAGCAAAACAGTTCGTTTCTGTGCATATAAAACAGGGGTGAGGGCAGAGTGATCCAGATTTTTTTTGCTTTTAAGAACGATGTGTGTGTTTTGCTTATAAACGAATGCGTATGACAATATAAGAACATAAAGCAGTAAACAACACAACAATTTTATAGTGGTTCGGAGTCCAACTCCTACATCTTCTCTTCCCTTTTGTCAGGGGCACCTACTAAACCGACTGGACTTAGTTTAATGTGTTAGTCCAACACCCAACATATGTTTACCGAGTTCACACTCAAACGGGACTTATCACCCTCACGGGATTGCCTACCCTTCACTAGATGTTTACCTCAAACGGGACTTATCACCCTCACGGGATTGCCTACCCTCCCTTTCGGGATTGCTAGATGTTTACCGAGTTCACACTCACCTACAAACTTAATCGACTAATGGGTTTGGGTTTGATTGGTTTCCAACTAGGTTGAGATTTTCCCTTACATTTGTTTAGTCTCAATGCTAAGGATGGGAAAATCTCTCTAAGGTTAGGATATGGCATTTGTGCTTAGATCTAGGGTAGAACACTTTTGAATATATGCGTGTATTTCTTGCTCTGTGTTCTATGGTGGGAATGCTTGAATATAAGGCTCTTGGCTCTGTAGCATCTTTTGCATCTTCTCCACACCTGATAATGAAGAAAGAACTTGTATTTATAGTGTGGATTTGAATGTTACCGTTGGATGGAGTCACATTCAAATCCATACTATTCTAATAACTTTCTTCGCGACTTTTTCGGTGGTTGTCTTCCTCTCATTGGTCCACGTCAGCTGATTCTAACGGCTATGTTCCTCAGATTCCTCGCCTTGGAATCATTCGGGATTCTCTGAGTCTCGAGCCTCCGGTTTCTTCACGAGCCTTGATCCGATTCAAACGACTTCTCTTCTGCCGGACCTTATCGTCGGACATCTTGACACTCGGTGGCCCGAGTTCGATTCTCTGGTCAGAACATCCTAACCTTCAGTCGTCATTTTCGAGTAGCGATCATCGATGGCGTTCGATTCTCGATGAACATGACTTGGATGACTTCTCTTGATGACTTCTCATCGATCCGGTATCGCATTTACGGTTTTTTCGATATCGATTTCTTTTTGATCTCGTCGACTCACATGATCGATCGATATAGCATCAGTCGGCATATCGGTTTATCTGCATCAGTTAGTACATCGGGTTAGCATATTAGGTTAGCATATCAGTTTAGCACATCTGATCTCAATCACGTCTGATCTTGATCATCTGTTCATCTTTATATCTGATCTTGATCACGTCTGATCTCGATCAGTCTCATCTGCTCCTTTTCTAATCTGCAACCTTTTCTTCGATCTTACGGTCATCCGTCAGTCTTACGATCGGTCATCCGATCATTTGATCCGGTCTTACGATCAGTCCGCATTCGGTCATCGATCTTTTGACCTTCTGATTCTTCTGATTAGCTGGCTTAGTTTATATTTTCTTCTGATTTTTTTCTTGACAGACGGTTGACTCGAACTCTTCTTACTCATCCGATCTCGACGGTATTATCTCTGACTTTGCTCTCGATCTCGATCATCTTCGTGCGATTTAATTGAGTTCCCCCTCAATCTATTCTCTCGTTCCCCCTCAACTTGTTATCTGTAGATCAGCTTCAAAAACACAAGTTGATAATGTTTTGGCATAATTCATCAAAACTAAAATATCCCAACAGTAATGCTCACACCTATCTGAATTAAATATTCTATTTTTCTGATTCTAAGACAACATCTCATTGTCTTCTGAAGTGTGCATTGTTTTACATTATCTGCATTTCTATTTATGTTATCTGTTTTTCTGATTAAGTGTTTTGGTTCCATCAAAAAGGGGGAAATCGTTGGGAAATTTGTATTTAGTTTTGATGGAAGTTCCAAAATAGGTTGTAATAGGACCAACCAGATCTGTTAGCTGACTGATGATTTAGAATCAGATTAAGATGATGAGCTGAAATGTATAGATAGCTGACGTAAAAGATAGGTCACATATTGAGGGGGAACTCAATATGTATAGGTCAGATCAATTTATCGGATGACCGGATAAGGTCGATGATCGAAAGACTAAACAAGTCGAAGACAAGAAGAAGTCGATGATGATCGGAAGATCAAGACACCGAGACTCAAGAAACTTGAAGACTCGCAAGAAAAACACAAGACTCAAAGAAACAAACCTCTCGGTATGATCGTCATCAAGACACCGAGATTCGAGAGAAACTCAAGACTCAAGATGTCATGAAGACACTGAGACTCAGAGAAACCTGAAGATCAAAAGACTACCAGAAGATCAAGATCCAGACCAGAAGACCTACATCATCCGAGTCTGCACATTGTGCTAAGACAATCTGCATCAGAAGACTCTATCAGGTAGACTGATCAGTTATCTTATCAGGTCAGCTCACACCTGGTGTTAACCAAAATGTTACACCAGATCATACGAATCTTCTACAAGAAGAATGTCAAACTTTTGTTGGTAGAACAAACACTGAAGTGTTGTACCTGTGAAACCAATGAGAAAGCGACACGTGCGCAAAAAGGGCTGACAATGCAGGATTCGACGCTGCAGAGACAAACGGCTATAAAAGACAACTATTCACGCTTTCGGCCATGCCGTTATTAGAAGCACGTCACATCAAATCCTACAAACCTACCAAATATAGCCGAAAATTCAAATTGCTCTCCAACGGCTCTTTGATTTTGTGTTCTATAAATATGGGATTGCTCTTCAAAGTGAAGAAGACGGAAATTATCAAGAAGCTCAAACTATAGCAGAATTTCCGCACGAAGAACACAAAATTTGAAGAATATTTATAAGTGTTCATCCCATTGTTCTTAGCATAGAAATCCCATCCTCTAGCTTTTGGCTACATAAACACTAGGATAGATTTTCAGTTGAAACAACAACAAATCTTTACCCAAACTCAAAAGTTAGGTTAAGTTTGTTTTGCAAGATTTCAGACTAGGGTTTCTAGTTCTGATTTCTGGGATCGGTTGAGTGTGAACTCAGTAAATATATGTTGGGTGTTGGACTAACACATTAAACTAAGTCTAGTCGATTAAGTCGGTTTAGTTGGTGCCCCTTGTGATAGGGAAGAGTGGACGTACGAATGATTGTCTGAACCACTATAAAAATCTTGTGTGCATTTACTTGCTCTTTACTGCTTTACACTATTACACACAACCAGACTTAAAACTGCATACATATTCTGAGTTAATATCAGTCTGCACCAAGTAACTGATCTGATCAGTTTGACAGTTTAGTCAGCTGATTGAAAACTGACTTGAGAATCTGATTTGATAAAACTGGTTTTTCACACGGGTATTAACTAGCTTCCGCACAATCAGTTAAACTGACATATACCTAACTGATCTGCCCTCAGGCGCTCAGTAAGTTGAATATCAGTCCAAACTGATTCACTTGCATTCTGATCAGGCAAACTGCAATCACACCTGATCTGCACGAAAAAGTTTTCAGAAGTCTATTCACCCTTCCCCTCTAGACTTCTGCCCTCACGAAACCCGTTCGGGACCTACAAAATAGTCATTTTTTTTCCTTTTTTGTCGGATATGATATTTCAGAGTTTCATCTATGTACTATTGTGCAAGGGGATTATAATTACTTGTGCCATGAATATAGTAATATTAAATTTTATCCCTACAACTCTCAATTATATATATTATGACACTTGCATTATTTTTCTACCGATCATTTGCATAGAATATAGTGTTGAGCCTACTAAAATGAAAGATCATTGGAATTATCTACATTTTATTTGCTTTATAATTGAGAGTAGTCAAGAGATATGTAACTTTCCACAATATTTCATCATTTTCTTAATGGATTATGGGATATTCAATTATTTAAGAATTTATAAATATAATATTTACCTTTCAGAAGCAACTCATTATGCAATGTATTATTTTATGAAAATTGTATGTAGATTAATTCTTATAAAAAGAAGCTAATGATGATTATTGGTTGATTAAACAATGTTAGAATTAATTGTCATAGTTTAGATTGAATTGCTTTATTCTTTTAAACTTATAATATTAAATCTTATAAATTATTTTTATTAAAAAAAGATTTGTTCGATTATTGACTTTTCAGTGAATTAAAATGATATTTTACAATATAATAATAACTTTTTTGAGATTAATTATATGAAAGTTTAGGTTAATTTGTTATAATTTCATTATTTGTGCAAAAATTGTAGTTAGTATAATATAATGTGTATGATTTTCAACTTTTCCTTCATTTAATTATTTGATTAAAGGATGCCTTAATACTATTTTATACCAATTTTAGAGCACTAATTGTTTATATAAATTATTTTAAATTACTACATTGTCTATATTATATGATTGAGTTTTAAATTTTCTATTTTTTATGTTCATTTGTACTTTAAGAATTATAGAGTACATACTTAAAAGTTTGGTAATTCTTTTTTTTAAGCATCTGAAATTATTATCATTTATTTGACAATTAAAAGTAATTTCTTCTCATTAATGTATGATTTCCTATAAATACGATTATAGTTTAATTTTGTATAATTTTCGCCTTAATATGCTCTCATTATTATTTTTTTCATGTTTTAATGTTTACAATAATTACTTATTTTTATTATAGAAAATATAGTTCTATTCCTCCATGTGAGTAGTCTCAATCAGTTTAATGTGAATTGTTGTTTTAAAAATTGCCCTCAGTATAATACGAAATTTGTGTGTAGTGATTGAATTAATTGCTACAAATATGATGCACATTCTTAATCGTGTATATATATATATATATTATTTATTCATTATGCTTGATCATAGTAAAAGGTGATTGATAATTAAAAATGATTTTGACGCTACTTTTTAAATCATGTAAATCCTTAAGCGTGTAAAATAAAATCGCTACTTAAAATGTTTAATTTTGAGATTTTTATATCTCAATTTGATAGACATTAATAGACCTCCTAAATCTATTTATAACTACATAATAAACCTACAGATGTCAATGGCCCATAAAAGATCAAGTAATACTCTATAAACCATATAAAATTTTAATTCAATAAAATCACCATATGAAAGCATATCATTTAACACCATTTAATATGCCATAGATCACATAAAATTTAATTATACATATTAAAATAAGAAAAAAAAGTTTATTTTTAATTTTTAGCTACTAATTACTCCTAAATGATGGTCATGGAGACAAAATTTTATGCGGTACGTAAATTTGTCTTAATACTTTACAGATTTACACCAATTTAAGAGAAGTACACACATCTACATAAAATTGTTCAATTTTTAATTATTCAACATAAAAAAACACTTAAGACCAATATATGCTTTGACCTTTTATATTTAATATTAATGCATTTCCTTCTAGCACGACCTTCAATGTTTAGTGATATAAACCATACCAGATTAGCCGTTTAATTCAAGGATACATTTGTTATTTAAGTCATTTCTTTATTTATTGATATAATATGTACAACAATTTAGTAATATTATCTGCAATCTCTACTTTTCCTCGCTTCATGGGTTGTTTTGGCTCAAGTGTTTCAAGTTCGTCATTTGTCTCACTTTTTATAATTTTGTTGATGATCTTGAATTATCTCTCCATGTAATTTTTTTTCAATTTGTTCATTTGATTATGATATTTCCAGTTTATATGTTTATATTCATTTGTTGTTTTCGTCGAATTTGGGATTAAAGTTCTGCCGCGTTTAGGTTTTTATGTGCAGATTTTTATATTTCATCTAGATTTTATTGCGTTGGTGTTCTTCCCGATTTTGCTTAAGAGTGTTTCAAGGTCTTTTTACAGTTTTTGGTGATAGCCGCCAAATCTTTTGGAAGCATTGGTGTGGTTATTCTATTTTTTTGGTCAAGTTTGCTTGGGCAGCTATTTCATAATGCCATATTTTAATAGATCTTAGTTTCTTTAGCCCACTTGAAAAATTGTATAACAATTCAGTAATGTGAAATTGATTATTGTAATTTGTCATAAAATATCTTGGAGTGTAATACGTTTTGGAATACATATATATGAATTTTTTGGTTAGACAGGCGAGTAAGGAAGAAACATTATTTACACGTTTTGAGATATATTTTTTTTACCATTATAATAGCACTCTGATTATTGTGTCTCATATTTTTTTTTAAAAAATAATTTGTAGGCATATGTTGCTGAGTGGATTGTAAATTTTCAAGCTAAATAAGCGAGTTGAGAGGTAATTCATATGCCAATTCAAAGTAATTTCTTCTCATTAATGTATGATTTCCTATAAATACGATTATAATTTAGTTTTGTATAATTTTTGTCTTAATATGCTCTCATTATTAATTTTTTCATGTTTTAATGTTTACATTAATTATTTATTTTTATTATAGAAAATATAGTTCTATTCCTCCATGCGATTAGTCTCAATCAGTTAATGTGATTTGTTGTTTTAAAAATTGCTCTCAGTATAATAAGAAATTTGTATGTAGTGATTGAATAAATTGCTACAAATATAATGCACGTTCTTAATCTTAGATATATATATGTATATATTATTTATTCATTATGCTTAATCATAGTAAAAGGTGTTGATAATTAAAAATAATTTTACGCTACTTTTTAAATCGTGTATATCCTTAAGCGTGTAAAAAAATACGCTACTTAAAATATTTAATTTTGGTATTTTTATATTTCATTTTAATAGATATTAATAGACCTCCTGAATCTATTTATAACTACATAATACACCTACGGATGTCAATGACCCATAAAAGACCATGTAATATTTTATAAACCATATAAAATTTTAATTCAATAAAATCACCCTATGAAAGCATATCATTTAAACACCATGTAATATGCCATAAATAACATAAAATTTAATTCTATATATTAAAATAAGAAAAAAAGGTTTATTTTTAATTTTTAGCCACTAATTACTCCTAAATAATGGTTATGTAGACAAAATTTTATGCGGTAAATTTGTCTTAATACTTTAATGATTTACACCAATTTAAGAGAAGTACACACATCTACACAAAATTGTTCAATTTTTAATTATTCAACATAACAAAACAGTTAAGAGCAGTATATGCTTTGACCTTTTATATTTAATATTAATGCATTTCCTTCTAGCACGACATTCAATGTTTAGTGATATAAACCGCACACCAGATTAGCCGTTTAACTCAAGAATACATTTGTTATTTAATTCATTTCTTTATTTATTTATATAATATGTACAATAATTTAGTGATATAATCTGTAATCTCTATTTTTCCTCGCTCGCCGGTCGCTCGAGCTCCGTGTTTCAAGTGCGCCAACTGTCTCACTCTTTATAATTTTGCTGATGATCTTGAATTATCTCTCCATGTAATTTTCTCTCAATTTGTTCATTTGATTATGATATATCCAGTTTATATTCATTTGTTGTTTTATCGTCGAATTTGGGATTAAAGTTCTGCCGCGTTTAGATATTTCTGTGCAGATTTTTATATTTGCTCTAGATTCTATTGCGTTGGCGTTCTTCCCGATTTTGCTTAAGAGTGTTACAATGTCTTTTTACAGTTTCCAGCGACAGTCGCCAAATCTTTTGGAAGCATTGATGTGGTTATTTTAATTTTTTGGGTCAAGTTTGCTTGGGCCGCTACTTCATAATGTCATATTTTAATATATCTTAATTTTTTCAGCCCACTTGAAAAATTATAATACAATTTAGTAATGTGAAACTTATAAATTGTAATTTATCGTATCTGTTTTGTCGTAAAATATCTTGGAGTGTAATGCGCTAATTTGGAATACATATATATGAATTTTTTGGTTAGACAGACGAGTAAGGAAGAAAAATTATTTACAAGTTTTGAGATTTTTTTTTTTTTTACCATTGTAATAGTTTTCTGATTATTGTGTTTCATATTTTTTATTATAATTTGTAGGCATATGTTGCTGAGTGGATTTTAAATTTTCAAGCTAAATGAGTGAGTTGACCTCTCAATTAATATCTTATACATTAGATATTTTTAATAGCATATACCTTTCAATTAAGATGATTTATTTTATAACAATTAAGTTTTATTTTATTATTAATTATCGTAAAATTATGTAGCAAGTGTTCATAGAGTTTTTATTTTATGATTTAATATATAATTCGTGTAATATAATACATAAATAATATATTCAACATAATAAAATAAATTTTAATAATGTTAATATAACAAGTGTTGAACCAATATGATATACAATTGCATATACATTAAGTTTATAAATTAGAATAAGAAATATAATTATATTGCACTTAAAAAATGGCAAAAAATGTTTTTTTTCCTTTAATTTTCATTAATTTTGATTTTAGTACGCTATTTTTTTTCAATTTTAGAAATAGACCCTTAAGTTTATCAAATTCAATCGATATCAAACTAACTAAAATAGATTTAACAAATTTAAATTTTTTTCATCCTTAATTTTAATTGGATAAAATGATAAAAAAATATGAATTTGACCCTTAATTTTTGTCCTTATTTTTCATTTTCACTTATATTTTTATTTGTTTTCCTGAATTCAATATTGTATGACAATAATTACATTTTCCTATAAATTGAGATTAATATTCAGGATTATAATAATCATAATTTTTTTTTTTTTTTTTTTTTTTGCCCTTTTTTTGGATTACCAAAGAAAGACATTTTATGCACAATATTTTAGTCAAGTGCAAGTTCTTTGTGATAAGATGTCTATCTGAGACTTAAAAAAAAGGCTCAATCTGATTTTAGGTACTCAATGATGATTACTTTGGTTATGTCATGAAAAATGTTCATATTGTTTACCTTATTGAGTCTTCACATAAACATACTTTATAAAATTTAAAATTGACAAGTTTTCGGATCAATCATGATGGTAGATATGAACAACACAAAAAATTCATATAGTTATTTATATTTTAAATATGCCTCTAAGATAAACATGAGACTTCTACATCTTGCAATTCATGACACTTAATTTTAACTCTTATTGTTGAACAACCAAATATCGTAAAAGTTTCGACGAATCTATTTACAAGCTTTTTTAAAAGACAACGACGAAACTTGAGGTTTTTACTGGACAATGAAATGATTTAAATTGTGTCAAATTTGAGAATCGATACACTTAATTTCATCTTTGTACGTTTCTTTCTAATTTTTGTACTCATGCATGTGTCTATGTGTATTTTCAATTTTTGTACTCATGCATGTGTCTATTTGTGTACTCATGAATGTGTTTTCAATTTTGTGATTTATTTGCCGCATGGATAGGGAGATTTTGGTCCTTTAGATACTAAAAAAATATTTAAGTGGCACTGGTTTGTTGTGCCCATAAAAAAGAGGCAATTGCACAATATGATCTCCGAAATGGATGTTGATTGGTGAATTCGCAAGAGAACCCAACCATTTACTAATTTTTAATTTGAAAGTATAATGAAGTATCATTTCGGTTTTTCGAAATTGACGCTCTTTTTTGTATAGTTAAGCTTATCAGCATATGCAATTTTTTATGTATACCTATTCTCTTTCATAACTTGGTAATTAATAAGTTTTACAATAAAATTTTCCAATTATCACAATAACCACTAAATAGTTTTGATTTACAAGACTTTTTATCTTTCAAATCTCTGAAATGATTTCCTCTTTTTGAAATAATGTTTGCTCAGTATTTTCTAAACTCTCTAATTAAAGTGGAAATAAGTCGATGAATAAATTTTAATGTTCATAATTAATTGTGTATTTCTAAAATTGGTATTGTTTGATAGTATTAAATTATATTTCATGTGCGTGGCTACAAAGGAAATAATTACACAAGGGAATCAAGATCTCGAACATCTTCAAATTCAAGATGTATGATGCCACATTATATTTTCTTGAATTTTATGAAAAAGATATTCTGAATAATTCTATCTTTAGATGGTGTCCTATTAGGATGTGGCTTTAGTTTTCTCAAATTGAGTGTCAAATGCAATCACCTATTTAAGAAAATTTAGAATCAGAAAATCCTCACAGTGAGCTTGAAGAATCAGCGTGTGAACATTTTTTTACAAAAATGGCAACATTGTTGGTGAAGTTGTCCTTATTAACGAAATAATTAGTTCAAGGATCCTTGATTTTACAAATAAAATATTACTATTGCTAACTTTCCTGTTTTTTGTACAATGTTGAGGGGTTCATTTATTTTATATTTTCATGAAAATAATAGTGAAATGAAAAATATTTCATTTATAACCTGATAAACATTAAATTATAGGAAAAATGGAACGAATAATTTGTGGATGTGACCAAATTAATAAATTGGATTATCCATCAGCTCTTTTCAATTGCAGATCCATTATAAATTCCAGTTTCACATTTCTCATGTTCTTCTTTGTGAATGATTTCAATTGTCTTCTTTTCTATTTATGAATTGTGTATATTTTATTTTGTTTTGAAGGTTAGATGAATGTACTAAATAGATGATTTTTTCCTCCTAATATCAACTTTGTTATGCATTTATATTCATTTTTGTTGCATTCATCCTAAAAGGTGATATCCACGCTCAATCTGATTTTCTTTTTCTAATTTTAAAAAATATTTGATTGTAAGGCTATGACTTCAAAATTATTAACATTCATTTTACCATTTTGTTTTCCCCTAAAATGTTTTCTCTCTGCCTTTGTTTTAGGCTACGGCTCATAATATTTTTTCTTTTCGAACTCTAGCATTTCTCTCTTCGCCAAAAACTCTTCTTCTTCCACCTACCAATATTTATATTAGTTCAATTTATTTTGTAGGTCAGTGTTGCAAGTTAACAAACAGGTAAAAAATATTTTAATTCATATGGTTCTCGGGAATTCTCGAGGTTTTAAATTTGTTTTGAAGTTTAATCAGTGTAATTTGTAATGTGTTTACCTATGGCGGGTTTTCACCAATATTCCACTTTGTGATATGTTGAATTTTTTAAATATTGAATTGGTTTGCTATAAAGAATTTCAGTTATGTAATTTAGCATGTGAATATTTTTTAAGATTGCAGTCTCTTATTTCTTTATTCCAAACTTATGTGCTACAAGATGAGTGAACCTTCTTACTATCGATTTTTTTTTTGCCTTGTGTCGCGAGTCGTTTTTATATGGATATTATTATGTGGCTAATTTGGTAACAACTCACAAACAAAACATGCACGTGTAAAATAAACTGTAAATAAGATGAATTTGTTGACCCAGTTTGTCAAGAAATGACTACTCTGGGGGCATACCAAGCCAGGGATGTGGTACTGCGAGTTTTACACGTACAATATTTGATACATCTCATGAAGATGAATCGTTATGGATGAAGATGGTTTGGAAAGTTGGTATATTAGGGTTTCCGTGTGCATGGATGATCTCTCGAATTTTTTGTGAGCCTTCCCCTCTGGGAAATTTCTGAACCTTTATCTTGTTCTTTTTCTTCTATTATAGTAATTCGACAAGCATGAGCTGGAGACTTCGGGCCATGCAAGATCTCATGTAAGGCTGCCATGTTTCCTTCTTCGTCTTCTAGATTGAATTTTGCTTTTGCTTGTCTGTATGGCACTCTTTTGATCATCTAAATCAATCTTTTGCTCGGTTGTGCGCTTTGTTCGCCCCCTTAAACCATGTCAGTTTTATGCCGGAATATTATCCTTATTATGCATATTTGAGTTCCTCAGAATTGTCTGAGTCTTCAGGATGTTTGAGCCCTCAGGATGTCTGAGCACCGAGCATGCTGACCCCTCAGATTTGTTTGAGTTTTCAGGATGTTTGAGTCCTCAGGATGTCTGAGCACCGAGCATGCTGACCCCGTTCTCAGGTTATCTGAACCTTGGGATGTCCACACCGCATTAATCCCCATTATCGTCCCCTGGGATGTTTGTGTTGAGGATTATCTTTGAAAAAGATGTTTGAGCCCTCGGGATGTTCTTGAAATAAATTGTTTATCGATGCTTTAAATATGATTGAATGTTATATATATTTCTTGCCCTTCAATAATTTGTTACCTTTGTAGTTAATTTAGTGATACCCGATCACGAAGTTTTAACATCCTTGTAACTATAAGGATATGGAAATGAACAACCATCGCGGTTGAGCATCTTGGTTTGTCTTGACCAAGAGATTACACTAGTGCATGGTGATCTTATTGAATAGGACCCTCTGGGAGGACCCCCTCGGGATAATCGCTCGATCATTTAAATTTTAATTTACTTCAATCGATTTATCTTGGGAAATATTATTGATCTGTGATTGTCCTCGAGACTTGTTAAATGGCCTCGGACTTTCGCGAGCCCTCGAGTTTGTCTTGAGTCCTCGGATCCCTCTTGATCAATTAAGGAAGCTATTTTCGAACCGAATTAGCATTTGATTCCTTCCTTCCTGATTTCACTGGCGAGTATGTTCGTATGATTATTTTAATAAATATTACACGTGTCTCTCTTACGTGTTCGATTAATACTGATTAATTATATCGAACACAACACCTTGAATGTAAGCTTTTTAAAAAATAAGACTGTAAATTTCATTTCACGATCTCCTTTAAATTATGTCTTGAATGTAGTGCAAAAATTTCCCATGATTTTCTTAAATTGGTGCTATATTCAATTTACAATTTTTACTAATTTATTTTTCATTTTTGTTTCAATAGTTCTGTGATAATATGTTTGTGATGTCCCATTGATCCATTGAATTGTTTCTTACTGTCATATATTAACTCTCTTTGTGAGATTTAGCTATGGTCGATTAAAGTGGTTTAAAATATTAACTTTAGCACAAAATTTCTACTTTTAGTCTGTCAATTCTTTTTAAATAACATTTTTATTTTTTATTGAATTTGTTATTATTTGAATTAATAGTTAACTTATTAATTATGTAGATTCTATAGGCAAGTAGAGTAGGCAATAATTTTTTATTACATGTACATATATTTTATTTGTGATATGCACATTGAAAATTTGGCATGCATATAAACTTATGAGGACAAGAATATGCACACGACTAATATAATTTGAGCCATCTATTTCATCTCATTTTGTATTTGTTGGTCCCGGTGAAGAATAAGCCGAGTCTTACACGTATGGGGGCGGGCCGAATACACGTGTTCGGGCGGTTTAAAACTTTTTCTTCTTGCGAGGTCGGGCGAGCTTGGGTCGAGGACTGCCGAATCCTGCCGAAGATTAGGTTACGAGCCTGCCAGGCGGTGCCGAGATCGCTCCGAGTCAAAGTCTCTTGAGGCGTGGCGATCTGAGATTGACAAGTGGGAGAAATTCGAGGCGTGTTTCTTCAAGATCAAGTCAGATACCATGACAATTGGATAATCCCAATTTTTTACCGAGTCCTAATGCGAAATGTGTTTGCATTAAGTGAGAGATCCAACTTCAAAATTACTAGTTGCTTGGATCGGATAACTAATTAATTTTGACCTCCATTTATTTATTTATTTGTGAATTCTTTTGGAATCCTCGGAAGAGTGATTGTGGGTTATTTTGATAAATATCCGTTCTAGCTACTTATTTAATCATGGTTATTACTTAGGTATAAAATTGAATGGTATACTTCCCGTCCTGTCAATTTTATATTGGTCAAGTGGAACCAACTTAAGATTATACTCGTTTTAAGCTTTTTTAAATAAACCTTCCCTTAATTGAAATAGTGATTTTTAGGAATGTGATCGAACCTTGATTCACTTATGCAACTTGTTTATTGATTCCAACCTAATATCGTCAATACAATATGTATGGAAAAGTATGCTTTCAAAACAAGTTAATGCAAAACACGCGGGACTTAAGATCACCTTCTTGAGATAAGGAAAAATGCCATAAAATAGAACCAACAAAATTATTATAGTGGATCCGGAGACTCGATGAATTTGGAGACTCAAGCTCCTAAACTCAAGCTTTGAAGGCAAGTGGTCACTCTCCCCGACTCTTGAAACTTTCACTATCAACTGTGTCGAGCTTTCCGATCCAAAGAGGAAGATGAAAGCTGCGAGAAAGGACAATGGAGGTCTTGGCCCGCTCCAACCCCAAACCTCGTTGTTGAAACTTGTTTACTTACTTCAACTCGAGATCCACTAATCATCATGAGTTTTCCGGCAACATAGTGGGAGTACTCCTCGTAGTTTACTTACTCAACCCGACCTTGAGCTTTACGACTTACCTCCGTAGTTTTCTTGATTACTCAATCACACACAAAGCTTTGAAGACTACCTTTGTGTTCCCGATTTTAGGCTTACTAACTTCTCCTCTAGAGTTTTTAAATAAGACTACTCATTTTTGAAATGTGAGTTTACTAACTCTTTACAACTCTTTCTCACCAACAAACACACTCCAACTACCTTCTCAAGGGTTTGGGGTTTCTCGTCTCCATGGTTTTTCAACTAGGATGAGATATCCTTTACAATGAAGCACAATGCAAAAAGGGGTTAGGATATCTCGACTAAGCTTTGATAAATCTTATCAAGCTTTAAGGCTTAGTATAGTGAGCTCTCTTCAATATCGTCATGGAAGCACTTGGGAAATTCTAAGTTTTTTAAAAGTGCTTTAACTTTTACAAGAATAAGTTTGAGCTCTTGAGCTCTGATGAATGGAGTTTAGATGAGAATATAAATTTCCCGTAACCTTATCAATGTAGAGGGTCACCAAAATTTATAGGCATACACCAAGGTCACATCACTTTTGAAAAAACATCCGTTGGAGAGATAGCTTCGTGAGTTCCCTCTTTGTGGTGTGTGAAACCAAACGGCTATATTTAGGGTTTGAAACTCCCTAACACGTTTTTAGGTAATAGGACTTTTCATGTGGCCGATCTTCACTTTTTGACAAAACAAAGAATGAAAAGCGATATGGGTTCTATTTTTGTACATCCGACATCTTTTTTCAAACCCATTGGATGAAAGTGGGTGACACATCCTTTAAAGCAAGACTATTGGCGAAAAGGTTATCGGATATGGTTATGAGAAACTTTTTGCAGTAGCCATGTCGTCTTCTTTATCGATTGTTGCTTTTTGACTTTTGTCTCCGAGATTAAAGGTAAAGACACCTTCACCTAGTTTGTAAAGCGGCTCTTTTGGTTACAAACTTTGATCATATTAGTTTGATATAACCTTAACAACACTTTTGACTTAGTTCCTTTTTCTTAGAATGCATTTGAATGTCTTGGCAATATCTAACTTCTTAAGGAATCGGATCTTCAAGATGGTCGGGTTATTGCATCCTTTAGATAGATATTATCGAAACCCTCCATCTATCGGAAAATTTCCCTAAGACGGGGTGAAAAAGGAGTTTATTCTTGAGCATTGATTACATTCTGTATGCATTCTTTATATGCGAGTCTTATGCTTTGTAATGGTAGCAAGATATCGAGCCTTGAAAAAACATTTGTTGATCTTCGATTCTTGATCTTACATGGACTTATTTCCAATCAGTTTAGTTCTTATCTTGCCTCGAAGTCTTTCCATTTGGGAAGTCTTCAAATGAGAGTCTGCATCAACGACTCAACCATGGGACTTGAGGTCTTGTGAGCGATGAATCTTTGTATTTTATCTTGGTGTTACCTAGATGTCTTTGAGTCTTCCACGTCAAACAAACACATTAAAAGAAAGACATCTTATACGATTAAGAGAGGAGATCAGATGTGGCAAAAGATAGCGTCTTTAGTATCCATTCGGTTTACATCCACGAAACATGTGAGTGGAATACTGTCAAGAACCGTTGCCAATCGCATAAGTGGGAGAAATTATTAGTTCTCGAGTCTTAGATGTCACCTATCCTAAACTATATCTTTGGTATAACTTGTTGGGGATATACATTTTATAATCGGATAACATCCAAATAATATGCTTTAAATATGATTGAATAAAATATTTCTTATAATCTGACTCAACTATCAAGATCATTACGAACATGTCATACTTAGGGGTTTTGGGATCTTAATCAAAATCATATATCTTTATTAAATTCATCTCCCAACAATTTCCCCTTTTTGATGATGCCAAAACCTATCTTGTTACAAAACATATAACCTATCACTCGAGAGGTTTTTATCTTGGGAAATATTATTGGTTTATCCTATTACAAGATTGGTTGTCTCCCAACATTTTCTTAAATCGAGAATCTCCCAACAATTTCGAGTTTCTCAACAGTTTAATCATTCAAAGAATTTCTTGAAACACGAATGAATCTCTTTAAATAGTTCATTACCAAATACTTAAACAATTTTTCAAATTTGTGGACAATTTCCCCCATATCATCATACATTCCAATAATCATATCAAAATAAAAGACATGTAAATAAGATAATGAGATATTATCTTTTTTTGAGCATAATCATAAATCTTCATTGATGATGAGTATACCATTTACTGATTACAATGAGTTTATCAAAATCAAAATCAAAAAAACAAAAATTTAAAGATTACATAATCTTACTCAAGAAGTCTTTAGTCTTGATCTTGATTTGGCTCTTGTGTCTTATATTCAAGCTTTCTTGATTTGCTTCATTCTCAACTTCATCTCCTAAAATAGGGGATGATTAGTTCATTCCTCCATGATCGAACATTCCAAGAATTTATTTTTCTTCAAATAATCATTTCTTTCCTTGATGATGTCTTGGGACTATTTCTTAGTTAGACCCAACCCGACCCCTCTAGATTCTTGAGCAATCTCTTTAGTAATGGTTGCCTTCTTTCATTCATGCTAAGCCATTATCAAGTCTTGGAGGAGGATAGGAATATGGACCAGGGCTACTATCTCATACCTCTCCTTCATCCGCAAGGTTAATCGACTCTGTAGATACTTTGGATAGAAGGTAAGGAGATACTCAATGAATGCTTCATTACAACGATGAATAGCTTTTTAAAAAATAAGAGCCTTCCCTCTCCATTCCCTTTTAGAACATCATAATTGAACGCTATATTCTCTTGACTTTTTCTTCCACATATCGTTGAGTTTAAATGGGCATCCATTTATCAATTGTTTTTGGGCCACTTTAAGCGCTTTTGATGTTCCTTTCCTCTGGTTTAAAAAGCTTAAAATATTAACAAAAAATTTCTTTTAGTCCCGAAATAACATTTCGCATTGAATTTGTGCTGCTTTAACTTATTAATTATGTAGATTCTATAGGCAAGTAGAGTAAGCAATAAGATTACATGTACCTATATTTTATTTGTGATATGCATCACGAAAATTTGGCATGCTCCCAAGAATAGATCGAGGCGTTTCATCTATTTCATCTCATTTTGTATTTGTTCCATTTGGGGGAATACACGTGTCTTGAGCATTTTCTAAGTTATTGAAGACTTTCATCCGAGGTTGAGACTCAGATTCTTCTTTCTCTTCATCATCCGAGTGTCGAATCGACTTTAACTAACTTCTTGCTGAATTGGCTTTCATTTGATAACTATCTGAGCCTCGATTAATTCTTGACGCTTATACTTTTCTTTAAAAAACCTTCCCTTAATTGAACAACGCCCAAGGCTTTCACTTTCAACCTCAATGGATTGATTCCAAAGAAAAGTATGCTTTCAAAACAAGTTAATGCAGCTTGTTCCAAAGGAAAGCAAAAAAGAACACGGCAATTATAGTGGTTTACTCTAGCACAACTTCTCTCTTGCAACATCAAGCATGGTTTGCTCGAAACTCGAGTGTAGTTCTCCTCTAGAGTTTTTCGACTACTCCGAAGTTTACTAACTTTTCCACCAAAAACAAACTTTAACTTCTTTCGAAGTTTCCTTTACAATTCTTTAAAGGCTTTATCTCGCTAAATTATACATTTCTTAGTATAGTGATCTCTTTTTAGCCTTCTTCTAAGTCCAAGAATAAGTTTGAGCTCTTGAGTTGCCAAATTTCCGTGAACTTTTATAGGCATACAGATCTTTTGAAAACTATCCGTTGGAGAGATAGTAACTTTTCCCCTATTTAGGGTTTGAAACTCCTAACACGTTTTTAGTAATTTGGAAGAAGTTTAGAGAGTTGTTTTCGTTTTTGGTCCCGACATCTTTTTTCGTCCATGTGATATTGCTCTTTTGCTCGCTTAAAGGTAGACACCTTCAACGGCTCTCTCTTACAAACTCTTTGATATAACCTCGATCTTGTTCTTCTTCCATCTTCTCGCCTCCTTAGATGGTTCTTGGCCACGAAAATTCTTTTATCTTGAGATAAGTGGGCAAAGCTGGCCGATAGTGCTTCTTTGAACATCTTTGTCATCTTGGTCATGAATCTTTGTAGTTTAGCATTGAGCTCATTTCCTCAACAGCCGAGACTTTTCATCCAAGACCTCATTCTTTTTTTCTCCGATTTCACCTCTAGGAAATCGAGAACTCTCTCACAGTGTTTACCTCTTCATTCATCATACTTAATCTTAATCAAAATCATTTTATTAAATTCACTCCCTCAATATCCCCTTCTCTTGTTCACATATAACCTTTTTATCTTCCATGGAGGTCATTTTCTTAAATCGGGTGGTCTCCCAGTGTTTTGAATTTGCACCCTTAATCAAGAGTGAATCTAAATACTTCATTCCATCTTTTTTCAGCTTGATTGGCCAACGTCTCTTCCATCCGAAAAAGCAATTTTGATCATCATTGGCTCAACCTTCTCAAGTTTTTTCCATCAAGGAATGAATCAAAATCAATCTCGTGAATCTTTAGTCTTGACCTCCTCTTGTGTTGTCTTGATCATCTCAACTTCATCGGTATGCCTTCGAAGCTTTGTCATTTCTTTTTCGAGCTCCGGTCTCCAATCCCAAGCCTCGATGGTCTTTCATTCGAAGATTAATTCTTGAGTTAAAGATAGGACTTTCATTAACTTTGGCATAATTGTTAATAGTGCCAAAAGGTTGGATACAAGGTGAAGTTCTAACCGATTTTGAGGTTGACCAATTTGAACCGGAAGTTGATCGGCTGACGAAGTCTCCTTTTCCATCCGAGTTTACTGGGCTCAACATCTCCCCACTTATCAACGTAGGGCCACTGGTCCCCCCATCTCCATCTTTAGATTTGTCTCCTTTACGATTCTGCTCACAGAGACCAACTACATTTGCTCTCCTTTCAGAGCATTTCTAGTACTTTCTTCGAGGTTAAGAACTAGCTCATCAAAATCGGAGTTTTTCATCCGTGAGCTTTGTCCTCCTGAACCCAACTTTTGCTCTAGCAGAAGTCTCTTGCAACATCAAGCATGGTTTTGCGGGGAAGGTTGTCTCCTCATTCCACCCGGTCTTCCCTCTCTTGTTTAAAATTCTTTTAAGGCTTTGGCTAAATATCAAGCATCTTTTTAGGAAGAGTCCAAAGATTGAGGATGAATTTACGAGATCTTGATTCCTCCCCCTTCTTAATCCCAAGAAAACATCTTCCATGCGGATCGCATGAATCTCTCGCCTTTGAGCTTCGGCCTCGGGTGCTTCTTTGAACATCTTTGTCATCTTGGTCATGAGCATTGAGCTCATTTCCTCCTTGGCCGACTTTATCGGCACCTCATTCTTTTACGCGGTTTCACCTCTAAAATCGAGAACTCTCACCCACCTGTTTTTAGCCCCAGAATCAAAATTCATCTCAGAAAATTTTTCTCCAAGAATGAACCGTTTTTAATTTCACTAACCTTTGCTCCTCCATCTTTTGCCTTTGTCTTTTGACTTCTCCCTTCTTCCATCTTGGGCTCTCAAGTTTTTTTCCATCAAAGAATGAGATCAATCTTGAAACATCTTGCTCTAAGGGATCAAGAAGTAGATCACTCCGATCTCCAGGAGCCTCGATCTCAACAAGAAAGATAGGACTTTCGCTTAATATGTGCAAAATTACTGAAAGAGTTCTAACTGAGCCTTAGCGAAGTCTCCTTTTCCATCTCGAGTTTGTCAACATCTCCTCCTCGGTTTCTCCATCTTTTTTTTGATTTGTCTCCATGAGGGTTACGAGGCTTTCCGATGACTTCTTTCCCCGAGTTGACATATCCTCGGTTGTCTCCTCAATCCACGAGTCCTTCGTCTAATATCAAGCATCTCGGGAAGAGTCGATTGAGGATGAATCATCTTCCTTAATTGACTTGCGGTCGAGCTCTTCTTTATCGCGAGCTTTGCGCCTTCTTGACTTCTCCCTTCTTCCATCTTGGGGCTCTCTGGTTCGGTTGAAACATACCTCTAAGGGAGGTCTCAACAAGAGCTCCTTTAAAAATTTCTTGAGAAATTTTATCTGAGTTGACATCCCGAATCTGCGATGTCTCGAAATCTTGATTGCACCTCGAGAAGACACCTCTCAGCTCCTTTCCGATCCACCTCGGAGTCCTCGTCCTCCTCGAGATAACCTGAGCCAACACTTGTAATGGTGAACTCTGAGTGGTTTGGCGCTCCGGTTGAATCTCATCATAATCACTTTCATCTTCATCGGTGAGAACCACCAATCTTCTGCGTTTTGGAGCAAGATCCTTCAGTTTCAACATCTTTGCTCCCTGCTCCATCTTTGCCTCCAACAAAACCTTCCCCGGTTTGTTGAGTCTCTTTTCGGCCATAATCGGTGATTCAACCTTCTTTTCTCTCTTCCCCCGATGACCTGCTTCTTTGCGAAAGAATGGGTTTAAAGAGAATTTTGGACTTAGGGAATGGGGTCGAATTGGCGAAGATATCCTCATCCTCTCTGCACATCTCCAAAATGTAAGCAATTTTGGTGGCATGGTGGATCTTGCCTTTTATTGAGATCGCCCCGTCAACCTTCTTCAAAATTTTGGTCTGTTCACTCACTGTCTGAATCAGAAATTTTAGCCAATTGAAGTCGGTGGTGGGTGAGGTCTCTATCACCGCCATCGATCCGAGCTTGGTCTTGATCCGCTCAAAACTCCCAAGAAGACTCATGATGCATTTACTCACAATATCCATCAATACACGATATTGTGGCTTTAAGTGCCTCTTATGCAATGTCGCCTCAAACTTAACAGGATTCTCAGCAATCCTATCTAAGTATTCCTGCTCTCTACCCGACATATACATCGTAGGATCCTCTCCTCTATCACAGAGCTCAAAAACAAAGATTCAGATTTTTTTGGGGTTATGTACAAATCCTTTCAAAATTGGCGTATTTGGACGAATGCTCTAAGTGTGATACAATGTCGAAGAATGCATCTGATCCTCTTCATCTACCTTCAAGTTATAGATGAATTCGATTACCTCTTTCGCAAACTCTGTCCGGTCGGGTTTTGCGATTAGTTGGGTGAGTTTAGCCAGTCGAATCATATGCAGAGCCTCCTCTTCTGGCTTTGAGTTGGTTGTGCTTTCGAGTGAAACAACGAACTCGTACCACGGCTTGTTGGTTTTGGCTAATCTGTCGAACAAGGTTGGAGCCATTTTAGAGATTGATTTGAGAAGTGAAGCTTTAGGGTTTAGGAATTTCTGGGCAAGGGTATTTATTTGCAGAGGATTTGGAACGAAGGGTTTAATAAAATTTTGTCTTGAAAGGCTTCTTAGGGTATATATAGCTTTGAGATCGTGGGGAATCATGTTGGTTAGGTGAAAAACAACGGTTGAGATTAATCTCCGATTAATCGGGTATATGAACCGACGATCTCTGAAAAGTAAGCCGCCAAAACATCCTCATTGGTCATTAATGTAGCGAACATTAAATGACTTGTTGACCTTCTTCGGAATTTAAAACGATCCCGAACAAAAACATTCCTCAAGTGTTTTGTATTTATTGCGAATGATTTCTGAGCTTCACTTAAGCAATAAATGAGTTTCATGAGTCATTACTTCTTCAGACTAATTTTCCTCTATCAGTCTTACTGAGTACTGACCTTGATAAAATGTCCGTAAAAATCTGAGTACTGAAATGGTTCTGTTTGCTCTGAGTACTGACCTTCAGTAAATCTGAGTTTCCCGAGACTCAGTTCAGTATTTCCATTTTATCCTAAGCTTCTCAGTAGAATCTGAGAAAACTTCATGCTTCTGAAAACCTTCAATTTTTCAGATTTTTCTATACACCGTTCTAACATCCCTAATTCAACCGAAAGTTCACGAAATCTTGATTCAACCAAAGGTTTAGTCAAGATATCGACTCTCTTATCGGTATGAATTTTCTCCATCCTTATGTCCTTCTTCTCGACATGATCTCTCGATGAAGTGATGTCGATATCCACATGCTTGCATCTCGGTGTGCAATAATGGGATTTTGTGAAATAGCAATGACACTATTATTGTCACAAAATATTGGTACTTCATTGGCTACAACTTTATAATCCCTTAATTGTTGTCCGAGCCAAAGAATCGAAAGCACAAAGACTTCTCCTCGACCATATATTCAACTTCAAGAGTACTTGTTGCTATCGAGGTCCTGCTTTTTACTTCCTAGAAATTGACAAGTTCCCGAGGTGGACTTCACATCAATTTCTGCAACCTCCATAATCGAAGATCCGAGTAACCACTTAACTCAAGGTTATCATCACCGGATACCATAATCCTCTATTCATCGCGCCTTTAAGATACTTCAAGATCTTTTTGGCGCCCTCCATGTGACTAGCCTTAGGATTAGCTTTTGGTATCTTGCACATATCCCAACAAAGAAATGTTATATCCGCCTATTTGCTTTGAGATAGAGCAATGATCCAATGATTCCTCTATAATCGGTATGGCTCACCGATTTGCCTTCGAAATCGAGGATCCATCTTGTAGTTAGTATTCATGGGAATCCTAACTGTTTGCAATTTCAGACACCATATTTAAAGAATCGGATCTCTCGTGTATTTTGCACGGTTGATGAATATTCCTTCCTTTGATTGTTTCACTTGAAGACCTAGAAAGAAATTCATCTCTCCCATCATTGACATCTCAAATTTGCCTTTCATCATGTTGAAAACTTTTCACACAAATTGATGGTTTGAGATCCAAAAATGATGACATCAACATATATCCGAACCAAGAAGATATCTTCCCCATCTTCTATCCCGAGCGAGTTCTATCAATAGTCCTTTGACAAAACCATGGTCAATAAGAAACCGAGAAAAGAGTATCATACCATGCTCGGGTGCTTGCTTAAGACCATACAAAGCTTTTCCGAGCACAGAAACTTGGTCATTCTGCTTTGAAACCGTAAGGTTGTTCCACATAAACCTCTTCTTTAAGCACTCTGCTCGAGAAATGCACTTTTCACATCCATTTGATAGATCGTGAACTTCATGTGGGCAAAGATATGCAAGAAACAATCGATGGCTTCTAGTCTTGCAACTAGTGCAAAGGTTTCATCATAATCCAAGCCTTCTTCTTGGGAATAACCTTGTGCAACTAGCCTTGCCTTGTTTCTTACAATGTTGTTGTTTTCATCTCTTTTATTCTTGAAAACCCACTTGGTTCCAATGACATTGTGCCTTTCTGGTCTATCTACCAGCTCCCATACTTCATTTCTTGAGAATTGATTCACTTTCATCTTGCATAAAGAAGAATCCAATGAGAATCTTGTAGAGCTTCACCAATCTCAAGAGGTTCTTTCTCCTACGATAGGAAGCAGCAGAATAGTGCACTCTCACCATGGAACCTTCTTGTTTTAACACCTTCAGTTAGATCACCCACAATCTGACTTGTAGGATGACTATCTAACCATTTCCTTCTTGATGTTCCTGTTTCAATAGTATCCTCAACATTTGAAATGTTAGGTTCAGTTAAATCAGTAAATTCAGGAAACAACAGAAAAGGAGAAAGGGAATCATCTTCCTCAGGGGAAATTCTATTGAACAACATTGTCGAGAGACATTTGTTCCCCTTTGGTTGATAGATTCGGAATTTGCCTCAGCGTGACCACATCTTCATTGGCATCACATACCTGAGTCTGAACTGGTGTTTGTTCAGATTGGTCACCTTTGGAGTGTTGGTTTTCCTGAGTCTCACCATCCTGATTTCCATTCTGAACTTCTTTATCCGAGTCTGAGTCACTCCAATCATAGATAGTGACTGACTTCTTCTTTTCGTGTTCATGGATGTTTTATCTTTCGCTTCGGGCTTAATCTGGTGATCCTCTTGGTCAGTTCATTTGCATCATGTTCCTGTTTCTTCTGAACACAAGTAGATTCATCAAAAACAACATGAGGTGTTTCCTCCACAATAAGAGTCCTACAGTTGTAAACTCTGAAAGCTTTACTGACTTCAGAATATCCTAAGAATATTCCTTCATCAGCTTTACTATCAAATGTTTTCAACTGGTCTTTACCATTATTGTGTATGAAACACTTGCAACCAAACACACGAAAGAAAGAAACAAGAGGTTTCCTTTCATTCCAAAGCTCATAGGGTGTTTTGCCTTGACTCTTGGTCAGCATGGATCTATTCTAAGAGTAGCATGCAGTGTTGACAGCTTCAGCCCAAAATCTTTTAGGAATATCAACTTAAGCTATCATTGTCCTTGCAGCTTCTTTCAGAGTTCTGTTCCTTCGTTCAGCAACACCATTTTGTTGAAGGGTCCTTGCAGCTGATGTTTCATGTAAAATTCCATTCTCTGCACAATAATCAGATATGATATGATTTATAAACTCAGTTCCTTTGTCAGATCTGATTTTGACCACACTCAAATTTTTCTCATTACTGAGCCTTTTCAGTAATTCTGGCAGCTTTATCTGAGTCTCTTTCTTATTGAGTAAGAATATGACCCAAGTATATCTTGAGTATTCATCAACTACTACCAATGTGTATTTCCTGCCATTAGTGCTCACAGGTGTTATAGGACCAAAGAGATCCATATGCAATAACTGAAGTATTCTTTCAGTAGAAACTTCAACTTTGCTTTTAAATGATGCTTTAACTTGTTTTCCTTTCTGGCACGCATCACAAATGTGTTCCTTACTGAACACTTCATTAGGCAACCCTCTCACAAGAGCTAATCTTGCAAGCTTGTTCAGGGTTTTGAAGTTTAGGTGATTCATTCTTTTATGCCATAACCAACTGGTATCTGTGGAACTTTTAGCAACTAAACATGTATCTTTAGGAGTTGAACTCCAATCAGCAAGATACACATTCCCTTTTCTTGTACCAGTCATTAATACTTTTTGTGATGTATCATCTTTCACAAAACATAAGTTCTTGGAGAACTCAACATTGAAACCCTTATCACAGAATTGGCTAATTGACAGCAAGTTATGCTTCAATCCAGATACATATGAAACACCATGGATATGAATCGAGTAGATTTCCAAAGTTCCATATCCTTGATCTAATCCTTGGAGTTATCTCCAAAAGTGATCTCAGGGCCTCTTTGTTCAACATAGTCACCGAGCATCTTCTTGAATCTCTCATATGTCATGAGCATCCACCTTGAGATACATCCACTTTTTTCGTCTCTGCTCATCGGTGATCTTTCATCGCCTTAGTGCCCTTTTTTTCCTCCCGAAAAATAGATCAATTCTTAGGTTTTGTGCATGAACATGGGCTTTTGAATTCTTCTTCACTTTAGAGTGGCTAATTTTTTCCATAAACATCAACATATACATCCACTACTCGGGGTGCCTTTAGCTTTTTGTGTGCTAGCTTTAGTGAACATAAATTCTTCTTTGTTGTTCGGATGCTTAGGCTTTTGTGTCTAAATCTTTGTTGATTGGGTTCGAGATAACCTTTACCCTTAGGCAAGTGAGGTTCAGGTTATCATCTTTGAAATCTGGGTCTTTTCGATTAGACCGAGGACTTGGTCTCTTCCGTTGAGAATGTCTCTGGCCGAAAGTGTTTCTCATCCGAGGATTCTTCCCGATGGTTCGATGTGGAGCCTTTCGGGTTTGCATTCTTAAGCGTGAGGATTTGAAGTACTTGCTGAAACTTTCCAATCGACGCTCGGGTTTTCTAGCCTTCACCGGGTTTGGGCTTTCTAACGATCATTCGGTTTTTTTTTTGAGACCATAGGTCCTTTTCCTTGTCTACAACCTTGGGCATTACTCCAAATTTTGAAGTGTAGGTATCACCGGGTTTTACAAAGATAGTCTTCTTGCTACTAGATCTGACGATTCGATGACCTTGTGAGGTTCTCCTGGAATGTATCCCAATCCAGATTTTATAGTGGCAGATCTCTGATAACTCTGAATTTCATCTATTACATTAGATGCTTTATTCAATAGAGTTAACTTCTTCGGTGCAATATCCTCACAGTTCTGTAGAGTTTTATGCTTCTCAGAGAGGTCATTGAACTTCGATTACGATTAGTTTGAATTTCTTGATGGATTTCTCTAGCTTTTCGGTTAGGGACATTATCGAACTTCTCATTCTCTCGAGAGTTGTACTTTCGTAACATCCAGATCATCGAGAGCTCCCATTAATTGAGAAGTGATTTCATTATTGCTAGAGTCTTTCCATTTTAGATTTTCAGCTTTCAGTTCCTTATTCTTCTCTTGAGTTCTATTTAGCAGTCCTTATAAAACAGCATAGTCCTTCATCAGATTCTCAAAGGAATCCATCAGGTCAAAATGACTGTTTTCAGTGGAACTTGAAAACTCTTGTGCTAGTGTAGGAGCAACAACAGAGAAAGAAGAGCTTACCTCCTCAATGGCCATCAGACAGATGTCATCACTTTCACTGTCCGAGAATATCTCATCTGAAGAGCTAGATCCCTCCTCAGAGTTTTCTTCTTCTGCAACCATGGCCTTTTTGCTAGAAAACTTCTGATCTCTTTTAGCTTGCCTTTCTCTTCTCTCCTTAGCACTCAAATCTGGACAATCATACTGGAAGTGACCTTTCTTCTGGCAATTATAACATCTGTTGGCATCATCATCCTGATCATTTTCTTCTTTGGACTTGGAGTCCTTTCTCTTGGATGAAGATCCTTCAGCTTTCAGGTCCTTCTTCTTCTCAGTTGATCTGTCCTCAGGTTTCTTCTGGTACCTGTGGTTCCTGTAATAGTTTTTGTATTTTCCAAATCTACTATTAAGTCTCATCAAACCTCCTTGCTATCGCTTTAGCTTTTCCTCAAGCTCATCCTGATTTTTGGCATGGGGGTTCTCAGACTCTCTAGTTTTACAGGTTTTATCTTTGGCTTTTAAAGCCACATTCTTACTTCGATGAAGAATCATCTTTGCTGTCAGCCTTTTTGGATTTCTTATCAATTACAAATTCATAGGCCTTCAAATTTCGAGAAAGACTTGTTGGTAAGGCATTGAATTAATATTCTTGGTGTTCTCAATCACCAATTGCATGAATATCCCATTTTTTAGACAGACCTCTAAGAATTTTCAATGCAACTTCTCTCTGTGAATATTTCTTTCCAAGTGCATTTAGATCATTCATGATGCTAGTGAATCTGACTTCCAATTTGTCTATTGATTCACCATCATTCATTTCAAAAAACTATCAAACTTTCCAATTGCCCTTTGAAAGTTTGTTTTCTTTTATATGATTTGTGCCTTGGCACATAACAAACCTAGTGTATCCCAAATCTCTTTTAGCAAAGATATTACGGTGAGAGATCATTCCCATCACACCATCATCAATTGTCTTTGTATAGTAGTGTCTTTTTTTGCATGTAGTCTAGATTGACTAACTTTCTCTCCTCAGAGTCGATTGGTCATCGACTTAGGAAATTCTGCTCTAGGATCAATTCTCTCATCTTCTGTTCCTTTGGGATTCACCACAGTAAACTGGAATGGTCCTTGAGAGACCACTCTCCACATACGCTCATGTTTGGAATACAGATGAGCCTGCATTCTCAATCTCCATAGGTCATAGTTCTCCACTGAGAACATGGGAAGTTTTTTTAGAATACATTTTTCTGATCTTTTGAAAAGTAAAAAATTTCAGCAAATAAGATCAGTTCAGATAGACAACAAGTATTTTTTAAAATAAAACTTTGGTCAACACAGCAGGTGGTCAAGTTGAACCACTTGCTTTGATACCACTTGTTGGTCCCGGTGTAAACGAGTCTTACACGTGTATGGGGGGGAATACACGTGTTCAGTGTTTTTAAAACTTTTTCTTCGAGGTCACTTGGGGTCGATAATCCTCAAGATTAGGTTACGAGAAGCACATATCGCTCTCGAGTCAAAGTCTCTTTGAGACAGTGATCCCGAAATGCTTTTAAATACCTCGAGATAATCCCAACCGAGTCCTCGAGTGTCGGAGATCCCGAGTTGCTTGGATCGATAACTAACTTCTTGAATCCTCGGAAGAGAGTTCAGTTTGATAACTATCTGTTCTAGCTACTCAGTCGTTCGGAATGGTTGGCCCTTAAGATTATACTCGTTTTAAGCTTTGCTGAAAACCTTCCCTTAATTGAAATAGTGATTAGGCTGTGATTCACTTATGCAACTTCAGTGGATTGATTCCAACTGAATATCAGTGAAAAGTATGCTTTCAAAACAAGTTAATGCAACAGTTAAGTACAGATAAGGAAAGCAATAAAGAACACAAAGAATTATAGTGGTTCGAGACTCAAGCTCCTACGTCCACTCTCCCGACTCTTCGGAGAAATTCACTATCAACTTATGAGCTTTACGACTACCTCGTAGTTTACTTACTCAACTTCCTACAAGTTTTCGACTACTCCACGTAGTTTACTTACTCAACCCGACCTTGAGCTTTCTGACTACCTCCGTAGTTTACTTACTCAATCACACACAAGCTTTCAGACTACCCCTGTAGCTTACTAACTTCTCCTCTAGAGTTTTCTGACTACTCCGCGTAGTTTACTAACTCTTTACAACTCTTTCTCACCAATAAACACACTCTAACTACCTTCTCAAGGGTTTGGGGTTTCTCGGTTGGTTTCCAACTAGGATGAGATATCCTTTACAATGAAGCACAATGCAAAGGGTTAGGATATCTCGACTAAGCTTTGGATAAATCTTATCAAGCTAGGCTTAGTATAGTGAGCTCTCTTCAATATCGAAGCACTTGGGAAATTCTAAGTTTTTCGAGTGCTTTAACTTTTACAAGAATAAGTTTGAGCTCTTGAGTTGCGTATAAATTTCCTGTAACCTTACAATGTAGAGGGTCACCAGTATTTATAGGCATACACCAAGGTCACTTTTGAAAACTATCCGTTGGAGAGATAACTTCGTGAGTTCCCTCTTGTGGTGTGTGAAACGGCTATATTTAGGGTTTGAAACTCCCTAACACGTTTTAGGTAATAGCTTTTCATGTAGCCGATCTTCACTTTTTGCAGTCTGGAATTTTTGTACATCTGACATCTTTTTTCAAATGACATCCTTTGTCGATCGATGTCGGTATGATGCAGTCGCTCGTCTTCTTCTTTTTTACTTTTGTCTCCGATTAAAGGTAGACACCTTCAACGGCTCTTTTGATTTACAAACTATGAGTTTGATATAACCTTAACAACACTTCCGACTTAGTTCCTTTTATGCGCATTTGAATGTCTTGGCAATATCTAACTTAAGGAATCGCGATCTTCTCGATGTGCATCCTTTAGATAGATATTATCGATGCCTCGGAACATTCGGGTTTTATCTTGAGCATTCATACATTCTTGAGTCTTCGATAATTCTTGCCTTCATATTCTTGATCTTGATTCTTGATCTTACATCTTCGTGAGTCTTACGAGTCTTACGAGTCTTGAGGTCTTCGAATCTTTGTAGTTTATCTTGGTGATGTCTTTGAGTCTTCGTCTTTGAGTCTTGATTACTCGATTATCATCTTGAGTCTTGATATCTCAGTTTCATCCTGAAACTTCGGATACTTCAGAAACATACTGAGTTCTCCAGAGTCTTCAGAACCTATCCTAAACTATATCTGCTTGACTATACATTTTGCGATAACATCCTGAATACTCTAAAACTGAATCCTGACTCAACTATCAAGATCATTCTGAACATGTCATACTTAGGGGTTTTGGGATCTTAATCAAAATCATATATCTTTATTAAATTCGTCTCCCAACAGTATTCAACTCTTTATGGATTCTCAAATTTGGAAGAGTTTGCTCTGTTTATTTTATTTTCTTTATAATTTTGAATATGAGATGAATACGCGACTTTATTTTTTTAATTGTGAAGTGTCTTGATCGAGACAATTGCACTGAAATGTTGGGACTCAATTTGTTACTTTTTCTATATAAAAAATTTAGATAATTTTTTAAAAATTGTTCCTTAGTAGAGCAAGTAAGCTAGGTGGATTTCAAGAAAATATATAGAAGGTAATGAGGAAGTCTTTTGTGGCACAGTTTTATACTTGAAGTAGAGTTCCACTTTAACATTTGAATCATATATGTTAACCTTTAAAATATGATTGAACTGAGTTCCATAAGTTCATGGATCATATAATATAGGAAATTAGATTTGTCTTATATATGAAATAATCTCTTATAACTCTTAAAGAATTATCTTAAGTTGATTAATATACACACAATATATATATATATATATGTGTGTGTGTGTGTGTGTGTTTTGTTTGTTTGTAGTATATGCTTAATGAATTTTTTTTTGCACCACATACATGTTAAACTATGAGAGAGAGGTTTTTAATATTGTTATGAATTTTTTCTATTAATCATAATTTATTTAATTTACTAACTAATACGATCTATTTAGTATACATAATTATGTAATTATTAAAATAATAGATATTTTGTATAATTCAATTTAATATTGTGACGAAATACCATAGGATTTTGTTGGGAAATTTATTAAGTTTTGATAAAAGTTCCAAAACAGATGTAATAGGACCAGTCAGAAAGTGTTAGCTGACTGATGATTTAGTTTGAGAACTAAGTTGACCAGTTGATAATTATTGTATAGAGCAACTGATGTAAAGTTAAGTAGAGCACACATTGAGGGGGAACTCAATGTGAGAAGTCTAAAGTCTTGAAGATCAGAAGCAAAGATCAGAACACATCTGAAGACCTGAAGAAGGACATCAAGACAGCAGACCAGATCAAAGTACATCAGATGAAGTCAGTTAGTTGAGCTAAGATAACTTACAGTTGAAGACTTCAAGTAGGGCAGATCAGTTTATCTGATCTGTTCAGTTCCAGAAAGGTTTAACTCAGAAGTTTCAACCTATATCAAACAAATCGATCAGAAAACAAGCATTGAGATCTACCAAGTCCAGCATTCATGGTACTTGCTAGCCAATGAGAGATCGACACGTTTGTACGGAACTGATGGGACTCAGGGTTGAAAGGCTTAAAGTTCAACAGCTAGAAAGGACAAAATTGCACTCTTTCGGCCATGCCAGTTCTGATGAAAAACATATCAACCCTGCAAGCCTACCTAAAATAGACCGTGTTCGAATTGCTCTCCAACGACTAATTCAAAATTATGCCTATAAATACGGGATCAACCTTCATAATAAGGTTACGAAAATTATACACAAGCTCAAGCTATCAAGATTTCCGCACGAAGAACACAAACTCAAGATTTATTCTTAAGTGTTCATCCCATTGTTCTTAGCATAGAATACTTATCCTCTAGCTTTAGGCTACTTAGAAGATAGGATAGTATTCCCATTGGAACATCACAAATCTTATACCCAAACACATGTTAGGTTAAGTTTATTATAGCAAGATTTCTGTCTAGGGTTTCTAGATCAGATTTCTGGGATTGGTTGAGTGAGAACTCTTGAAACATCTGTTGGTTATATTATGTTGGACTAACACATTAAACTAAGTCCAGTTGGTTAAGTTGGTGCCCCTGCTAATAGGGAAGAGTGGACGTAGGACAAGTTGTCCGAACCACTATAAATTTGTGTGCCTTTACTCTGCTTTATACTTATCTGCACACTACTCTTTGTTATCTGCATGCATATTCTGTACCTGGATCAGATTAGCATCAAGCTACTGGTCTGATCAGTTTGACACCTTTGTCATCTGATCTGAACCAGATTGGTCAGAATCTTTGTTTGAGTAAAACTGGTTTTCACACGGGTTAACTAATCTTCCGCACCATCAGTTAAACTGATAGATGCCGAACTGATGTGCTTGACAGATCAGTAAGTCGGATATCAGTCCATACTGATTCACTCCGCACTCTGATCGGGATTACTTGCTACACACCTGATCCACGAAAAAGTTTTGGAAGTCTATTCACCCCTCCCTTCTAGACTTCCACCCTCACTGAAACCCGTTTGGGACCTACAAGTGGTATCAGAGTAGTGGTTCTTCCTACCACTGGCTTTGAATATCATCGGTTCTTGAGGAAGAACCTTTGTGGTCACTTGAACTGATCTTGAAAAACCTTTTTAAACTCATATCTTTCAAAAACTATCACAAGCATGGATAACACTTCAGGAATGAATCATAACTTACCCATGTTTTCAGTTGACAATTATGTAGATTGGTCTATCGACATGAGAGACCATCTGGGAGTGATAAGTAACAGAATGTCTGAAATCCTAGAGTTGGACCCATCTACATCTATCACAACAATCCAGCTGAAGGAGGTGATCCAGACCATCTAGTTGGAGCAAGGGTCAGAAAGAGTCCCCCACTGATGGATGCAGATGAGAGGAAATTATAGAATCTGGATACTGTTGCTAGACATCTCATCATGAACACTATGGATTCAACTACTCGTGAAAAAGTTAAGTACCTGAAGACAACTAAGGAAGTATGGGATACACTTGCTGAAATGTGCAAAGGAAATGAACAGATCAAGGACAGCAGATTGCAAGCTGAACTGGTTATCTTTGAAAAACTTAAGATGCTACCGAATGAAGCAGTTGATCAATTTGATGGAAGGATCACTCGTGGAGTCAATCGACTTCGTGATCTAGGATGAGTAATGTCGAACAAAGACATCAACTACAAGATTCTCAGATCGCTGACCAAGAAATGGGATACCAAGGTGACCGTGATTAAGGATTGCCAAGATATTGCTACTATGAAGCCAAATGACCTAATCTTTAGTTTGAAAGCCCATGAGTTCAACCTGATTGAAAGAGGACAAGGATCATATGATGTCCATGCTGAAGCTACTACAAATTCTAAATATGTTACATTCCAGGCAACCAGTAGCAGTTCACGAGTTGTTGAACCAGTTGGAAACATCATCAGCCAGACCGAACAGATTGCACTATTAACAAGAAAGCTTGAACGAATGAATGTTCAGAAGGGCAAATACATAAAATTCTATGATGACTATCGGCGAAACAGAGGAAGAGATCGACGATCTTCTGACAGATCACAAAAAAGATACCGTTCTTCAGAAAATAGAGATAGCAAAAGAGATGAAAGGAAAGACGATCACACAGATGAAAGGAAAGATGATCGTAGAGAGGACCGAAAAGAGAACAGACGTGATGATAGATCAGATAAGAGAGGTTCTGACTACCGACAAAGTGGAAAGTCTCCTAATAGATACTACAGAAGAAATGATTCTCCTAACAGAGGAAGTTCTGGAGATTAGAGGGTTTGCTACAACTGTCAGAAACCAGGTCACTACAGTGCTGATTGCCCCGACCTGACTCCCAAGGAAAGAGAAGAGAAACGGAACAGAAGAGAACAAAGGTTCCGAGACAAAAAAGTTATGGTTGCAGACACATCTGAAATTGATGATTCTTATTTGCCATCAGATAACTCAGACTACTCATTTGTTGAAGACTTCTGTCTGATTACCACAACTGATGATGTCGATGATATGAGCTTCTCATCTAATAATGACATATGTCTCATGGCCAGAGAAACAGATCAAATTGAGGTAATCTCTAAACCTTCTGTGTCTCTCCCTTCCACACCACAAGTGCTGAGCACATCTGCTGGAGAGGTCAACTTGCAGGTCTTTAATGACCTGTTGCTTGATGATCTTTCTAATGCAATAGATACTTATACATGAGTGGAAGTTGAGAACGATAACCTAAGAGCTGAGAATATCCGGCTTGTCAAGGAAAATGAGGCAAGCAGAGCAGCTGAACTAAAATCAACTAAAACTGTTCAGAAGATGACTACAGAACTGGAGTTTCTGAAAGTCAGTACTACTGATCAGAGAAAGCTGGTTAAGGAACAGTTGGCTCTCAACCTACAACAAGCCAGAGAACTCAAAGCTCTTCAGGCTAAGTTTGATGAACTCTTCCGGGTGCATGAGAATCTGAAAGTCATTGAGGACGGTTTGCGTAAAAAATTAGAGGTTTTTACGAAATCTTCTAAGATTGTTCAAGATCAGAACAACTATTTTCGTACGCCAACTGATAAGAAGGGAATTGGGTATGAAGTCCCTTCTGGATCCTCAAAAGTACCGTCTGGTTCACATCAGAAAAGTGTAACCAAACGAGTTTCTGACCAGGATACACGAAATGCCAAATATGTATCTAGTAAGGGAAAAGGACCAGCTGATCAAGCAAGGTGAGTGCCAGATCAGAAAGGGAACAAAGATGAACCCTGTTGGGAGATGAATTTAATAAAGATATGATTTTGATTAGATCCCAAAACCCCTGAGTATGACATGTTCAGAATAATCTTGATAGTTGAGTCAGGATTTAGTTTTAGAGTATTCAGGATGATATCTGCAAAATGTATAGTCGTGGATATAGATCGATTAGGATCTGAAGATTACGAAGAACTCAAGAAGTTTTACAAGAAACCGAAGTTTCGATATGAAATGAAGTTTCAAGTTCGATATGAAATCGAGAATCAAAGACTTCGGTGGAGAAATCGAGAATCAAAACTCAAAGGAGAAATCGAGAATCTTCGGTGAAGGAGAAATCGAGAATCAAGACTCGGGAGAAACCGAGATATCAAGACACAATATGAAATCAAGAATCAAGACTCAAAGATGAAGACTCAAGATATCACCAAGACATCCAGAAGACTCGTAAGACGTCAAGACTCGTAAGACGTAAGACTCGTAAGACAAGACTCGGAAGATCCTCAAGACTCGTAGACTATGAAGACGCCAAGATGTAAGATCAAGAATCAAGATCAAGAATATCAAGGCACAAATTATCAAGACTCAAAGAATGTAATCAATGCTCAATATAATCTGAATGATCCGAGGCAATCAAAAATATCTATCCGGGCGGATTCAACATCAAGAAAAACGCGACACTCGAAAAAATAAATATTTGCCAAGACATTAAATGCAGACAAAAGGAACTAAGACAAAGTGTTGTTAAGGTTATATCAACTCAGAGTTTGTAACCAAAAGAGCCGTTGAAGGTGTCTACCTTTAACTGGAGACAAAAGTCAACAAGAGGAAGACAACATTGTACCATACCGACAATCGACAAAAGGATGTGTCGCTTAAAAGGATGTCGATGTCTGAAGTTCCGCATCGCAAAAAAAGGTGAAGACCGGCTACATGAAAGGTTATAGCCTAAAACGTGTTAGGGAGTTTCAAACCCTAAATATAGTCGTTCCTCACACACCATAAGAGGAAACTCACGAAGCTATCTCTCCAACGGATAGTTTTCAAAGAGTAACCTTGGTGTATGCCTATAAATACTGGTGACCCTCTACATTGTAAGGTTACAGGAAATTTGCAAGCAACTCAAGAGCTCAAACTTATTATTGCAAGTTGAAGCACTCGAAAAACCGAGAATTTCCCAAGTGCTTTATTTCGAAGAGAGCTCACTATACTAAGTCTAGCTTGATAAGATTTATCCAAAGCTTAGTCGAGATATCCTAGCCTTTGCATTGTACTTCATTGTAAAGGATATCTCATCCTAGTTGGAAACCAACCAAGAAACCCCAAACCCTTGAGAAGGTAGTTTGAGTGTGATTGTTGGTGAGAAGAGTTGTAAAGAGTGAGTAAACTACGTGGAGTAGTCAGAAAGCTCTAAGAGGTGAAGTTAGTAAGCTACAGAGGTAGTCTGAAAGCTTGTTTGTGTTTGAGTAAGTAAACTACGGAGGTAGTCAGAAAGCTCAAGGTCGGGTTGAGTAAGTAAACTACGTGGAGTAATCGAAAAGCTCGGGGCGAGTTGAGTAAGTAAACTACGCGAGGTAGTCAGAAAGCTCAGAAGTGATTAGTGAATTTCTCTGAGGATCAGAGAGAGTGGACGTAGGAGCTTGAGTCTCTGAACCACTATAAATTGTTGTGTTGTTTATTGCTTTCTTTATCTGTGCTTAACTATTGCATTGATCTGAATTTGAAAGCATACTTTTCACTGATATTCAGTTGGAATCAATCCACTGAAGTTGCATAACTGAATCACAGCCTAATCACTATTCCATTCAGGAAGGTTTTCAGCAAAGCTTAAAACGAGTATAAACTAAGGGCCAACCATTCCGCACATCTGAGTAGCTAGAACAGATAGTTACCAAACTGAACTTACTCTTCTGAGAGTTCAGTAAGTTAGTTATCTGATCCAAGCAACTCAGGATCTATGAAACTTCGAGACACATTGGGATTATCTCGAGGTTTAAAAGCGACTTCGGATCACTTGTCTCGAAGAGACTTTGACTCAGAGCGACTTGTGCTTCTCAGGACCTAATCTTCAGGATTATCTGACCCAAGCTGACGTCAGTAAGAAAAAGTTTTAAAAACACTGAACACGTGTATTCCCCCCCATACACGTGTAAGACTCGTTTGCGCCGGGACCAACAAACCCCAACTGATCAGACACCAGCCGAGGTATCATCAGATGAACCTAGTTCTTCTGAAGAAACCTCATCCCAATCAGTAGAGTAAGTATCAGCCTGGACCATCTCGAAAGGGACAGTCTCAGCTGATACAGACTCAGTCCAAGCTTCCTAACAAGCAAGCTACTGGTAAACTGCTAAAACCATCTATGCGAAAAAGATATGAATCTTTTAATGGTAGCAGTCGTACCTACCCTTACAATAAGAAATCTAGGACTGCTGAACCTGAGCCCCACTTGATTAAAAGACAAATTTCAATGAAAAATCCCAAGTCTTTTGATAAATCCAATGCTCACACTAATAATCATACTGACCAGATTGCATATGAAGAGATGTATGATTATGTAGATGTTTATGGGAGACAAATCAGACCCTCTGATTTCAATGGAGGTGCCAGATATGTTTGGATCCCGAAAGGTACTACTAACCCCCAGGACCCGATTCTACTGGGGTACCTAAAATCTGATTTGCTCGCATAATCGCTTGGGACTGGTCAATAAGGGAGGAGAACAGATAGATATCTGGTATATAGATAGTGGATGCTCAAGACACATGACAGGAAGCCAGTTTCTCCTTAGTAATTACGTTTGAAAACCAGGCCCAAGAGTTCTCTTTGGTTACAATAACTTTGGTCATACCAGAGAAGTCGGAACCTTAGTGAACGATGATGTACAGATCACATGTGTTTCATATGTTGATGGATTAAAGCACAACCTGTTATCAGTTTCACAATTCTGCGATAATGGTTTTAGTGTTAAGTTCTCGACAGAAAAGTGCACGGTCAGAAATCGAGCTACTCAACAGATCTTGCTAATTGGTTCAAGGAAAGGAATGATATGTACAGTGGATTGGAACAGTTGTCCAAGAAATGCATGCCTGATTGTCAAGAGTTCGAAGAGCTCCAGTTGGCTCTGGCAGAAGAGGATGAGCCATCTGAACTTTAAGACTCTTAACAAGATAGCAAGAATGTCCTTGGTAGAAGGGCTCCAGAATGAAGTTTTCTCTAAGGATCAGACATGTTCCGCATGCCAAAAGGGAAAGCAAGTCAAGACTTCATTCAAAGGGATACCTTCTGTTGGGATTATACTGGAAAATATGCTTTTACTTTGTATAATCAAACTGAATTTCGGTCTTATTTACTGAAATAAATTGTTTATCACTGATGCTTTAAATATCATTGAATGTTACATATATTTACTGCATAACTGTTCAATAAACAGTACGTGTTACATTGTAGTTAATTTAGTGATACCAGATCACAGAAGATTAAATTAACAGTTCCTTGTAACCAAAAGTACACCATTCATGACCTAGATGGAAATGAACAATCCATCGTGAAAGGTTGAAGTGTAAGGCTCAGATTGGCTTGTCTTGACCAAGAGATTACACTAGTGCATGTCTAGTGCACCTTTGAATAGGACCTCTGAGGAGGATAAATTCTTGAGCCCGAACTAGGAAGAATTAGACCTCAGTGGTTAGTTATTTCTTAATCTTCGTCCCTTAAATAGGATCGCGTGTGGTTAGTAATTATTGTTTTGACTTATTACGGGTAGAGAATCAATGAGATTCAATACTTTATAAATTGGGCAATATTATTGGTCACATGCGATTGCTAAGATTTAATACGGAGAATCGTGTGCAAAATCGCTTGTTCGATTTGCCCCCTTCTCGGAGGTTCATAAGTTTTATCATACCAAATCTTGCAAGTGGAACTAGTTTCCGGTATGGATAATAATGTTGAACCGTTCCTTAACCAAGGACAAAAGATATTAATTAATGGAAAGCTATTTGGTGGCTTGAATTAATTAATGGGCTAGATAATCTTAAACACGGAAATAATAACAAGAGCCCATATTAACATAATATGGGTTAAGATGGATAGTGCAATATTAATTATGTAGTGGGATTAATTAATATTTATGGGCTTGAATAATATTGTGGATCAATATTGATAATTCAAGATCCATTGGAAGGTCCAATCTTAATTCTCCTAAAGGCCCCTCAAGTAGCCCAACATAAAGTCCAATAACTGAAAAATGTGTTTAAAAATAAAATAAATTATTGATGCATTATTTTCCTTAAATTTGAAATTATTAAAGAAAAAAGAGGAGAAGAATTTTTCTTGAAAAAAATTTTATGGAAAGGAGATAGGTATTCTTGGAATACAAGATTATCCCATAAATTCAAGAAATCTCCCACTTGGTTTCTTTAATTGTGATTTTTGAAATATATAGAGTAATAATAGGAATAAGGATTTTCTTGATTTTCTTGAAAAGATTTTATGGAAAAAGATATGTATTCTTGGAATACAAGAATATCTCATAAATTCAAGAAAGATCCAATCTTGAAAAGCCTCCTATTAATTTCTAAAAAAATGGGTTAAATAAGGGTGTGAGATTTTTGTGGAAAAATGCAAATGGAAAAAAGAATATATGGGATATATTCAAGATTTCTTGGAGATCAAGAAAAGATTTTTCTAACCCTATTTTGAGCCCTAATTTTCGTCCCCCTCTCTATTATAAATAGGGGATGAATGTTTCATCCCCAGGGAACACAAAAATTGGTTTTTCGGAAAAATATCAGCGTCGATAAAATATCAAATATTTTGAAATGTCGACAGATTGTGTATTTTCGAAAAACGTCAATTGTGAGTGTACAATTCCATGTGCTGGAAAAATTAGTAAATCCACAAAGGTGGTGCAACAAATTTTTATTTTCCCTTTTGTTAATTGTTCGCGAGCTTCCTTCCACCGGATTGACGAGCAAGGACTAGGGAATACTTGGGAAGGCTTTTTGGTGTGTTTTTATCGACGAGACCATTGCCACTCCAAGAGGTTAATTCACATAAACCCATAGTAATTCCGCATGTGTAGGATTTATGTGAACTATTTATATGCATGATTTTGTAGGTCCCGAACGGGTTTTGTGAGGGTGGAAGTCTAGAGGGGAGGGGTGAATAGACTTCCAAAACTTTTCGTCTTGGATCGGTGTGAACTATGATTACCCGTCGAGTGCTAGTGTATCGATTTAGGCGATGTTCGGTCTTCTTGAGTGCCCGAGGGCGGTCGATTTGATATCTGTCAGCTTAACTGAATGGTGCGGAAGCTTGTTTTTACCGGTGTGAAAAACCAGTTTTATCAATCAGATTCTTAAGTCAGTTTTTCAACCAGTTGACTGAAGTGTCAATCTGATCAGATCAGTTGCTTGGTGCAGACTAATCTTAACTTTAGAATATGTATGCAGTTTAAACTCAGTTGTGTGACTTGTGTAAAGCGATAAGAAAGCAAGTAAATGCACACAAGACATTTTATAGTGGTTCGAACAAAACCCGTCCTACGTCCACTCTTCCCTTAACACAAGGGAACCTTAACCTACTTTAACCTGCAGGACTTATATCCTTTTCAGGATGGCCGAGATGTTTACCGAGTTCCCACTCTTACAAACTTAACCTACATGACTTATATCCTTTTCAGGATGGCCGAGATGTTTACCGAGTTCCCACTCAAGCTTAACCTACGGGACTTATATCCTTTTCAGGACAGCCGAGATGTTTATCGAGTTCCCACTCTACAAACGTAACCAGCGGGACTTATATCCTACAAAGAGGATAGCCGAGATGTTTAATGAGTTCTCACTCTACAGACTTGACCTAACTTGCGTTTGGGTAAAGAATGATTGAGGGTTCCAACTGGAAATCTATCCTAATGCTTTAGATAGCCAAAATGCTAATGGATAGGATTTCTTGCTAAGAACTATGGGATGAACACTCTAAGAATAATCTTCAAATGTAGTGTTCTTTTGAGTGGAGATTTGTTGTATCTTTAGCTTCTTTTGCGATGTCTCCTTGTTTGTTCTTGCGTTTTCACTTGTTGGTCCTTTTTGGTCCTTGTTGGTCCTTGTCTTCAAAATGAAGATCTATCCCATTTTATAGACTCCGAAATCAAAAGGCCGTTGGAGAGCAATTTGAATTTCTGGCTATATTAGGTAGGCTGTATGATATGATTGTGACGTGCTGCGATTTTCGGCGTGGCCGTAGGCATGATTAGCGCCGTTTTTTATCTGCAGCGTCGTATCCTGTATTGTCAGCTCTTTTTGTGCACGTGTCGCTTTCTCCTTGGCCCATGAGGCGGCACTTTTTAGATATTTGCCCGTTAGGCGATTGATATTCCTTTTGAAGAGGATTAAGTCTTGTGCAGTGTATCTTTTTATTGTCACCAGTGTGGTGACTTGATCAAATGGCGGTCGATCTACCTTGTTGAGTCTTCGGTTGCACATTGTCTTAGCTTCAATATCACGGACTCTGCTTGAAAGTAGGTCTTGTGTCTTTTGATCTTGGTGTCTCTCGAGCCTCGGTGTATTGATCGTCTTCTTCTTGGGTTTGATCTTTGAGTCTTGAGTTTATCTGAGTCTTGAGTTCATCTGAGTCTTGAGTTCATCCGAGTCTTGATGTTATCCGAGTCTTCAAGTTCATCCGAGTCTTCAAGTTCTTCTTCTTGTCTTCTTGTCTTCACTTTGATCTTCTGACTTCTTATCTTCTGATTTGCGCTTATTCTTCTGATCATCTGACCTTCTCTAGGTCATCTGATACTTCGACCTGACCTATACATACTGAGTTCCCCCTCAATATGTGACCTATCTTTTACATCAGCTATCTATACATTTCAGCTGGTCATCTTATTCTGAATCAAAGTCATCAGTCAGCTAACAGGTCTGACTGGTCCTATTACAACCTGTTTTGGAACTTCCATCAAAACTAAATTACATATTTCCCAACAATTTCCCCCTTTTTGATGGAACCAAAACACTTAACCAAACTTGATCAGAAAAACAGATACCATGAATGGAAATGTAGATAATGCAAATAGTACATACCTCAGAAGACAATGAGATGATTGTCTTAGAATCAGTGGGATGGAAAGTTTTATTCAGATAGGTGTGTTCATTGTAGAATATGTGAAAAGTGTACCTATCATCTGATTCCAAGTTGTCTTCTTCAGGTGTACTTGAACATTTGCAGTTCTTTGGGGATGCCAAACATCCTGTACATCCTTTGCATTAGCTTGTCCAGCTCTTCTTTTCTATGGATTCCTCCTTTTTTAGCTAGTCCATAGTAGATGTTCTTGAATTTAACGGGATCTAGCTTGTTGTCTGGACGCAAAGGTGGAAGGAGTAGTTCAAAGGGTGGAGCTTCTGGTATTAGTGACATGATCTTGACTTCTGTCATCACTGTCTGGTAGAAGTCTGGATACTTTATTTCTAACCAGTTCCGAAATTCATCATCATTTTCAGTCTGATCTTGATGAATTGGAATCTTCTCCAGGATGTGGACGTCACATAACCATTCTCCTCTGATCTGATCCCATTCTGGAAGCAAATCTTGTCGTGCACAGAGGATGCCTTTAACAGGTGGCGGGAAGGGCATTTTCTTCCCAAGCAATCTCATCTGCTGCAACTTCGGTCTTCCTCTTTCTTCGGATGTAGGCAATGTTTAGCCCATTTGCCTCTGCTAACTTCTGCTTCTTGATTGCGGCCTCTCTTATTCTCTGTCTTGTTTGCTCTTGAACTTGTTCAGGAGTCATCTGGCTTTCGGTGGAGAATATCTGGCCTTGTCTCTGATCTTCCGCAGTTGCTTTCATCATCTTGCCTTTGCCTTTCTTCCTCCTCAGAGTCTGCTCAGGTTCATCTTGTTCATCTTCTTCAGCTAATTTCTTAGCGAGTTCAAGGCTCTTGGCCTGATCATCAGCTTCCATTCTTTTCTGAACGGATGAAGAGAAGTCTTCAATTTTGTCGACTCTGGCAGTAATCTCTGAAAGAGTACTTTTCTGCTCAGCGATCTCTTTACTGTGTTGCTCCACAGTTTCTTTTATTTCAAAGAACGAGATCGGTAGATGGGGTGGGTGGGCAAGTTAGATCTGATGGTTTTTGGTAGAGATGAAAATTTTACTAACTGTGTGAGTGCCTGTTCTTCTTCCTCTCTTTTTCTTGAGTCTGTTTTTTCCGTATTCTCTTTTCCTTCACTCTTTTCCAGACTCTTTTCCTTCCCCCTTTTTGGTTGCATCAAAGAGGTTGGACATCTTGCGGTTCAGAGTTGTTAATTGCCGTGAGATCTCCTCTCTAAGTTCCTCGACAACAAGAGGAGTGATCTAGACGGTGGCAGAAGGTGTAGGTGTGTAGAAGCGGCTGAGAGCAGTTTCGATTTCCTGTCTTGCCTTTTCTGTAGAAGCTAGAAAGTGTTTCCAACCCATATCCAAGTGATTGTTGGTTTTGTCCAAGGATGCCAGACACTCTCCAAAAGTACCTGTGTCTGATTGAGCATCTCTGTCTGAACTGAGAGTTTGTCAGACTGGAGCTTGAGCTTCTTAGCAAGAGGGTATACTAGTTGCATTACTTCAACAAGGATGGCATTGTGCATCCCAACAGTGTGACTTCGTTCCTTGTCAACTAGTTTCGCTTTCTCATCTTCAAACCGCTTCATCAGATCTGTTGTGAGCGCTGCGAATTTGTCTTCAAAAGCAGCCTGGATCCCATCCTGAATCTTCTTAGAGTGATGATCTAGGGTATCAGAGCTCATTTTAGCAGTCTGTTCAGATGTTGAAGCCTTGCCAAATTGGGTCTCATCTGCAGCACCCATTCTTGGTTCATCGGCATCTCCCTCATGATCTGTAGGAGGTTGAAAGGGTTTTCCTCCCTGTTATCAGCAATTCTGAACCTTTCGTGAATCAGCCATTTGATATCTTCTTCTGATGCTAATTCAACAGCACTTTCAATCCCAGCATTGTGTAGACATTTCAACTCTAAGTCTACAAAGAAGTCTGATCCCAGAGTTGTCATTAGAATCAGAAGTTCTTCAATGCTCTTCAGTCTGATATCCCTCCAGAACACTGTCTCTTCTATCTGTTGCTGGATGTCAGGATGTTGATCCAATTCAGGGCATAGATTCAGCAGATACTCTTTGATCTGTTGCTTCATTATTCTTACGATGGGGCTCTCTGGAGCAGGTGAAGCAAGTATTGTTCTGGTGTTGAAGGGATTATGAGAGATGGTCAAATGTTCGTCGAATCTCTCAGATTCTTGAGACTGGATTGGGGATTGGGATGTTTGTTGTTCAGGTTCGTAATCAGCGTGTAGAGGGTGTTCAGTTTCCTGAACGGGTTCATTGATTGGTGATGTGGGAGATTTTGTTCTGAGAGGTGATGGTGATGGAGAGAAGGTTTTGTGGGGAAAGGGTGGAGGTGATGATTTCTGAGGAGAGGGTGATGGTGATTTGGATGTGGGCGTTGGCGATCTTGCTCTCTGGAAGATCTTGGTTAGTGGCAGAGAATCAGATGGTGATTCTTCCTCAGATTGCACCACTTCTGTCCTTCTGACAGATTGCTCTCCTTCTGCTGCGATCATCTGTTCTTCCCGCACTTCTCTGATAGTTGGCTCAGAGCGGACTGCTATCTCTTCGTCTGATCTTTCCTGTATCAGATCTTCTGTTCTGCTGGTTTGCTGGGCAGAACTTGGAGCAGTTTTCAGAGGAGATGAGACTCTCTTCTGTCGTTTCCGCTGAGCGTCTGGTTTCTTGGCCAGATCCTTCCTCTTCATCCTCTTCTCTTTAATGGCCTTTTCCTTCACTTCAGACGATGCAGTTGCCTTATCTTTTCCTTTCTTTTCTCCCTTGGGTTTGGGCACATAAGGAGTCGGATCCTCATCAGCTTGTCCAGGTAGGGACTCATCTTTGCCCAATATGGCCTTGTGCTTTGCTTGATAAATCTTTGCTCCATTCTCGTTCTATTCATAATTCTGTGGCAGCTTATCTGACAGAATGATAGAGATTTTGTGTATGAATGAGCACTTCGAAGATAAGCACACTGCATTGCTCTGGGTCAATTCAAACTTCCCGGAGTCTTTTCTCAGTCTTGCTTTGACCATACCCAACCAATCGATGTCTGAAGCCATCTTGATTATTGCAGCCATTACACTTATTTTGTATGAAGTGACCGCATCAAGGCTGTAAGTCGAGCACATGATCACCTTCTGAACGATCTCAAGAAGAAGGCGATACTTTCTTTTTAGATAGGAGGCTTTGACGTTCGTCGTGTTCTTCTTGTTTGCTGGTCTCAACAGCTCGGCTTCAAGAAACTCTTTTTCTCCTACAGCAGTCGTGTAGGTCTCTGGATTGATGCTTCCTCGAGTTAGTCCAAATATCCTCTGTAGATCGTCATTCGTCACTCGAACTTTCATTCCGCCAACGGAAGAAATCAGGTCAGCATCATTGTCTTCATCCCTCTGCAGATTATAGAGAAATTCCAGGGCTTCATGGGTGTGAACGATGTTCTGATGAGTAGAGCAATATCGTTCCAGTCCACACGCTCTTAAGCACTCCAGAATTTCCAGTGATTCCGGGTCTGAGGTGATGTTGAAGACGACGTACTTTTCATCAATGATGTCTTTCTTCATTGATGCAAAATTGCAGTACTTTTTCCCTTGTCCCGGTCTTGAAACAAGATGTGCCATTTCTATAAGATATGCAGATTGATGTTTAGTTTGAGTAAGATATTTCAATAAATTCATCCCAACTAGCAGAATTCAGCATCAATTTAGCAAATAAGCGTTTAGATCAAAATCGATTACAGAAATATGACTTGTAAACCTAGGTACCATAGAGAAATCTAGATCATGCAACTAACAAGAATTTACTAGTAATTGATTCGAAAGATTTTGAAATCGGAAGTGTAGAATCAAATGATTTCGAAGGTAATTCTCAGAGAATTTTAAATGAATATGATCTTTTCAGAATTTTGAGAAGACGAAGTAGTGGAAGGCGGTTTTTGAGAAAATTTGGATTTTGTAGAATACGAGGGAAAACCTTTTTGCACAACTTTCCAAAGTACTTGAGTATCCGTGTTTTGAAATCGATGGCTGAGATTAGTCGGCCAAAAAGTATTTTGATCGCACGGTTGAGAAAAATAGTCTTCTCATTTTCTGGACTCGAAAAAATCGTAATAAAAATATTTTGAATACATTTTCAGGTCCGCATTAAAAGCTTTGCAGAGCATGCGTCATGAATAGTGTAAAATAAATCAATTAAAATAAATAATGCATAAAAAGATATTCAGAAATAGATAAATAAGGGAGCGTATCTGACTGATTGATATTGTAATCAATAAGTTACCACGGTGATCTGATCTGGTACTCTGTTGACTTATCTGATGTTTGCCTTATGCATTTCCCAACAATATCTCGCTTATCTGATCAGATTCTTTGCTTGAAACGCTTCGCCACTTATCTGAACCTCTTTTCTGAAAAACTCCATCCTTCAGTTTTCTTCTATCATCTCGCATTAACTAAAGTCAACTCCCGCCAAAACTTTTACTTTGGGGAGTCCAAAAGTCGCCTCGATTCCCAAATCGGCACGATTTGACATTCCGTAATAATGGTAAGATACGTTGTGATTTAATCACACCGTTAACTCATCCAACCATTAGCCGCGTGTTCCTAACGCATTGTCGATGCAAATTTCTCTTAAGATCTTCTGAGACGATAAAATTTGCATTTATACCCCTAATTTTCTTCTATAAATAGCCTGGGGTGTTAGGCGAACAACACAATCATAAACCATTTTATCTTCTTTAGCATATCCTTCATGCTTTTCCAATGAGTTCCTTATTTCCTAATGAAAACTTCCGGTGGGAACCTTGCCCTTTTCTAATGAAATCGGTTTCTCGAGATCAACCCCGTGTGTTCCTTCACACTTTTAAATCCATCATCTAAGATTTCACATACGATCAATGTTAAGCTTCTTTACCACCATGGAGGCGGATCTGCTAAGGCAAATGAGAAGGCACTTCTCCTAACCGTATGCACCTTGTGCGCCTATCGAGATGACGGTATAAGCATCAACAGACTTAGTCTGAAACAAAACATGAGTTTGGTATATGGTCTGCATCAGTCAACAGTTGATCTCTATATATCTAGCTCTATTTTTGCATGAGACACAAGTGTCTGTTTGGTCCTTGTCACCAAACCTTTGGCACTGTGCCCCATTTAACAGCTGGAAGTCCTGTTGATTTTACGTCTGAGGGCTTCCGGCTTGGACATCCTTCAAAGCCTCTCTTGCTCCTCCTTCCGAAGCTTTGAGATTGGCTCAGGATTCTCGAAGCCTCTCTGCGACTCTTCTTCTAGGACCGAGGGAAAATGAGAGCATCCCAACACATACCTTGAACTCTCTTTTCGCGTTCCCTGCCTCGGGCTGTCTTAGGGCTGACGGTTTATGTATCGACCTCCGGGTCTTCTTGTACTTGTAATACCACTTGAAGATAGATGTAGCATTTGTAGCTTGTGATATCACTTGTAACCTGTAAATCTGACCTCCGGGTCTTTATTAATGAAAAACTCTGTTATTCCATTGCTGTGTTGTTTTCTTCTGACTTATGCGATCTGTAGCTTTACTCTTGATTTGCTTGATGATTGCAGCTTTAATCGGCTTATAAAGTAATCTTCCAATCTGATCAGTTCCCCCTTAATCTGATATATCTTGAATTGATCTGCCCTTTGTCTGAACTTCGGATCGCTTACCTTCGACTTTTCGATCTGCTCCCTATCTCAACATCGATTGGCTCCTCTCTGATCGTCGATCGGTTGAGATTCCTAACTCAACCGATTCCACTTAACCTTGGTTAGTCTTTTAACCAACCGAATCTGAGATCAATCCTTCATCCATATCCGTGCATTTTCTCCAAGATCCGAAGCCCTAGCTCGTTGCATAACTCTCTCAATCGATCGCGGACTAGTGGCTTGGTTAAGATATCGACTTTTTCGTTTGTCGGTATGGATCTTTTCCATCCGGATATTCTTCTTTTCAACATGATCTCGATAAAATGGTGTCTGACATCCACATGCTTGCATCTTGTATGTAGAACGAGATTCTCGAAAGTGATTGCAATAGCACTATTACATCACGAGAATATAGGTATGTTCTTAGCTACGATGTTGTAATCCTCACCGCCGACTTATCCGAGCGCGTTGGTAACAACTTGACTTCCTCTGACCATATATTACGCTTGGTAGTAGATGTCGCAACTGATGTCTGCTTCTTCGAAAACCAAGAGATCAGTTTATTTCCCAGAAACTGACATGATCCTGAGGTTGACTTCCTGTCGATTCTGCAAACTCCGTAATCTAAATCAGAATACCCACTGAGCTCTAGATTGTCATCTGATGGGTAAAATAAACCAAGGTTTATAGTCCCCTTCAGATACTTGAGAATCCGTTTAGCTGCTTCTAGGTGGCTTTGCATTGGATTAGCTTGAAATCTGGCACATACACCTACTGCAAAAGTAATGTCTGGTCTGCTGGCAGTCAGGTATAGTAGAGATCCAATTAGAGCTCTATACTCCTTCTGATTCGTTTTCTGACCATCTTCGTTTGGATCCATCTTGAATCCGGTCATCATTGGAATTCTGGCTTCCTTGCAGTGTTGAACTCCGAACTTTGCCAGTAGATTCCTTGTGTACTTTGCCTGGCAGATGAATATTCCTTCTGTACTCTGCTTGACTTGTAATCCCATAAAGTAATTCATCTGACCCATCATGGACATCTCGAATTTCCCTTGCATCAACTTGCTGAACTTCTCACATAGCTTCTTGTTGGGAGATCCGAAGATAATGTCGTCCACGTAGATCTGAACAATCGAATATATTCTCCATCTTCTATTCTCAATAAGGTTACGCCCATCGCCTTTTTAGTGAACCCGTTGTCTGTCAAGAACCGGAGAGTGTATCATACCAAGCTCGAGGAGCTTGTTTCGAGTCGTAAAGAGCTTTCCTTAAACGGTACACTTGGTTGCCTTTTTTCAAAGCACGGAGGTTGTTAAACATAAACTTCCTCCGCTAGTACCCGTTTAAGAATGCACTCTTTACATCCATCCGATACACAATGATGAACCCTCTCGTGGGAAGCATATGCGAAAATGTAAAATGAATGGCTTCTAAAGCGGCGGATCGCAAAGGTCTCATCATAATCAATTCCTTCTGATTGTGAATACCCCTTAGCAACAAGTCTTGCCTTATTCCTGGTTATGACATTTTTCTCATCTCTCTTGTTCTTGAATACCCACTTTGTGCCAATTACGTCTTGATGAGTTGGTTACATCACCGCCCCAAACTTGATTTCTCTCAAATTGTTCTAGGTCCTCCTGCATGGCTAGAATCTAGCTTGCGTCTTGTAGAGCTTCCTCTACTGTAGTTGGTTCCTTCATAGACAAATAACAACAGTATATGGCACTTTCACCAATCTGATGTCTAGTTTTGACTCTATCAGATGGGTCTCCTATAATCAGATCAGTTGGATGACTGGTAATCCAGGTCCTTCTGTTCTGATGTGCGTCTGTTTGGAGAACATCATCCATTTCTGATAGTTCATTACTAGTGATTGGGAGTGGTGCGGAATTATGATCCACTTGATAAGAACATGTCTCAGCTGATGTTGGACTCATCATGTGCTGAAGTCTGTTCATAGGAACTTCAGAAGTTCCCCCTGAACCAGATGGTTCAGTTGATCTTTATCTCACCGTAATGAACTTCTTCAATCGCACAGTTAGCGCACCTTTGGGTCTGATTGACCTGTTGAATCAGTAAGATCAAGTTCTGGGATGTGCATTGTTACGTGTTCAGGTTATTTATCCTTGATGCTTAGCTAATTCATTTTATGCGTGTCAGGTATAGGTTGATCTGGTACGGCTTGTTCTGAGGCAGCTTTCTCTTGTTCAGAGGATGTCTCATCAAAGACCACATGGGGTGTTTCTTCCACAACTAGAGTTCGTTTGTTGTAAACTCTGAAAGCCTTGCTGGATGAGGAGTATCCTAAGAATATCCCCTCATCTGACTTGGCCTCAAAAGTCTTCAACTGACTTTTCCCATTGTTGTGAATGAAACACTTGCACCCAAAAACATGAAAGTATGAAACACGAGGTTTTCTGTCTTTCCACAGTTCATAGGGTGTTTTGAAGTGAGTCTTAGTCAGAGAACATCTGTTCTGACTATGGCATGCTGTGTTTATTGCTTCTGCCCAAAAACGGCTTGGTGTGGCATGTTCAGCTAACATAGTGCGAGCAGCTTCCTTGAGAGTTATGTTTCTCCGTTCTGCTACTCCATTTTGTTGTGGCGTTCTTGCAGCTGACGTTTCATGCTGTATACCAAACTCAGTGGAAAAATCAATAATAAAGGAATTCAGGAACTCTGTACCTTTATCTGATCTAATCTTTACTATGCTGACACCCTTCTCATTTTGCAGCTTTTTGAGCAGTTCGGGTATCTTAGTGGTTGTCTCGTTCTTCTTATATAAGAATACAACCCAAGTAAACTTGGAATAATCATCCACGATTACAAGAGTATATTTGCGTCCACTGAGACTGACTAGTGTAACTGGTCCGAATAGATCCATATGGAGCAGTTGTAATACTCTACTGGATGCTGGTCCAGGTATTCCCTTGAATGAGGCTTTAACTTGTTTTCCCTTCTGACATGCGGCACATGTCTGATCTTTGGAGAATATCTCATTCGGAAGTCCCTCAACCAAAGACATCCTAGCGATCTTGTTAAGAGTCTTGAAGTTCAGATGACTCAATCGTTTGTGCCAGAGCCAACTGCCACTTTTAGAACTCTTAACAATTAAGCATGTATTCTTTGGGCAACTGTTCCAATCTGCTATGTAGATCGTGCCTTTCCTTGAACCAGTTAGCAAGATTTGTTGAGTGGCTCGATTCCTTATCGTACACTTGTCGCTCGAGAACTCAACGCTGAATCCGTTGTCGCAGAATTGTGATACTGATAGTAGATTGTGCTTCAATCCTTTGACATACGAGACTCCAGTTACTTGTACATCATCATCTTCTAAGGTTCAGAATCCCTTGGTAAAACCAAAGTTATCATCACCGAAGAGTACACGTGGGCCTTCTTGTTCTTTGTAAGATCTGAGGAGATGTTTACTTCCTGTCATGTGCCTTGAGCATCCACTATCGATGTACCAGATAGTTGCTTGTGCACCTCCTTTATTGGCTAGTCCCACACGAACCTGCAATCAAATCAGGCTTTAGGTACCCCTTTGGAATTGGGTCCTGGGGGGTTAGTGGTGGATTTAGGGATCCACACAAACAGAGCACTTCTATGAAAATCTAAAAGATTAGAAGGTCTGATTTGTCTCCCATACATATCAACATAATCATATGTCTCTTTATATGCTTTATGATTAGTATGATTATTAGTGTGAGCCTTGGATGACTTAGAAGACTTGGGATTTTTCTTTATACTTTGTCTTCTTTTAATCCAGTGTGGCTCAGGTGCAGTAGCCCTAGATCTCTGATTATAAGGGTAGGTACGACTGCTACCATCAAAAGATTCATATCTTTTTGGCATAGGTGGTCATTGCAGTTTACCTATAGCTTGCTTATTAGGCAGCTGACCTTGATTGGGTCTCAGATTAGATTTCCTTCTTATGGGTTGTCTCTTCTGATACCTTATCTGCTGATCAGGTTGAGGTCTCTTCAGAAGAACTGGGTTCTTCTGTTGATTCCTCGGCTGATGCTTTATCATTTGGGGTCCTCAGCAGGTCTTTTTCCCTTATTAGATACAATTTTAGCTTTTAGTGTATCGTTTTCAGAGACTCGTTTGATTACACCCTTCTGAAGTGAATCAACCGGGGCTTTTGAGGATGTAGAAGGGTTCTCATACCCAATTCCCTTCTTGTTAGTCGGCATTCGAAAATAGGTGTTCATTTCTTGAACGGTTTTAGATGACTTTGTGAAAACCTCTATTTTCTTTCGCAGACTATCCTCAGTAGATTTAAGACTCTCATGTAGTCGGAATAGCTCATCAAATTTAGCTTGAAGGATTTTGAAATCATCAGCTTGCTGTTTGTTGATTGCTAGCTAATCTTTGATCTGTTTCTCCTGATCAGAAGATTTAACTTTCAGAATGTTAAGTTCCTCGATTACCTTCCGGAAGCGATTTAATGATTTCGATTCATTAGCTTTCTTTGAGGCGTTCTCTTTAACAAGCTGATTATTTACGATCCTTAGCTTGTCATTTTTAAAACTTCCACTATTGTACAAGTGTCTCTTTGCTTGAGAGATCATCAAGCAATTGCTCGAGTAGAGCCGCAATTCAATCTCTCCAAAGCCGGGTGTGCTTAATAATAGCGTGGAATTTGAAAAAGCGAAGGTTTGGAGGTTACCTCGGATTGGTCCTCCTTGGCCATCGAAATGGAGACTTCATCGTCATCTGAAGAATATCGAGATCTTCATGCTCGTGAAGTCAACAGACCTTTGCTGTCGAGCCAGTCTTCTCTGAGATGAGTACCGGAGTCCTCGGAAAGCGGATAAGAATCATCAATTCGGATGTGTCGACTACGAGGCTTTCCTATCTACGAGGCGTTGCTCTCTTTTGTTCCGTTTCTCTTCTCTTTCTCTGGGGTCGGTCGAGGCGTCCGGTCTTTGTAGTGACACGGTTTCTCGCCGATTGAAGCATGATCCTCGATCTCTGGAACTTCCTCTGCCGGTGAGTCACTCGCGTCGTAGGATCTGTCGGGTGACTTCCCTTTCGATAATGTCGAGAACTTCTTACTGTCGGAATCTGTTATCTCTTTTCTCATCTGTCAGATCATCTCTTTTCTTTTCTTCTCTGTGATCTCTTTGATCATCAGATCTGGTTCTTTCTCGTGATTTGTCAGTTGGCCTCCTGTTTCTTTGATAGTCACTGTAGAATCTCAGATACTTACCAAAAGTGAGTATTTGTTCTTTCAAGTTTCTTGGTAAGCGAGCGTCTGTTACCTTGACTTATGATGTTTCCAACAGGTTCAGTGGCCTTCGATCTGCTGCTAGTTACTTTAAACGCAACTGATTTAGACGTTGAGGCTTCAGCAGGTGTCTCGTCTTCATCTGCTTGTCCTCTTTCGATTAAATCAAACTCGTGAGCTTTAAGGCTTAGGAACAAGCTGTTTGGCTTCATTTTTGAAATGTCTTGGCAATCCTTGATTACCGTGACTTTCATGTCCCATTTCTTGGTGAGAGATCTTAAGATCTTGTAGTTGATATCTTTGTCTGACATCTCTCTACCAAGTTCTCGTAGCTTATTGACTGACATGGTGATCCTCCCATCGAGCTCGTTGATGGTCTCGTTGGGCAACATCTTTAACTTTTCAAACTTCACCAGTTCAGCTTGTAGGCGGCTGTCTTTGATATGATCATTTCCTTCGCAGATCTCAGCAAGAGTATCCCACATTGCTTTTGCGGTTTTGAGATACTTTATCTTCACTTTGGTGACTTTATCCATTGTCTTCATGATTATATGCCTAGCGATTGTGTCTAGAGTGAACAGCTTTCTTTCCTCTGCATCCATCAAGGCTGGGCTTTTTCGCACAAGACTTCCCGGGTCAAAGTCTGGATCTCCTCCGACTGCTGGGTTGTCATGGTATATGATGATGGGTCCTCGTTCGATAACTTCCATCATTCTGCCGTTTATCGATCCTAGATGGTTGCACATATATATGGCCCAATCTGCATACTCATCAATTGAGAATTTAGGCAAATCATGATACATACCAGAGGTATTATCCATGCTGAGTGATTTTGGAAACGAATGAGTTTTTAAAAATGGTTTTTCAAGATCTGTTCAAATGACCACAAAGATTCTTCCTCAAGAATTGATGATACTCAAAGCCAGTGGTCTGTAGAACCACTGCTCTGACCACTTGTAGGTCCCGAACAGGTTTTGTAAGGGTGGAAGTCTAGAGGGGAGGGGTGAATAGACTTCCAAAACTTTTCGTGCGGATTAGGTGTGAACTGCAGATTACCCGATCAGAGTGCTAGTGTATCAATTTAGACTGATGTTCAATCTTACTGAGTGCCTGAGGGCAGATCAGTTTGATATCTGTCAGCTTAAGTGAATGGTGCGGAAGCTTGTTTTTACCCGTGTGAAAAAACAGTTTTATCAATCAGATTCTTAAGTCAGTTTTTCAACCAGTTGACTGAAGTGTCAATCTGATCAGATCAGTTGCTTGGTGCAGACTGATCTTAACTTTAGAATATGTATGCAGTTTAAACTCAGTTGTGTGACTTGTGTAAAGCGATAAGAAAGCAAGTAAATGCACACAAGACGTTTTATAGTGGTTCGGACAAAGCCCGTCCTACGTCCACTCTTTCCTTTACACAGGGGAACTTTAACCTACTTTAACCTGCGGGACTTATATCCTCTTCAGGATGGCCGAGATGTTTACCTAGTTCCCACTCTTACAAACTTAACCTGCGGGACATATATCCTTTTTAGGATGGCCGAGATGTTTACCGAGTTCCCACTCAAGCTTAACCTACGGGACTTATATCCTTTTCAGGACAGCCGAGATGTTTATCGAGTTCCCACTCTACAAACGTAACCAGCGGGACTTATATCCTACAAAGAGGATAGCCGAGATGTTTAATGAGTTCTCACTCTACAGACTTGACCTAACTTGCGTTTGGGTAAAGAATGATTGAGGGTTCCAACTGGAAATCTATCCTAATGCTTTAGATAGCCAAAATGCTAGTGGATAGGATTTCTTGCTAAGAACTATGGGATGAACACTCTAAGAATAATCTTCAAATGTAGTGTTCTTTTGAGTGGAGATTTGTTGTAGCTTTAGCTTCTTTTGCGATGTCTCCTTGTTTGTTCTTGCGTTTTCACTTGTTGGTCCTTTTTGGTCCTTGTCTTCAAAATGAAGATCGATCCCATTTTATAGACTCCGAAATCAAAAGGTCGTTGGAGAGCAATTTGAATTTCGGGCTATATTAGGTAGGCTATAGGATATGATTGTGACGTGCTGCGATTTTCGGCGTGGCCGTAGGCATGATTAGCGTTGTTTTTGTCTGCAGCGTCGTATCCCGTATTGTCAGCTCTTTTTGTGCACGTGTCGCTTTCTCCATGACTTCGCGAGACGGCACTTTATATATTTGCCCGTTAGATGATTGATATTCCTTTTGAAGAGGATTAAATCTTATGCGGTGTATCTTTTTTTATTGTCACCAGGTGTGGTGACTTGATCAAGTAACCGGTCGGTCTACCTTGTTGAGTCTTGATTGCACATTGTATTAGCTTCAATATCACGGACTCTGGAAAAGTAGGTCTTGTGTCTTTTGATCTTGGTGTCTCTGAGCCTCGGTGTATTCAACAGATCTTTGAGTCTTGAGTTTGATCTTTGAGTCTTGAGTTTATCCGAGTCTTCGAGTTCATCCCGAGTCTTGATGTTATCTGAGTCTTCGAGTTCATCTGAGTCTTGATGTTATCTGAGTCTTCAGGTTCATCTGAGTCTTCAGGTTCTTCTGAGTCTTCAGTGTCTTCTTGTCTTCACCTGATCTTCTGACTTCTTATCTTCTGATTTGCGCTTAGTCTTCTGATCATCTGACCTTCTCTGGGTCATCCGATACTTCGACGACCTATACATCTTTGAGTTCCCCCTAATATGTGACCTATCTTTTACATCGACTATCTATACATTTCAATTTGGTCATCTTATTACGAATCAAAGTCATCGATCGACTAATGTGTCCGACCGGGTCCTATTACAACCTGTTTTGGAACTTCCATCAAAACTAAATTACATATTTCCCAACAGATTTGTTGTTGAATTATTATTTGAATTAATATAGGATTAATTCATGCTAGTAATAATTGATAGAATTAAATTTGTATTTAAATATTCATCCCGAATAGATCCGTGCAATTAATTCCCCAACAAGTGGTATTAGAGCCTCGGTTTCGGGCTCTGATTTTTAAATTATAATTTAATTCGTTTTCATTAAATTTGAAATTGGATAGTAGAATTGCTAGATCTTTTTTGCAGGTATCCAATTGTCATGAAATTTAATTTGTTTATTTATGCATGCATATAAATTGTTTTTTTTTATTCGATTCGTTCGAATTCATTTTGCCTCGTGAGAAAATTCATGAATAGATTAGAATTTGTTTGATTTGATCAATGTAATAGACTAGTCTAGATCTAGGTTTATTTATTTTTGTAAATAAATTATAATCGGATCGGAAATGGAGGCGGAGACTAAGAATTAAAAGACGGGATCCTAATCATGTAGGCGGCGTGCATTCAAAAACGGCGTGACATCGACGGCACGCATTGGGCATGGGCGAGGCTATCGGGCCGATCGGCCGGATCAGCGATCTTCTTTTGAAGCGATGCCGCCAGGGCGATCTTGGCGGGCGGCGATGTGCCGGGCGTGACACCACGCTCTGGGCGGGCAAAGGCGGGCGCGAGTGCAGATCCGCACGGCCGCCGACCTCGTCGAAACCTCGCCGAAACCTCAATTTAGGTGACGTCTTGCTGGCGCTTAGGCGACACGCATTTGAACCGATCGACACGGCTGGGGGAGTGCAAGACGTGCACTCGACCAAAGTGGTCGATGACGCTCACTAGGACGTGGGCGAATCTTTTTGAACGATGAAGGCAAAGAAGATGATTTCTTTAGATCAAGACATGACAAAAATTAACCGTGACAATTGAATATATGTGTCCAATATGTTTATTTTTTTATTTTTATGTTGGTGCATTATTTTATCCTTATTTAAATTGTGTTTAAATTTGCGATGCATGAGAAAACGTTTTGAAAAATCTCACTTTCGAAAATTACTAAGTATGCTTAAACAATTAATTGACAATTTTATTCGATAATAAAATTGAATTAATTTTGACCTCCATGATTTATTTATTTGTGAATTCTTTTGGAGAAATTCCCCTACCTTTCAAAAGATAGCTTTCACATGAATAAATTCCAAATGGATGATTGTGGATTATTACTAGTGGCAACGATGACCCTCCCCACGAGGCCTGCTCAAAGCAAAATAATAATTTCAGATTTAATCATGGTTATTACTTAGGTATAAAATTGATATGCATATACTTCCCTCAAGTCCCCGTCGAATTTTACATTGGTCAAGGGGAGCCAACTATTAATCTGGATATTAAAGGTTTGTAACTCGTTTGTGTTTGTAACTCGAAGAATGTGTTTAAATAATGACCCACCCCACGCTTTATTTAAACTGGTTTGAGATGTTGGTGATGCATGTTCATATTTTTTTGGAGATTTTAATATGAAACATGTGATCGAATTTTGTGATATATTTGTGCTTATGCATATTATTATTTATTTCATTCAAAGATGTCGTAACCTTTTAATCCATCAAGTATTATACTTAAAGTCAATAGAATAAGTATGGAAAATATATTGATTGAAACAAAAATTATAATTGTCCTAATCGCACAAAAAAGCACAAGTGGATTCTTGAGACACCAAAATTAGATGAGCCAACCGATTTGTCAAAATGATCATCGATCACCTTTTATATGTGGTGGAGGGCAAACCCGTATTTTTCAAAATTGATGGCCCATTAACAAACTTTAGGTTCTCGAAAGATTTTATAATTGGAGACTCGGATGAATTTGGTATTTCACCTCCCAAAAGTTTTTGAGCATTTTGGCCTCTTTATTTTTTGAAGCTTTGGTCTCGGCAGAGATGTTGATGGGGCACCAAACTCAAGCTTTGAATCAAGAAAATTTCATCTTCTAGGCCAAGGGAAGGCAAGAAAAGAAGAGGACCAAAAAGCCATAAACAATTAAACTCAATTGCCAAGGGCAATGGTAAGATGATTGCTAGTGGTGTCAAGGAAAATCCAGAGAGGAAGTGCTTAAGTCATGCCAGGACAATGGAGATTTGCATGTTCCAACCCCAAAAGGGACGGAAAGAACGGTAATTCTCACGACTAGTTGTTGAAACTTGTTTAGCGGTGTATACTTCTCATTCGTGGGTAGTTGATAATTCCCCCGACCATGTATGTTTCATTAATCCCAAATTTAACCCGACAACTTAAGTGGCAAAAATTCATCATCCTTTGGATTGGCAAATGAAGCGATGGGAAAAGTGCACCTTTTTGAGGCCAAAGTTTTAATTTTAAGAGATTTTCTTTATGTTCCCGCTTTTAAAAAGAATTCACTTTCGGGACAAGTTTCTTCTAATAAGAATGACATCATTTCATGAAATGATGAGTGTATTTGTTATGGGACATTGGTCTAAAAATCTCCATACAATTAACTGCACACCACTCACGAAACGCATCCTATAACACATCAATTGTTTCCGAAAAAGAAAAACGTTCATCGATTTCTATGGCATCTAAGATTGGGACATATTAATCCAAAGAGGATCCAAAGGTTGGTAGAAGACGGTTCACCGGAGTCTCCAAGTTGAACCAATTCCAACCCGCGAATCATGTTTGAAAATGACCAAGAGGGCATTCGAGCCAAGGGAATAGAGCCAAAGAAGTGTTAGAAATCGCTCACACCTGACGATGTGGTCCAAATGTCAACCAAAGCAAAGGATGTTATGAGTATTTCATCACTTTTATTGATGACTACTCAAGGTACGAAGTATATTTTCCTTATGAAGCATAAATCGGACCTTTGACAAATTCTAAGAATTTAAGGCTCAAGCAGAGAATCATAGGGAAAAACGTATCAAGTCTCTACGATTCGATCGTGGAGGCGAGTACCTCAGCGATGAGTTTTTGAACTACTTGTCAGATGAAGGGATTGTATCCCAAATAATCGCTCAACAAAACGGGGTTGCAGAGAAGAAAAACGTAATTTTTTTGAAATGGTTAGATCAATGATGAGTTATGCGGATCTTCCCAAGTCGTTTACGGGGTCATGCCTTTTGGAAACAATGGCTTACATTCTGAACTTGGTGCCATCTAAATCGGTTCCCAAAACTCCCAAAGATTTCTTGGAGATCAAGAAAAGATCTTTCCTAACCCTATTTTGAGCCCTAATTTTCGTCCCCCTCTCTATTATAAATAGGGGAAGAATGTTTCATCCCTCAGGAACACAAAAATTGGTTTTTTCGAAAAATATCAACGCCGATAAAATATCAAATATTTTGAAACGTCGATGATTGTGTATTTTAAAAACGCCAATTGTGAGTGTACAATTCCATGTCTTTGGAAAAATTAGTAAATCCACAAAGGTGGTGCAACACATTTTTATTTTCCCTTTTGTTAATTGTTCATGAGCTTCCTTCCAATCGGACAAGTGAAAGCAAGGACTGGGAATACTTGGGAACGCTTTTTGGTGTGTTTTTTTATCGACCTCAGACCATTGCCACTCCAAGAGGTTAGTTCACGTAAACCTGTAGTAGTTCCGCATGTGTAGGATTTATGTGAACTGTTTATATGCATGATTTTTTGTTGAATTATTATTTGAATTAATATAGGATTAAATTCATGCTAGTAATAATTGATAGAATTAAGTTTGTATTTAAATATTCATCCCGAATAGATCCGTGCAATTAATTCCCCAACACCTTCTCCACCATCCAGCAGAGTATTGCAACTACTCCATATGGATCTATTTGGACCAGTTACGCCTCTTAGTTTCAGCGGACGCAAATACACTCTGGTGGTCGTGGATGATTAAAGTTCACGCGGGTTATATTCTTGTATAAGAAGAGTGAAACTCCCTTTTGCTCAAGAAAATTAAATGAGAAGGGTCTCAAAGATAGTGAAAATCGCACCGATAAAGGTATCAAATCCTTAACCATTTTATATCCGATTTTTGCTCCAATCAGACATCACCGCATGCACCACAAATGAGAATGGCGTAGCGAAAAGAAGGAGCAAACACTTAAAGAAGTCCGCGACTATGTTAGCCGAACATGCAACTCCAAGTCGGTTTTATTGCCATCGCTAGAATTAAACTCACTTCAAAACACCCTATGAACTTAAGGGAAAAAACCTCGTGTTTATTATTCCATGTTTTTTGGGAAGAGTCGGGTTGAAAACTTTTGTTGCTAAGTCGATGAGAGGGCATATTCTTAGGATATTCCTCAACCAGCAAGGCATTTAGGGTTTTCAACAGACAAATCCTAACTGTGGAAGAAACACCCCATGTGGTCTTTGATGAGTCATCATCTGATCAAGAGAAATCACTTTTCAGGATGTACCGGATGCAATTAAAAATGGATTATTAAAGCTTAAAGAAAAGGAATCACAACATGTCACAGTGTATGTTCCTAACTTTGATCTTGATGATTCACCAGTCGTAAAGACCTACGGTGACGCATAATTGTCGATGAAGAAGTTAAATAAACCGAGATGAAGAATAACCTAACTATCTAATTCATCCGAACACGAGAAAAAGTCATGAGTCCAATGATTCGAAATATGCATGGATCCTATTCAAGTACCTTTTCAGGTGTCTAGTGATGAATCTTTATTAGAAAATGATGATGTTCTCCAAACTAATGAAACTAAGGAAAGAAGGACCTGGATCACCAGTCATCCAACTGACCTGATCATTGGAGACCCATCTGGTAAAGTCAAAACTAGACATCAGATTGGTGAGAGTGCAATGTATTGTTGTTATTCCTTTATTGAAATCTGATGCAAACTGTATTCTAGCTATGCAAGAAGAATTAGAGCAGTTTGAGAGGAATCAAGTTTGGGAACTTGTAGACATACCAACTCATCAAGATGTGATTGGTACTAAGTGGAAGGATGAGCACAATGTAATAACCAGAAATAAGGCAAGACTTGTTGCTAAGGGCTATTCAAAATTGATTATGATGAAACTTTTTGCACCACTCACTGTCCCTTTCGGCAATTTATATGGCTCATAGAGGATTCATTGTATATCAGATGGATGTAAAGAATACATTCTTAAATGGGGTACTAGCCGAGGAAGTTTATGTTGAACAACCTCCTGGCTTTGAAATGAGCAACCAAGTGTACCGTTTAAGAAAAGATATTTTTGGACTGAAACAAGCTCCAAGAGCTTGGTATGATACACTATCCCAATTCTTGATAGAGAATGGTTTCACCAAGGTCTTGATTGATAGGACCTTGTTCGTAATTTGGAGAAGACATTCTTATGGTTCGATCTATGTGGAAACATAATTTTTGGTTCACTCAATCGAATGAGAAATTCAATCATCCGATTTAAAGGAAATTTGAGATGTCCATGATGGGTCGATGAGCTATTTTCCGTGTCTTCAAGTCAAGCAAGCTCACACCGATATTCATCCGAAAAGTATACAAAAAAATTGCTAATCATGGAGTTCGAAATCTTGAATTCCAATGTTGATTTTAAGATTTCCCGAATATTCAAAAAAAGTATTGAAATCTCACCTCACCACATATAACCTTTGGTAAGAGAGTGGATTTTTCCCAAGCAAAGCCACCCGAAGCAACTAAAGCGGATTTTTAAGATTTTTATGATATTTCTAATCTAGAGTTTAATTTAGGATGTAGGATAGATTCTATTGTATTCCAAAAAACAAACATCTGTGAATATAAATTTCTTCCCAATTCAAAATGAGGAATTACAACAAAATCTTTCTTTAATAATAAAAAACGATTATCAAAGAACCCGCCTAAAATAAGATGCAAAATTGTGGACATTTGCAAAAAGAAAAAATTGGAAAAGATCCATACTAATAAGAAAGAGTTGATATTTAACCAAGCCCCTATAATCTTGAGAATTATGCAATGAATACATATCTTCATTCTTTGGTGGACTAATCTCTAATACAAAATTAAGAAACTAATTGAAAAGGTCTTTCATCTCGATCCGATAAGATCGATTGGTACGATTTATTCCGATAATGATAGAACATAAGAAGTTCAAACTGATAAGACATTGTTGGGAAATATTGAAGGATAAAAATTTAAGATCAATAATCAAATTTAACAAACATTTTGACTTATTAAATCATCTTTTCTATTTTGTCGTTGTTTATTTTGATCTTATCTGTTTTACTATACTCAAGTACATATGACGCACGTCCTGCAAAACATTTAATACGGACGTGGGGAACATGTATTAAATTGCATTTATTACGCTTTTTAAAATCCAAAAGTTGTCGGTTTAAAATCCCTAACCACAGGAACTGCTTTAAAATAAACCGCTTAATCCCAATCGTTCGTTCTGGCTAAACGATTGAATTCCTGCATTGATTTTCCAAAATTACTTTCCTCCAAAATGTCTATAAAAGGAAGAAAAACTTCTTGAAAACTCTTCTTTGCCTTAAAATTCTCAAGCACATATTGCAAAATATTTCCAGCATTCAAGCAAAATATTTGAAGCATTTCATATTGACCAGATTCTTTTTCGAAAAATTCTTCTGGTAAATTTCTTATGGATTGCTACACTTGTTTTCATCTATTAAGAACTGTAATATGCTCTTGTGGATTATATGATTGATTGTATAGTTTACTAACTTGAGGCACAAACCCCTGTTCTTCATCATAATTGCTCAAAATTGCTAATAATGTGTATTTCTGCAGATGGCTACACACGGAATGAGAAAGATTATGTGTAATTATGCCTCCCTCGTCCAACAAGTGGTCGATGATAGATACGTGACGTTTGGGGTAACTCAGGACCCAGAATCACAGGAAGTGGAGCAAATTCTAAGAGATAACAATCTTGACCATTTTTTGCTCACAACATTAATTCCTCCAATCCACTTCACCAGAGATGAGTTCAAGTCGCCGAATTCCATTGTATCAAATGTGGATCTAATCAAAATCTTTGCATTTCCCAGAGGAAAGATTTCACCTGCACACTACCGTGATGAGGATGATGACAAGATTCGGGATGAATTGTTCCGAGAAGCTGATAAGTGTCATACTTCTGGGTTTGTAAAACCCATGCTCAAGAGGAAATATCGACTGCTCTTTGACATTTTGTCAAAAACAATTCTTTCTTACTTTCAAATTCATAGTTAAATTGCATTTCTTGGAAGATTCCAAGAACATTAACTCGGTTTGGGACTAAGAGCATCAAAATTTTGGGGTAAATGAGAAAAGAGAAGTCTATATGAAGAAAAGAATCGGTAATCTGAACAAGGTTGCTGTGATTCTGAGGGATAAACTGCCAGAGATGGAATGGGACAAGGATGGTCTAAAGCACTACAAATCTCTCCTAACTGACTCCGCTAAGATCTATGGTCCATCTAATATGGATCCTCAGATGACCACCAAGAAGAAGAGGAAAAAAATCCCAACAAAGACAAAAAGATCAAATTGCCTTAGAGTTCGATCGAAGAAGTTAAAACAGACCCCATTGACTCTGTTCATGGAAGAAGGAGTTAAATCGACATCTCAAAAGTGGAGCGGGAGAAATCACCGGATCGAATAAAATTCTGATACATCCGGAAGGAAAAAGTCCTAAGTCATCGCACCCGATCAACCAAACGAAGAGCTACCATGGTGAATCTCTCCCCATCTCCTCAATCGAGAGCTCAATCACCCGACAGATCACAAGTCCTGGAGCCTAAACCTGTGGACATCTCTCTACTTACCATAGGGATCAAGGGAGAAGAACCACAACAAAAAGCGTTCCGCAAGAACCCCCATAAGAACCTACAAAGGTTAAGTCATCTGATGTTGTGGAAACAGATCAGCCCTCATCCTCAGTAAGCAAATGTGAATCCAGGGTTGACAAAACTATGTCTGGTCATATGATCAGATTGCGCATTGAACAAGAACTGGACCTTGAGTTCCCTGAGCTGAATGATCATTCTCTAATCAAGGATGAGATCGTAGAAATTCTTGCCTGGAGGGATCTGTGTTGGGGAATGAGTTGCACAGATCTATTCGGGGTGAATATTTAAATACAAATTTAATTCATTAATTATTACTAGCATGAATTAATCCTATATTAATTCAAATAATAATTACAACAACATATCATGCATATAAAAAGCCACGTAAAACCTACGATGCGAATTTATGGGTTTACGTAACGCATTCTCTCGGGATGGCAAAGGACTTTAACCAAAAGGACTTCCCAAGTATTCCCTTAGCCCTTGCTCAACTATCCTTGGAAGGACACTTGTCTAACAATTAACAAAAGGAAAAAATAAACTTTGTTGCACCACTTATGTGGATTTGCTAATTTTTCCAGCACATGGAATTGTACTTGGGAATGAAACAATCATCCCCTATTTATAGGATAGAGGTGGTCGAATTTTTTAGTAGAAAACCAATGTGGGAAAAGACTTTTCTTGATCACCAAGAAATCTTGAATATATCTCCTATATTCTTTTTCCCATAATTAAAATATTCCACAAAAAATCTCACCTCCTCAATATATGGAATTTTCAAAATTTGGAGTGCAAGATTCCAAGATTTGGATCTTCTTGAATTTATGAGATATTCTTGTATTTCAAGAAATACATATCTTCCATAATATCTTTTCAATAAAATCAAGAAAATCTTTCTTGCCCTCTATTTTTTCAAAGATTTCAAATATCCCTTATGAATACCAAGTGAGATTTCTTGAATTTAATGAGATAATCTTGTATTCCAAGAATACATATCTTCATTCCATAACAAAATTCAAAGAAAATCTTTCTCCTCTTTTATCCATAAATTTCAAAATTTAGAGGAAAAAATAAGCAACAATATTTATTTTATTTTAATCATCATTTTTCATTTATTGACTATTTGTTGGGCTACTCAAAGGGGCCTTTAGGAGAATTAAGATTGACCTTCTAATGGACCTTGAATATCTAATATTGAGCCACAATATAATTCAAGCCGTAAATATTAATTAATCCCACTACATAATTAATATTGCACTATCCATCTTAACCCATATTACAGGCTTCCGTCATTATTTCTTGGTTTAAGATTATCTAGGCCATTAATTAATTCAAGCCAACCAAAATAGCTTTCCATTAATTAACATCTTTTATCCTTGGTCGAGGAACGGTTCAACATTATTATCCATACCTAAACTAATTCCACTTGCAAGATTTGGTATGATAAAGCTTATGAACCTCCCAAGGGGGCAAATCAAACAAGCGTTTTTGCACTACGATTCTTCAGATAAATCTTAGCAATCACATGTGACCAATAATATTGCCCAAGATAAAAAGTATTGAATCTCTTTGATTCGCTACCCATGATAAGTCAAAGCAATAGTTACCAATCCCACGGATCCTATTTAAGGGACGAAGGTTAAGAAAAATGAACCACGAGGTCTAATTCTTCCTTGTTCAGAAGAATTTATCCTCCTCAGAGGTCCTATTCAATTAGCATCACCATGCACTAGTGTAATCTCTTGGTCAAGACAAGCCAATGAGCCTTTACACTTCAACCTTTCACGATGGGTTGTTCACTTCCATCTAGGTCGTGAATAACGCACTTTTTTAGTTACAATGGATCAATTTAATCTTCCGTGATCTCGTATCACTAAATTAACTACAATGTAACAAGTACGACTTATTGAACAATTTATGTAAAGAATATATGTAACATTCAATGATATTTAAAGCATCGATAAACAATTTATTTCAAGAATAAGTCGAAAATCGGGCCATTATACAAAGTAAAAAGCATACTTTTCAGTATAATCCCAACAATCTGAGATTGAAGAACTTCACGGACTTCGTCATTATTATGGAACAGATGGGTAGAGCTGATGAGTTTGCAGACTTTGACTTTGACATGAAGAAAGCTGCGGGAGTAAACTCACCAGTTGCTCTGTTGTCAACTGATGCTGTTAAGAGGTTGGTTTACCAAAAGCTGGGTAAATCAACAGAAGAAGAATCCAAAGAAGAAGAGCAACAAGAGTAATAGAAGGAAGTGGAAGTTGCAAATGAAGGTGGAGCTGGTGTTTCAGTACTTGACCAACCACCGGAGGCGAACGTGACTGGGGCAACTGTTGGACCTTCACAAGATCCAACAGGTCAGGCCATTCTGAATGTTCCAGCAACTCATGTGACATCTGATCAACTAAAAGAGATCAGATCATGCTTCAAGGAACTGCTGCAACAGGAGGTTGAGGAAGTGCTGGCGAATTCCATCAGCAACACAATAGTAGACCATCGCCAGACCTCAACCAAAGTCATGGAAGAACAGAGGCAGTATATGACTTCTCAGGTAACTGATCTGAAAGAACAATTCGCCAAGGACATTAAGAAGGTCACAGACGACTTCACGAAAACTGTGAATGATAATCTGGCGAAGATTTCAAACCTGGAAGTATTTGTATTGGTGGCATTAGATAAGCTTAATTCTACTGAGGAAAAGCTTGACAAGCTAATCCTCACCTTTTCATCTGCCATAGAGACTGCTAAATCTGAGCTGGTGAACAAAATCAAGGATCTAATTGTTCAAGCTCAAGGACTGAGTGTTACAGATTTTAATCAAGCACTTGCAGTCAGCTTTGGCTCCCTGACTTCCCATATATCAACTGTTTTTTATCAAACCAAAAAGGGGGAAGGACAGGTTGAGAAATCAACTGACATGATTAGAACAACAGAAGATCTTATCCAGGCGGTTGAATCGCATGGTCAAAGGCTAGATGATCTGTATGATATGGCTGTTGAAGTTAGAGCAAGGCTTGAGAGAGCAAAGCAGAAAGGAAAAGGAACTGGTCCCTCACAATCTGCACTACTTCCTCCACAACCTCAAACTGCTCAAAGGATAACTCGGAGTGCATCAGCTGCTCAGGTAGAAGCTAATAAGAGATTGGCATCCAGACTGACTAGAGAGCAGTTGGAAGAAGAAGCTAGGCTTAATGAGTTAGAAAGAAAGAAAAACTAGCTGATTCTGAAGGGCTGAAGAAGAGGTACTCTGCCAAAGAAGGGACAGATTGGTAGAGACCTTGTGGAGCCTCTGATTCCAGCCAGAGTTGAAGATATAATTGTTGGGATTATACTGGAAAGTATGCTTTTACTTTGTATAATCAAAACTGAATTTCGGACTTATTTACTGAAATAAATTGTTTATCACTGATGCTTTAAATATCATCGAATGTTACATATATTTACTGCATAACTGTTCAATAAATAGTACGTGTTACATTGTAGTTAATTTAGTGATACCAGATCACAGAAGATTAAATTAACAGTCCCTTGTAATTAAAAGTACACCATTCACGACCTAGATGGAAATGAACAATCAATCGTGAAAGGTTGAAGTGTAAGGCTCAGATTGACTTGTCTTGACCAAGAGATTACACTAGTGCATGACTGATGCACTGAATAGGACCTGCAGGAGGATAAATTCTTCAGAACTGAACAAGGAAGAATTAGACCTCAGTGGTTCGATATTTCTTAATCTGTGTTCCTTAAATAGGATCACGTGTGGTTGGTAACTATTGCTTTGACTTATCATGGGTAGAGAATCAACGAGATTCAATACTTTTTATCTTGGGCAATATTATTGGTCACATGCGATTGCTAAGATTTAATACGGAGAATCGTGTGCAAGTACGCTTGTTCGATTTGCCCCCTTGGGAGGTTCATAAGCTTTATCATACCAAATCTTGCAAGTGGAACTAGTTTCCGGTATGGATAATAATGTTGAACCGTTCCTTCACCAAGGACAAAAGATATTAATTAATGGAAAGCTATTTCAGTGGCTTGAATTAATTAATGGGGTAGATAATCTTAAACACGGGAAATAATAACCGGGAGCCATATTGACTGTAATATGGGTTAAGATGGATATTGCAATATTAATTATGTAGTGGGATTAATTAATATTTATGGGCTTGAATAATATTGTGGCTCAATATTGATAATTCAAGATCCATTGGAAGGTCCAATCTTAATTCTCCTAAAGGTCCCCTAAGTAGCCCAACATAAAGTCCAATAACTGAAAAAGATGTTTAAAAATAAAATAAATCTTGTTGCATATTTTTTTCGAAAATTATGGATTAAAAGTGGAGAAAGATTTTCTTTGAATTTTGTTATGGAATGAAGATATGTATTCTTGGAATACAAGATTATCTCATTAAATTCAAGAAATCTCCCACTTAGTCATCCATATAGTATATTTCAAAATTTTGAGAAAAAAAGGGAAAGAAAGATTTTCTTGATTTTCTTGAAAAGATATTATGAAAGATATGTATTTCTTGAAATACAAGAATATCACATAAATTCAAGAAGATCCAAATCTTGGATTTTTGCCCCTATTTTTCGAAAATACTCCATAACTTGATGAGGTGGGATTTTTGTGGAATATTATAATTATGGGAAAAAGAATATAGGAGATATATTCAAGATTTCTTGGAGATCAAGAAAAGATTTTCCCACATTGTTTTTTCCCCTAAAAATTCGACCACCACTCATCTATAAATAGGGGATGATTCTTTCATTCCCAAGGACAATTCCATGTGCTGGAAAAATTAGTAAATCCACAAAGGTGGTGCAACATACTTTATTTTCTTTTTGTTAATTGTTCGCAAGCGTCCTACCACCGGATAGTCGAGCAAGGATTAAGGGAATACTTGGGAAGTTCTTTTGGTGTGTCTAATAAACAAAGTCATTGCCGTCCCAAGAGGTACGTTCACGTAAACTCGTAGAATTCTGCATGCGTAGGATTTACGTGAATTAATTATATGCATGATTTGTTGTTGGATTATTATTTGAATTAATATAGGATTAATTCATGCTAGTAATAATTATAAGAATTAAATTTGTATTTAAATATTCATCCCGAATAGATCTATGCAAATTATTCCCCAACAACTGGTATCAGAGCCTCGGTTTCGGGCTCTGAATTTTAAATTGTAATTTAATTCGCTGTCATTAAATTTGAAATTGGATAGTAAAATTGCTAGATCTGTTTTGCAGGTATCCAATTGTCATGGAATTTAATGTGTTTATTTGTGCATGCATATAAATTGTGGTTTTTAATTCGATTCGCTCGGATTCGTTTTTGCTCCTCAGGAGAAAATCCACTAAAGAGATTAGGATTTGTTTGGATTTGATCAATGTAATAGACTATTCTAGATCTAGGTTTATTTATTTTTTGTAAATAAATTATAACCGGATCGAAATCTAAGACGGAGACGGCAATTAAAGGATAAAATCTTAACTGGAGCGTAGAGTACGGCGTATGCAAACGTGCTAAGCGAGGCATCGTATGGCGTTGGCGCTGACGCTGTAGGCACTATGGGCGGCGTAGGGCCGAGGGCCGAAGCGCTGCCAGACGCTACAAGACGGGCGTGGCGATGCGCGCCGCGTAAGTAGCCGGGCGGATTGAGCATGGGGCTGGCAGCGCTGCTGCAGACGGGCGCTAACGCGGACGCTACGGCATCGCTGGAAGCCTGGCGGCGAGGCGGCTGGCGAAGCGCAAGGCGCTGCTGGAGTACGCGTACGCTGCCGCCCCATCGAAGCCCCGGCTGAGATCGGACAAGGGCGACGCCGAGGTCGCCGGAATAAGGCCGGGCGACAAGGCTATGCTAAGGCACGGGCGCGATCGCTCGGCCAAGGGGCGGCGGGATGCGGGCGTGCATCCCTAACAAGAGCTACTTGGTGTGGCGTTTGAGACCGGGGTCTTTTCGAGACGATCGAGTGGGAGAAATTCAAGACGGCGTTTCTTCAAAATCAAGTCAAGAAAAATCAAACCATGACAATTGGATAATTTGTGCCCAATATGTTTATTTTTCCGCTTTGCTTGATTTATTATTGTGTTATCTTATGCTTTATTTAATTTGTTTAAATGTGTTTGCATGAGAGTTGCCCAATAAAAAATCTCACCGTCAAAAATTACTAAGTATGTTTAAATAATTAATTGATAATTTTATTCCGGATAATAAAATTGAATTAATTTTGACCTCCATGATTTATTTATTTGTGAATTCTTTTGGAGAAATTCCCCCCACGGGACGGTCAAAAGTTAGCTTTCACATGAATGAATTCCAAATGGATGATTGTGGATTATTACTAGTGGCGACGATGACCCTCCCCACGAGGCTCGTTCAAAGTGAAATAATAATCATGTATTTAATCATGGTTATTACTTAGGTATAAAATTGATATGCATATACTTCCCTGAAGTCCCTGCGAATTTTATATTGGTCAAGTGAGAGCCAACTATTAATCTGGATATTAAAGGTTTGTAATCGTTCTTGTTTGTAACTTGCTTGAATGTGTTTAAATAATGACCCACCACACGTGGCTTATTTAAACTGTTTTGAGATGTTGGCTGATGCATGTTCATATTTTTTTGAGATTTTAATATGAAACATGTGATCGAACCTTGTGATATATGTATGCTTGTGCATAATATTATTTATTTCATTCAGCATGTCGCAACCTTTTAATCCACTGCTAATATACTTAAAGTCAATACAATATGTATGGAAACTATATTGATTGGAAACGAAAAATTATTGTCCTAATCGCACAAAAGCACAAGTGATTCTTGACACACCAAAATCGGATGAGCCAACCGACGAAGTCAAAAATCGGGACCGTCGGATCACCTTTAAGAGAGATGTCGTCTCTCGAAAATGGTGGAGGACAAACCCGTAAGGATTACGTCCTCAAAATTGATGGCCCATCCGAACAAACTTGAGGTTCTCGAAAAGTGATTATAATCTGGAGACTCGGATGAATTTGATATTTCACTCTCTGCCCAAAAGTTTCTGAGTATTTTGGCCTCGCTAGCTGATTTGTTGCAAGCTTTGGTCTCAGCAGAGATGTTGATGGGGCACCATACTCAATCATCGTGGTTCCGACGGCTATCTGAACTATGGTATGCTCGGGGAGTTTATGAATGGCAATCTTCATTGGTTGGTCACGGATTTAAAGGCCTCCCAAACATGGATTTCTTGCCTTGATCTTGAAAATGAACTTTTTACCTCTAATTGCAAGAAGGGATAATTATAGACTTGAGTTGATGATTTGTGCTTTAGGGGATACCCTGTGCTTATGTAATGATAGGGGTAATATAACTAACTTTTGGTTGATGAAGAAATATAGAGTTGAGAAATCTTGGACAAAACAATTCGTCATCTTTAATGAATTTCCTTGGGGTACTATTTGGCCAATCAAACTTTTCAAAGATGGTGACATCTTGATGGCGTGGGACAGAAGCAGAGGCCTTTTCTACCTCTCAAAGATGAACAGGACTGAGCACAGGATTACTGATAAGTTTGAATCGCAGGTCGATGCCAGACCATTTCTTTACACCCCAAGCTTTCTTTCACTCAAGCGTTTCGAAAGGGAGAATGTAATATCATAATGTAGTATCATTCTGATTGATTTTTGCAATAGCTACTTGAGTTTTTATATTTATTCGTCTTTTTTTTTTTCTTAGATGGAAACATTGCGATGCCAATGAAGAGAAATAGATGCTTTAAATTATTAAGTGAAATGAAATGAAGAGGCAGATCTTGAGAAAGTTCCATAGCTCTCTCAAACAACAAAACTAATTGAGCTTAAAACCCTTTAGCAAATTAATGCATTCATTGCCGTCAAACTTGCTTAGGCATTTCCTTAATACACGGAAATACCCGGTATCTTCAATTTCTTAACTCTTTCATAATAATAGATTAAATATGTTTAATTTTAAAAATAAAACAAATCATTATATAGAATATTAAAAATGAATTTACGCTTTCATAAATGAAATGAGATCAGGCCGATTTGCAACCTCTCCATCCACAGCTGAATCCATAAAATACACACTTAATGTATTCATGTTTATGGCGACCAACACCCAATGATCCCTATATTATATTGAGAATATAAAAATTAACTGCAAATTTAGCATAATGTGCAAACATTATATTATGAATACAAATTTTAACGAAATATTTATTGTACTCACCCCACATTTGGTGGCCACAAAATGAGATGATCTCTCCTAGTATACCTCAGCATGTGTTCAACTATCTCATTCATGTATTGATTTCTATCACCCACCCAACAAGACACTTGGGGGGAGATGAAAGAATACATTCCACATGCTTGGACATCTCTGGAGAGATATAACTCACCCAAATATCTTTAAAAAAAATACGCTAATTAATATTTAAAAGAAAATTAACCTATATAGAAAGTGAATATTGAGAATTAGTAAACACATACCTGAGGTAAACGGTTACGGTGGTTGCACTCAACCACTCGTCGTTCAAGACTTCAAGCACATGCTCCGTAGAGACGTATTCTTCAAACGAATTCTGATGAAAGTGAGCAATCATGTGAACTGTGATGGTATTGAAAGCATTAGACAATACCATCGTGTTCACCCTAGATCAGAAATTGAGTCGTGATCTAAGTCTCCCGGCATGGGATAAACAAGTCTGTGCGCACCAATATTAATGAAGTCCCTCGTTCTCTCCCTCTGACTATCTACAACACCCATTGATTTTTGTTTAACCTTTTGTGCTGAGGGCTGTTTAGGCTTTTGTGGTGTCGGCAATTTCTACAATCAATTTGCAACATTATTTAGAACCACAAATAAGATAATGAACTTTAATAACATATATTTTACCTTCATGTCGCGAGAGACCAAGTTGCTCGGTCATTCGATGAAGTGCCCGACCGTTGTTCCGACTGTGACGGCATCATCGATTGGTTTTGGCACTGGTGAATGCTCTTCTCCGACTACGGGTACATCGAACGTGACCCTCACGAAACCAGGAGTGATGGGATGACCATGAATCATTCCATGGGAGCTGTTGTACAACGATCTTGCGGCCACCAACCGAATAGGATTCTCCAAATAAATGTAGCAAAAGGTCGATGGTTGTTCGAATAAGATATTTAGTTAGAAAATTTTAATACACTAATCTTTAATTAAAACAAATGCAAGATATATCTGATACCTGAGAGACGTTTTGAAGTGCGTCAATAAAGTCGTCCCTAGCATCAGTCGAAAACATAGCATCATCGACACTATTTTCACAGCTTGCTTGACTCGAGGGCATTCCATGACTCGATCTTGCTTGCTTTCCTCTCATAATCCATATCTTTTTTGTCAACTTGGCAACATGTGCCTAAAGTGCACCCAACATATTCATCGCTTGAAGACACGGTGCCATGGCCAATGTTGTCTTCGCACGCCATATCCAACACTCAGTAAGTGGTCGAGATGCTCCCCGACCTATAGCCCGGCCCAAGCAGATCATCGATCTATAAAATGCACATCCATTTTTTTGTTTAATTATTTGTCCTTTTATTTAAAATTCAGCATTCCCATAAAAAATTTATCTGTTTTTTAAATTGTATATTCTTAACCATTTTGCACACCCATAAAAAAAATTCTGCACTCCATTAAAATTTTTTGCACACCCATAAAAAATCTGCACACCTCAAGTTTTTTTAATCATATGTCCTTTTATTTAATTAATTTTTTTCAATAATAAATCATTACCCAAAAAAATCTGCACACACCAAATTTCTTTTAGTCATCTATCCTTTATATATAAAAATCTGCACACTCGTAAAAAATAAATTATACTACATTCTAGTGGATTAGTGAAGGTATTTTTATTTATTTTTTGGTGTCTGCGACAACACACCAAACTTTGTGCTGTTGCTGGGGAGTAGCTGAAAATTTTGTTGAATTTTTCGTGTTTTAATATATTTTTTATTTTCATGTCTTGTCTCTAATCTTCTTTCTAGTGTGTGTTCTTCCTCTTCTACTTACAAGTTAATTTGAGATATACTCAGTAAGCCACCATACACTCTCTTAGCGTTGATCACTTTGCATTCATGAGCCCTCAATTCGGCAGATCCTTGAAATCGGGTAAATTCGTTCCACTCTATGTATTTCACTCCTTTGCAATTGCTTATTAATATGCCTCGTAGATTTTTTGCTTGAGGACTAGCACTTGTTTAAGTGTGGGGGTGTGAGTTTGTAGAGTGTGATTTTTTTTTGCATTTTTGGATCGAAGTATTGTGATAGTTGTGGAGTTTTAAACATGATGAGTAGTTGAAAATTTTGTTGAATTTTTCGTGTTTTAATTTTTTTTTCTTTTTCTTTTCATGTTTTGTCTCTAATGTTCTTTCTAGTGTGTGTTCTGTTGGGGTTATACATGAAAGTATGTTTTTACTTTGTATAACCTATGTATTAAACACTTATTTACTGAAATAAATTATTTATCACTGTTGCTTTAAATATGATTGAATGTTATATATATTTATTACAAATCGTTCATATAATAGCACTTGTTACATTGTAGTTAACGTGGTGATACCAGATCACAGAAGATCACGTTAACAGTCCCTTGTAAACTAGTGTGTGTTTCACAACTTAGATAGACCCGAACAGTCTATTGGTAGAAGTTGATGTGTAAGGCTCAGATTGGCTTGTCTTGACCAAGAGATTGTTGGGGAATTAATTACACGGGTCTATTTGGGATAAATATTTAAATACAAATTTAATTCTGATAATTATTACTAGCATGAATTAATCCTATATTAATTCAAATAATAATTCAACAACAAATCATGCATATAAACAAACACGTAAATCCTACGCATGCGGAATTACTACGAAGTTTACGTGAACGTTACCTCTTGGAGTGGCAATGGTCTTGTTGATTAGACACACCAAAAAAACTTCTCAAGTATTCCCTTAATCCTTGCTCGACAATCCGGTGGTAGGATGCTCGCAAACAATTAACAAAAGGAAAATAAACTTTGTTGCACCACCTTTGTGGATTTACTAATTTTTCCAGCACATGGAATTGTACTTGGGAATGAAACACTCATCCCCTATTTATAGAGTTGAAGTGGCCGATTTTTTTGCTCATGGAATAGGGGAAAAAATCTTTTCTTGATCTCCAAGAAATCTTGAATATATCTCATATATTTTTTTCTCCATAATTAAAATATTCCATAAAAATCCCATTCACTCTTGTTATGGTGTATTTTTTTTAAATATAAGGAACAAGAATCCAAGATTTGGATCTTCTTGAATTTATGAGATATTCTTGTATTTTCAAGAAATACATATCTTTCATAATATATTTTCAAGAAAATCAAGAAAATCTTTCTTGCCTTTATATTTCAAAATTTTCGAATTTACTATATGGATAACCAAGTGGGAGATTCCTTGAATTTAATGAGATAATCTTGTATTCCAAGAATACATATCTTCATTCCATAACAAAATTCAAAGAAAATCTTTCTCCCTTTTTAATCCATAATTTTTCGATAAAAATAGAGAGAGGAAAAATAAGGCAACAATATTTATTTTATTTTTAAACACCTTTTTTGGATTATTGGACTTTATGTTGGGCTACTTAGGGGCCTTTAGGAGAATTAAGATTGGACCTTCCAATGGATCTTGAATTATCAAGACATCAAAAAGTTTTTAAAAAGATGGAAAAGTTTTTTGTGTAGTTAATAAACTTACTCCTAAAAAGTTTTCACTTGATGTTGCTACTAGATGGAACTCAACTTATAAAATGTTAAGTGCATCTTATGAGTATAGAAATGCATTATGTAATTTTTTTTTTGCAAGAACAATGTGGTATTACTTTATTTCCTAGTCAATGGGATTCATGTGCTTTTATGTGAGATTTTGCAAGTTTTTTAATGGTTACTACACAATTATCCGCACGTGTTATCCTACTTCTATTCTTGCTTTAGATCAATGTGTTAGAGTTGCAATTACTCTAGATTGTAGTGATCCAAATGAAATATTATATAATGTTATTAGTTCAATGAAAGTCAAATGGATGAAATATTTTTTATATATTCCCGATGTGTTTATAATTGCTAAAATACTTGATCCTAGAGTAAGAATAGATGGAGTGCAAGAATTAATTTCTATATATTATGATGCTTTATTTCCTATTACAGATGATAACACCCCTTCTCCTATTGTGGTTGTCCAAAAATCTAAACAAGTTCTTATGGATGTTTTTAGAGAATATAAAATTCAATTTGGTCCTACTAGTGGTGATTCTACTAGTGTTCGTGGTGCTACTAGTACTACTAGTGGACATGGTGGTACTCAATCCCTTGGTCGTGGTTTTTATGGTAAATTTTCCCGTTTAGATAATTTTTCTAAAGAACGATATCAACAACGTGCAACGGCACAATCAAATATTTTCTTAGAAATTGAAAATTTTCTAAATACACCTTCTTTTGAGTATCAACCGGGAGAATTAGAAAATTTTGATATTTTAAAGTGGTGGTCGAGGAGATTAGATGCTTATCCGGTGTTGAGTATGATTACAAATGAGGTATATGCATGTCCCGTCTCAACCGTAGCCGTCGAACGAGCATTTAGCTTGGGTGGACATATCTTGAATGAAAGGCGTTCAAGATTGACAGTTGAGCACTTGGAAAACCAATGTTTACTTGATGATTGGGTGAAAGCCGAAGATCGAACACAAGATGAAGCTCTTAGCGCGGATTCTAACGAAGATAGTGTGATCGACGACACAACCGAAACCGAAAGTGAAGCTTAAATCTTCTTAAGATTTAAGTCTTGAGGTAAGAAACAAGGTAAGAGAACTACGTGGGTTTTGATTCTAATCGGATACGTAGGCAACATAATTTTAAGTTTCTAACTTAGAATTTTCTAAGTTTAAAATTTAAAATTATGCCCAAGCCCCTTTTTTTTTATCCTCTTTTCATTATTTGTAATTTTTTTAATTGTAATTATAAGTTGTACACTTGTATTTGTAGCATTAGCAATTTAGCACGTTACTTGTAAGTTGTAACTTGTAAGTTGTAAATTGTAATTTTTGTAATGTATTAAATTATTGTTTCATGTAAATTTTTTGAGTTGTTTGTTATTTGTAATTTTGTATGTTTAATAACATAAGATTTTGCTTCATCTTCTTTAAATTTACTTCAATTTATTTTTTTTATTTGTATTTTGATAAAAATAAAAAAAATAAAAAAATACGGTTCCGAATCGAACCTGAACCGAACCGCCTGAACCGGACCGAACCCGGAACCACTTGAACCGAACCGTTAACCGAAAGTATTTTACAGTTGCGGTTCGTTTCTAACTTTTGGAACCGGGAACCGGCGGTTCGAACCGTTTGGGCAACTCTAGTCTGATGTGAAAATTTTATGTATAAAAAACTATAAAATTGTTCTAAATTAATCATTTACACTCTAAACACTAAATAATGAATCCTAAATTATGACCTATTCGGGTCGGGTGAACCATGAACCACTTGGACCGAGTGAATCATGAATCACTCAATTTTGTCTTATCTTCACCAATTACAGAATTTAATTATAAATTAAAGTTTTTTTTCGTATAAAATTTTCATATTAGACTTTGTCAAAGAGAATACCAGAAAGAATGGGAAAAGTGAGCCTTAATCCACTTTCGGAGCTGAATTTGAATTTGATGCTATCCATAATGCACTCAACAGAATAAGACTTTCCACTAAGATAAATCATTCCTTGCCTTCTCGATTCTCCAAATCATTTATATTTAAGAAAATATTAAGG